>OX438568.1:1800000-2340206 GCA_949316365.1 Hoplodrina blanda | reverse complement strand
GGGTGGAATAGTCGGTGGGGGGTTACCAACTCCTGGTTGCTGATGAAGACCATGGTTTCCAGCGGACCTGCAGCCGGAGAAGCAGATGGAGGTGGACGACATGGTGAACAATCTCCTGCAGTGGATACAGGGCTTGTACCAACAGAAGAATAGGAAAGGTGCACTCTAGTTTTAAGATTTAGGTTACATTAATTTTAAGTATAATAAATGTTTGTCATTGTACGAGTATTTTATTATAGGAACAATCTTTGATTTTAATGAATACCCAGAAGCATTAAAGGTATTAATACCGAAGATATTTAACATATAGTCGACGTAGAAACCATTTTAATCGTAGGACAAACACCAAATATTTTGCACGAATCACGACTTCCAGCAATCACTAGGCACAAGCACCTTGGGTCTTATCGGATAAAATCTTTTCAAAAATTCTTTTACTTATTTCTGTTTCATATACTTTCAGCTCGTCAGTACTTCGGAGGGAAACCAGAGAAACCGAGACCATTTGAACCGGCAAACGTGTACCTGCCACCTGCAGTTGGATACCCAGCTTCTGGCACCCGACCATCGCCATCGTACAGCGAAGGTTCTTCACCATCAAGCCCTACGTACCAGCCAAGTCAATCATCATACCAGCCAAGTGAATCACCGTACCAGCCTGAGTCTTCTTACAAACCTGAGCAGCCTTTCCAACCTAGTTACAAGCCTAGTCTTCCAACCCAGCCTGCATATCAACCATCGCAGCCATCCTACCAACCGTCTCAACCTTCCTACTCACCGAGCCCATCAACTCCTAGTTACCAACCAAGCCAGCCATCTGAATCACCTTCTTCACCTTCTTATCAGCCATCTCAACCATCTCAATCTCCAAGTTATCCTTCTTCACCTAGTTACCAGCCTTCTTCTCCAACCTACCAGCCTTCCCAACCGTCTCAGCCTGGTTATGATTACTCAAAGCCAGGTTACCAACCCAGTCAATCTGAGCAAACAACTCAAGCAATTTACTTATCATCAGAAACTGGTGGTACTGTAAACACTGGTTCCAGTTCTAATGCGATCTCTAGCAGTGTAAGCGGTTCTGTTGCTGAACTACGGAGACGCAATCTCAAACCGATGACGACCGTCATCCACCTCACATTCACGAGATCACAGTCGACTGCGGTAAAGAAATGATGACTATCAATATAGAATTTAACAAAGTGTATAATGGAATCATCTATTCTCAAGACCATTACAACGAACCTGAATGCGTCTATGTCAGAGAGAACTCTAACCAAGCCAAGTACTCTTTCACAGTCAGCCTAAACACTTGTGGTACTAGATTCTACAGCGACTTCGAGAATGAAGGTCAGGCATACTTAGAAAACGTACTTGTACTCCAAAACGAAGTAGGAATCCAAGAGGTTTGGGATCACATCAGACGAGTGAGGTGCCTCTGGGAAGGAAACTTGAAAAAACAACTTGTTCATTCTCTCAGTGTTGGCATGTTGAACCAGATTACCAGCAACTTCAGCGGAGATACCGCCATGGCTAGGTTAGACATTAAAGTAGGAAGAGGACCTTTCGGACCTGAAGCAAATGGCTTAATCAAGATCGGAGAAACCATGACCTTGGTTGTGTCAGTAACAGGAGATGCTGGCTTTGATATCCAGGTTAGAGAATGTATAGCCAGAGACTCGGAAAATCGCAATGTTGTTCCTCTGACTGATAACAACGGTTGTGTCCTGAAACAGAAAGTCTTTGGTGCCTTCCAAAAGACGAGAGACACTGGGAACACAGGAGCTTCTGTCATTGCATTTGCTTTCTTCAACGCTTTCAAATTCCCAGATGAGATGGACCTGATTATTCAATGCGAGGTGGAACTGTGCAAGACTGACTGCGATGTTTGTCCTAACCCTGGAAGCATCGATCCAAGAAGGAGGAGACGAGATGTCATTCATCTTGGGAACAGTACTGTACAAGAACCCTCAACGATTATTGGTAAAGGATTAAGGGTTGTATTGGCAGAAGATCTTCCGCAACCCACAGGGTTCTGCATGTCCCCTCCAGCTGCTTTATGGGGCGGTAGTCTAGTACTGTTTACGTCACTAATGAGTAGTATCCTGGTGTCATACTGTTGGCAGAAATCTCGAGGTTCCGCTAAGTTTTCGTAAGATATCTATTTGGCTATATCCTTCTGTTATTTACAGAGATAGCAAAATAAACTTCTTGCTCCGGATCAAAAGGTTTATTTTGCTATGACAATGATTCTGTCTTTGAAATACCAGTAGGTTAATAAGTATTTATAAATATGGAATGTTGTAAATTAATATACAGAAATATGAAGAGTAAGTTATGGTACAAAGTATTTAAAGTTATAAAGATGATGTAGATTGAATGAATATCACATTCAATGACTATCAATAGTTCTTAAAAGCAAATAACACTATGGCAGATTAAGATCATGATAAAGTAGGTTATTCTCAGCTTCTAACAACAATATAAAACGTTAAACAACCAAGAATGTTATCAGAATGAAGTGACATTAGGAACAAGAATACACTGCCTCCCATATGTGAGTCTGCCATGGGAAAATCTACAGTATTCCATACCTTGATTGGCGCGTGAGATATCGCGACTTACGCTATACGAGTTTTTTGCATGCATTATTTTTTCTTGTCATTGTTTTCCGTCAGTAAAATTGCATGTACTGTCGTGTCTTGAGTAGTTTGTTTTGTACTCTACTCTTTTTAAAATATCATCAAATTCTATAACAATAGTAACAAACATTTTACTATTCATTTATCTAAACGATTTTCATTTATTTTTTCATTTATCATACAATACGAGAACCATGCAGCCTTTTATTTATTAAGCTACAGGGTTATTTTTAAAACACCAGAAACCTGAAAAGGAGTTATTGTACTCATCATTACGAACAACTTTTTCTATGGGACCAACCCTGTAATCATGAAAAAAAAAACAGCTGTTTCATACATTATGATTGTGTTGTATAGCATTTTTGTAGGGAACAGCTGACTTTTTCTTCATGATTTCAGGGTTGTTTCCATAGAAATAGTTGTTCATAATGATGAGTACAATGACCCCTTTTCAGGTTTCTGGTGTTTTAAAAATAAACCTGTACATGGCGGTTAAGAGCTTGTCATGCTCACTCAAATGTCTCGCTGATGGTGGCGCGTGTGTTGGATCATTCGGTTCCCTTCAAGATGGTTGAGCTAAGTGGTGCTGATCCATGCGTCATGTTCGTGAACGGGCGCTGTCAGTTGGGATTGGTCATTTCTTAACTGCCATGGCTTATTTTTTTATTGTTTTTACAATAGTGGAAACAAGAATATTGTAACCAGGATTTTGTTAAAACCTAATTGAAAAGAGTGTCCGTTGAGTTTCTTGCTCGTTCTTCTACATAGAACGGAGGTAGGCCACCTCCGTTTTGGAACGAGCAACATGCTTCAACTTTCTGACAAACTGGCCGACTCCTTGACAATTCAAAAGTGCATGTAAATGGTCTATTGGAAATAAATTGTTTGACTTTGACTTAAGAAGTATTTTTTACATTACATAATTTTTATTTTATGTAACTTGAAATGCTTATTCATTGACGTTTGTTTTAAGTCTTTCACGTCATTGAATGCATGATAAGAATGCCAATAAAATGCATATTTAAGTTATTACCAATACAATTTATAAACTAACTAACCGGCCATGCTTTGTTCGGATGGGTATGATCGTGGCGACACGTAAAACCATCAAGATTAAATGTCCAATCATAGACACATGACAAAGTTATTAAAACATTTTAAATTCTGACCAACAACAATAAGTACTTAAAGACATCTTACAAGTTGTCACTATGACCAATAGGCTAGTTGACACCGCCAATCAGTTGACGTACTTTTTATGACCTGTCAAAACGCGATATGTCCATAGATTTTGTATGTCAATATCGAAATGTGACGTCACTTATTTGCCAACTCAATTGACTAACTATTTATTGATTTCAAAGCCACAAAAAATCTAATATTACAGTAAATTGAAAATTAATCGGGTTTTCTGGGCTAAAATAAAGTGTTTCTTTAGAGAAGTTATGTCTTGGAATTATTGGATCATGGTGTCAACTATACAATTGCGTATTATGTATGTAAGATACATCAATTATGTGAAGTTTTCTTCATAAAAATAACCTACGATAAAAGTAGTTTAGTTTAATAAAATGTAACTGTTAAACATATTGTAGTTACGAATTAAAATAAGTTATTCGTATTTGTAAATATTAGGCTTAAGTTTTTGTAATAATTAAACATCATTTGTACAACAAACGCATCTTTATTAATATCTTTTTAGCCCCTTCCAAGTATAATTTTATCTTTTCCTGGTATGTCGTAATAGTCGTAAAAGATTACGTAATTAAATGAATCCGAATAATTATTATTTATGTAAATAATAGTGTCTGTTCTTTTATGCAAATCAGAAATTAATATGAATAAATGAATGCGTTCAAATGCATTCACAGACACAGAATTTTTGAAGATGCTTTTAAAAGTAAAAGCAAAAGTAGCTTGAACGATAGTAGGTACCTCGGTCTGTAGTTGATCCAGGGCAAGATGTTGCCGAGGTTGCGGGACGTCTTAACAGGATACCGTAACCCCGGAACATAAAGGGCAACAGAAGGAACAGGGTAGTTTTTTAGTCAGTAAAAGTCTGACAGTTCCTTTCGCCCCATCCAGGGCAGAAGGACTCATTTGATGATTTTTACTACTTACCTTAAAAAAAAAGGTTGCACTCCGGGAGTGCCGGCAGAAGTGAAAACTTGATTATTAACGTTGAGCATGTTTGATATTTTGGAATGGTTAGGGAATAATTTTGCACCAATTGCTTTATCTAAAGTACTATCATTTATGTGGTAGAATACAATATTCATTTATTGCGCTATCGTACACAAACATGACAATCCATGGATGCGCGTGGCACGGTGTAACATACACGAACATTCGCGCAAGCGCCCTGCGCTGTCTAAACGAAACAGTAGGCCCAGGCATACATTTTCACCGCGCCGCCGTAGAGAGGGGATAGCTGTCTACTCTCTATCCGTCTTACGCTTTTTCGATCAGGTCACGTGTCCTGACGCGAGTTTAAGATTTTATACCCATTACAGAAAAAGTGCTCAACGCCGCTAAAGAAGTTTTCACTTCAAAAAGGGCAAGATGTTTCTTATTCCAGGAACACACGAGCAAAGAGCACCACACTAGTCTACAAAAATGAACTTAACCTACATAATAATAAGACCTATCAAATGAATAAACCTACTACCTACCACTACCTTGGACTACCTTGTTGGTCTAGTGGTCGCAAAGCGTGACTGCTGAGGATGAGGTCTTGGGTTCGATTCCCAGGTCGGGCAAAATGTTATTGTGTTTTTCCATTAAACACTTCTCAGGAGCAGCGTCGTAGTCTGGATTTGTGCCCGATTGATGGCAATAGGCTCGCCCCCTATTATATAGGACTTAATTGGCGAAATGTACGGTACACCTCTGCCTAACCCTTCGGGGATTACAGGCGTAATGTTACGTATTGTTATATTAAAATAAAAACACAAATAAAATGCACACAATGACAAGATAATAATTTGAGGTCAGTACACATAAACGGTCGCTGTTATAATCTTAAACTGAATGAAAACAGTGTATTTTAACAGACGCTAATGCAAGTGTGAAATGAGCCATTGTTTTAGTCTTAAATAGTTTGTTTATTATTTTATCTTATGTATAAGTACCTAATATGTACAAAGTATTGTTATAAGATAACGCGTAGGGATCGGATATGAATAATCTTCGGATGTAGAAAGAAACTTAGTGAAACCGAAAGTTAGATGTCCTTTTTATCAATAACTAGCGACCCGCCCCGGCTTCGCACGGGTGCATGTATTATACATATAAACCTTCTTCTTGAATCACTCTATCTATTAAAAAAAACCGCATCAAAATCCGTTGCGGAGTTTTAAAGATCTAAGCATATATAGGGACAGACAGAAGAAGCGACTTTGTTTTATACTTACTATGTTAGTGATTTTTTTTGTATCGGATCTGGGAATCTTCTAGCTGCGGAAATATTAAAGGTTCCAACCTTTTTTTTTAATTAATAACAGCCGCACGGGTCAGTCTATCTATCATTTTAAACAACGCTTGCCGGGGTTGGTCCATGGATGGGTGACCAACTTTACACACCGAGACTCCTTCATACTTTGACAGTCCTTACGGTTCGTCCGAAGCCTTAAAGTCTGACAACCCGTCTTACAAAGGGGTATAGTGTTATCCAGTTACTGGGTTGTGGAGGACAGATAGGCAGTTGCTCCATGTACTACTACTGTTACTGGTATTCAGCTGCATCCGGTTAGACTGGAAGCCGACCCCAACATAGTTGGAAAAAGGCTAAGCAGATTAATTAGGAAAAGTAACTAAAACTGAAAGCATCATCACTACATAGTATAAAACAAAGTCGCTTTCCCTGTCTGTCTGTCTGTCTGTCTGTCCCTATATATGCTTAGATCTTTAAAACTACGCAACGGATTTTGATGAGGTTTTTTTAATAGATAGAGTGATTCAAGAGGAAGGTTTATATGTATAATACGCATGTATTATACATACATACACGGGTGCATACCCGTGCGAAGCCGGGGCGGGTCGCTAGTTATAAATAAAAACAAACAAACATTTAACACTTAATCTTACATATCAAAAGGCAACCTTATATCATATGGGACTTAGGGACCTATATGGGACTTAATCATAACTGGCAAAATGTGGGTGTACTAATGGGTACACCTCTGCCTAACCCTTAGGGGATAACAGGCGTGATGTTATGTTATCCTTATATCAATCTTAACTGAATTTCATCAGCTTAGGCTAATTTAGGAACAGTCACATGTGACTGTAGGTATAAAGAATTGTTGTTGATATTGTACACGTCGACACGACTTGTATAATCCTAAATAATAAAACTATAAAGCTGTATGTTTACTTGTTAAAACTATTAACATTTACTTGTTTTTATCTATATTAATGTTATTAAATGTAGACAGATTAGTCTGTGAATGCGTGTATTGTAAAAAATATTTTTTGTGTATGGAGTTTCTTTCCCATTCTTCTCTATAGGTATAGCCCAGAAAAATTAGGGGTCACACCTCGGAGTGAGAGATAGTCAGCTATAAAGTTGTATAAACCTTTATTTTGACACCCTAAAACTTGTCTTAAAATCTGCTTATCGTAGGGTGTCCGCAACTACAGAGATTTCAAGGTCAAAGGTCAGTAATTTTGTCAAAAAAGGAGATAAATAAATAAATAATAAATATCTTGGGACAACTCACACACGGCCATCTGATCCCAAGCTAAGCAGAGCTTGTGTTATGGTAACCAGACAACTGATATACATACTTATATAATTTATAAATACATACATATTATAGATAAATTACACCCAGACACAGAACCAACAATTATGCTCATCACACAAAGTTTGTCCTGGGTGGGAATCGAACCCACTACCTCTGGCTTTGCAGTCAGGGTCACTAACCACTAGGCCAATGAGGCAGTCAAAATAAAATAAATAAATAAAATAGAGGCTTTTAAATTATGATGACTAAAGCCCTAATTGATTTTCAAATTAAAAATACCCGTTGCACACACAACATTCATTTAGTTCGAAAACTTTATTTATATAAAAGTTCATAATTGACTTTTTAGACCTACAATGTATCCTGCAGCGTAGGAAGTTTCTTTAAAATATCATTCATTTCAAAAATATTAGGACCTGACAGTTTGTATGAAATGCCGTAAGGCGTAATTTGTCTTGAACTTTATAAAAGCTACCTAAGAACATTTTTAATCTACGACGTGAAAATGTCTGGAACAACATGGGGAAGTAAGTAGTAGGTACTCTTAAGAAAGTAACAAACATATTATACGGGTGTCTGCATTTGTTTGTGTATCAGTCATAAACCAGACTAAAAGGTGAGTGCCCCAGTTATCGCTCATGCAATTTAATAAATAATATGCGACAGGTTGAAGCTGAGTTTATCAATCTTTTATTTTACATTATTGATTTTATTTTTATCTTTGACCTAGATGTGTAACACTCATAAAAAAGGCAGTCCATCATATTATTATTTGCTCTGCATTGAGGCTCCGTTGCAGAGCGATGCCTCTTCACATACAGGGAATAAGAAATGTCGGCTTAACCTAACTATCAATAGTGTATTTAAATGGTTGAACATAATATTTATGTGATTTAAAGCTTGCATTTAACGACAGGCGTCCGACGTTGGAGAGAGCACTAGCTTTCAGATAGTGCTCTCTCTTTCTTCCCTTTGGCAAATTGTTTATTTTTAAATGAATCTTGAGTATAGGTTTATGCTAGAAGAACGCACATCATTTAATAATAATAGTACCGGCTCATTACAGTCCCACTGCAAGATAAAGCCCTCTTTTCATACAGAGAAGACACGAGCATTGATCATACGATTTCAATAGGCAGATCGGCGATTTCAGACCTCATCTACGACTAACCTATTGTCAGGCATAGCAATACTGGATTTACCACTGATGTTGCCAATTCCCAGAATGTTGAAATCGGTAATGGTAAAAAAAAACGATTATTTAAGTCACCAATAGGTACCCGTTTTTAGAAGCAGTTGCATCTTCATAGATCGCTTAAGTGGTAAAAATTCTACCTATCTGACAACCATCCTTGTTTAGTAAAACTACCATGTTCAACACGATTGTAATTATCAATACTTAAGCTGAAGAGTATGTTTGTTTGTTTGAAGGCGCTAATTCCAGGAACTACAGGTTCAATTCTAATAATTCCTTCACTAATAGGAAATTACGTTATTCTCGAGTGCTATAGGCAATTTTTTATGCAGAGATTTGTAAGGAAATTCACGCAGACGAAGTCGCAAGCAATGTTTATAATTTTGTTTGAAAACAGTACCTCTTTCTCCGTCCTAACGATTCCTGACCTATCGAAGAGATAACCCATTAAACACACTACGCGTTACCTATATTGAATAATAAGATAACAAGGAAGACAATTGCGACAGTCGCCCCACGTTTTGTTTGCTTGCCAACGTGGCAGCAAATACTACTAAAGATATTACAATATGATCTCTTACTATTTAGTTGGTAATATTAATAGAAAGGTGTCATTTGATGACTGGCTAGGGAAAATTAAGGGTGCGGAATTATTGTGAGTGGAATTTTTGGAGAAAATGGAGAAGGAAAAAGTAAGAACCTCGGAATTTTTAATTCAAGTTTTGGCGACCGTTGTTAGTGAGTACCTACTTATTTGTTTTTATTTGCGTGTTTTGTTGTGCTGTTGTTTAGGATTTGGATACTAAGCTTGGTTCTAAGAGTTAGTAGGTACTTTATGTTAATCTATACAAACTATAGTAGTCGTCCAGTTGTCGAAATTCGACCATAATTCTTTTAAATTTTAAGTTTGTCAAAGACAGACATAGATATATTTAATATCAATATTATTAATAATATTAATGACTACTAATATTATTAATAATATTAATGACTACTACTTCTCAACTAACATTTTAGACCATGTATCCTGCTGATGTGTAGGAAGATTCATTAAAATCGGTTCATTAATTTCGAAAAATAACGACTTGAAAGTTTGTCTGAAATGCCGTAGGGCGCAAACTTTCTTTTAAGCCTGAGATCTCCAGATATAGAGCAATAGCGCACTAGCGGCCCTGGCCGCAGCGGCCAGGCCGCGGCGGCCATCGAGATACATACCTTAGTATGAAATCGCCACAGAGCGCGCGCACCTGGCCGCACGGTTTGGCCGCTGGCCGCGTGCGGCCAGGTGCGCGCGCTCTGTGGCGATTTCATACTAAGGTATGTATCTCGATGGCCGCTGCGGCCAGGCCGCTAGTGCGCTATTGCTCATACTCGAATGTATCTTTTTTTTGTGCCTATATCTTGGGGATAGGAATTAAGCTAATGATTGATATTTTTATTAAAGTTAAAGTTTTTGATTGCGGCTGTTACTGGCATGTGGGAACAAAGGAAGCAATTTTTTCCAATGCGAAGTCACTGTTGATAAACAGAAAATAAATACCAATATATTAGCATTTTAGTATTATTTTTTACGGCAAGCACATATCATATCCTCCATTG
Organism: Hoplodrina blanda; assembly: GCA_949316365.1. NCBI lineage: Eukaryota > Metazoa > Arthropoda > Insecta > Lepidoptera > Noctuidae > Hoplodrina > Hoplodrina blanda. Next base: position 2,330,025 of record OX438568.1, on the reverse strand, counting down.
ATAAAGACGATTAAAGATTCATCATCTGCCTAGCCTTTTCCCAATCATGTTGAGGTCGGCTTCCAGTCTACCCGGATGCAGCTGAATACCAGTATTTTACATGGAGCGACTGCCTATCTGACCTCCACAACCCAGTAACTGGGTAAAACGATATTACCAAAGAAAGAAAAAAAAAGGGATAAAGACTACAAACTAAATAAATATAATGTGCGACACGGGTATTGTCAATTGAAAAATCGATCGAATGTACGTTGAAGCGCTTGTGCATTTGCTTTGCACCTGCATTTATTGATCTTACAGAGACACGTGCATGCCTTATCAAAAGTTTACCTAAATCTTTACAAGTACGAGTATATTGTTTCATTATAGAACAGCTGATAGATATTAGATAGGTCGGTAAATAGTTCTATTTCCTACACCAAGAAATGACGACTGTTGAATGAGGCCTTGTTTTCTGATCTTGAATTTATTGAAATCCTTGTGTAGTTCTATAATATACACATCAAAAGTGTCTAGGGATCAACATCCCTAACATTGATTAGGGATGTTGATCCCTAGACACTTTTGATGTGTGTAGTACACTATGATACTAGTCAGGGTAGTTTATCAATACAATCGAGGCTGGAATGCAGCCCGAGGTGCAGGAACAAGTAATGGAGCCGAGACTGTAATTATAAAACACTTTCGCGTTTCATGCGACGTTTTTCTAAACATGGAAAAAATATTGCTATAAATTCATTGCTATGAAAATAAAATAAAAATAAATTATTATAATATACTACCTGACCCGCCACGACTTCGTTCGGGTGGTATCCTATCCCTACCCAACCGATACCCCTACCCCTATCCTACCGATACCCCCACCTCTACACTACCGATGCCCTACCCAAACCCTACACTACCCCTACCCTACCCCAGCCGTTCTCGTGTTTTAGCGTGACTAACGAACAGCAATTGATTTTTATATAATAGGCTAGTTGACATCACCATCAATTGACGTACTTTTTATGACCTGTCAAAACGCGATTCTTTCATAGATTTTGTATGGAAATAGCACGCTGTGACGTCACTTATTTGGCAACTCAATTGTCTAACTATTTATTGATTTCAAAGCCACGAAAAATCTAATTTTACAGTAAATTGAAAATTAATCAGGTTTTCAGGGCTAAAATAAAGCGTTTCTTTAGAGAAGTTATGTCTTGGAATTATTGGTTAATGGTGTCAACTACCCAATTATATAGATTTAATTTAATTTATCATCATCTTTTCTGTCAAGGTGTCAACAAGTTACTTTTACAATCTGCATGCGGCCATTGTATAGTGAATGAATAGTCAGCCAGTATTCCAACATTTTCTTTTTTTTTCGCAGTATGTTTCCAAGCATGCCAGACCGGCTTCGTGGTCGCCTGGCCATCAAATACAGTAGCGAACTTCATATCCAACGCAACAGTACTATCGCGGCCAATGTCTTCAATGGAAGTGTCACTATTGGGCAGTTTGCCCAACATTGGCGGGTTGGCGATCAGTCCCTTCTGTGGTTACGCCTTCAACACGTTCGGGAGGAAATATGCTACTATGTTATTTACATTGCCTTATGTTGTAAGTACCTATACAACGTGTAACGAAAAGGGTATATACATGCCAAGAGCAAGGCTTCTTTGGATGATAACAAACGATATGGCAAGGGCTTTTTTAATCCTATCTCTACATATTCGGAAATTATGATCAACAAAGAACACCGCCTGCAGTAGGCTACTATGCGGTACTAGGCGCGCAGATTTAACGTGATATTAGGCAAGCAACGTGAAAAGTTTTTGACCCACGTAGTGCGGTTTGACACGTTTGTTATAATTTGAATTTAAGAAACATATGAAACCGAAAAGGTGTCAATTCTTAGAGTATTTTATATTGAGCTGAAACCCTTGCCATATCGTTAGTTATCATCCAAAGAAGCCTTACTCTTTGTATGTATATACAATTTCCGTTACACGTTGTAATAAAAGAAACTTCAGTAAAAGACAGTTCTTAAATCAAATCAAATCATTTATTTGCAATCCATGATGTACACATACAGGTGGTAAATAAAAATAAGGTAAGTATAGTAGAAACAATCATGGACCCTGTCGGGCACAGCAAATCATCTCAATAAGTAGAGAGAGGAAGTTATTCTTATTTCTTCCTATCATTGCAATCATTTTTTGTTCTAGACCATATCTATAAGGGGTCTTTGCCTTGCAGTAGGACAGTAATGGGTTGGTATTATTACATAATATAACATAACATCACGCCTGTAATCCCCAAAGGGTTAGGCAGAGTTCTACTTAATAGTATACCCCCATTTCGCCATTTATGTAATAGGGGGCGAGTCTATTGCCATCAACCGGGCACGCATCCAGACTCCAAGGCTGCTACTGAGAAATTCCTGATGGAAAACCCAATAACACTTTGCCCGACTTGGGAATTGAACCCAAGACCTCATGCTCAGCAGTCGCGCTTAGTGGCCACTAGACCAACTGGGCAGTCGAGGTTTTATTTTAATATTTAGGCCCTTGAGGCTGTTTAGAAACTCTGATACTAGGGTGTAGTGTCGTAAGACCTTACTGCCCACACGATAAAGAAAGAAGATTAATATATCGTAGATATCTTACCCGTCATGTAAATTTTTAAATGTAAACTTTGGTTGACTGGTATAGTGAATGCTTAGGCACTAACTGTCCTTGTACAGTCAAAAAAACAGATAGGTATGCCGGGTCTTCAGATCTAGTTGAAGTTTTCTTAGAAACCGATAAATGTATTCAAATGTAATTTAGTTTGAAAATTAGATAATAAACAGTTCATTAATTAAGTATTGATTTAAAATATTTACATTATTTACAAGCTTAACAAAAATAATAAAAAAAAACAACCAGAATTTGAAAATAAAAAGAGAAACTAAAATTAAATAGCATCAAAAAATTCATCCGCATCGCCGTCCGCTGGAAATGTACGCAAAAGACTGGCCGCATTGCCACGTTGGATGGCAATGCTTACCTCTCCAAGGTAATAACCAGCCCTTGGGTCACGGGAAGATATTTTATATAATTAAGTTAAGTTTCAATCAAAAACATCCATTAGTTGCTAAGAAAACTTTAACTATATCTGACGACCCTGCATAACTATCTGTTTTGCTGGCTGTACCTATTTTTTGTTGCACAAAGTTTAAAGAAATCACTCATCATCTGCCTAGCCTTAAACTATGTTGGGGTCAGCTACCAGTCTAACCGGATGCAGCTGAGTACCAGTATTTTACAAGGAGCGACTGCCTATCTGACCTCCACAACCCAGTAACTGGGTAATACCCCTAGGTAAGACTGGTTGTCAGACTTTCAATCTTCTGACGACTCGTAACGACTGTCAAAGATCCACGTATGACAGCCGGGACCAACAGCTTTACGTGCTTTCCGAGGCACGGAATGATGTGTTTTGAAGAAATTACTAAATCACATTTTCCATTTTTCCAGTTCGCGTGGCTAACTATATCGTTGACAGGCAGCGTGCCGCTAATTTTGATAGCCATGTGTGTGGCCGGCGTGGGCATTGCTGGGCAAAACGTAGCCATCATTTACATATCCGAGATATCCCACGACTCCATCCGTGGGGGACTGACTGCCAGCTCGGCTTCTGGATATTTCGTGGGTAAGTGGAAATTCCTGTTCTCTTGACCGAATTTCGGCAGCTTCTTGTTATCGAATGATGTTTCAGAATCGGACTAGTAGTTCCGGAGATGAGAGCTTCCAATAAAAATCTATTTTACAAAAAAAGATAACCGCCTTCAAAAACTACAAAATAAAAATTACTTTAGTTTTGGAAGTTAGGAGCTAACAAACATTAAAAAAAAAATACAGATGAATTGATAACCTTCTCCTTTTTTTGAAGTCGGTTAAAAAAGCTTTACGACATCAGTAGCTTATGTGTTTTGTTTTAATTTTTTGAGATCTTTTAAAGTAGTCTAATTTACTACTTATCATCTCTTTAAAATCTCTTCAAAATCAGTCCAGCCGTTTAGATTAGCCGAAACAGACCGATCAAAAATATAAAAATAATGTGTATGTGTTTGCTATATTTTAAACAACACTGATAGGGGTGTAGCGTTCCATTTTTGAGAGTTACTGGTCATCTTGGTGGCGTTGTACCAAATTCTCTTACTTAGCAAGCTTTCAAATGAATATGACACTAATCCTGTTTATTTCAAAGTACATTTTTCTTTGTTTCCAGGCCTCTTGACCACATACACACTGGGTGGGTACCTCACGTACATGCAAGCAATATACACGCACTTATCGTTGTCTATACTGTGCATACTGTTGATCGCGCTACTGCCTGAATCTCCTGTGTTCCTAGTACTTGTAGGGAGAGAAGAGGTGAGATATTAACGTAAAAGTATTCGATTTGAGTCGATTTTCGAATTGTAAATACGATTATTTTACTGCATGTTTTATTTTAATTTACTAGCTTTTGTTCGCGACTTCGTCTGCATCAAAGTTGATATGTTATCCCACGGGAACCGTACATTTTTTCGTTTTAATCTATCTTTATCTGTATGTAAATTTAATCCAGATCCATTCTGCTGTTCTGGCATGATTGAGTAACAAACATTTATCCATCAAAACTTTTGCATTTATAGTAGTAAGATTTAAAAATATAACATAATGTAGGTATTTAGAGTACATAATAATATCATGTAAGTAATATCATAATTATGGCAATTTATAGGCCTACGTGCAACGGTGGACGTCGTTCGGATAAAATGATGATGATGAATGAAATCAAAAAATGAGATTGACAATTTAGTAAATATGCTAGCATATTTGGAGATAAAGTACGATAACATGGCGCGCCCTTCCACAATTCAAAACATTTGATAGGTAGTATTTGTAAAAGTATTTACAAGACTCACAAGCACAACGCATATGTGCGTACTGAGACGGCTCTCGAAACAAAAACAAATCAGCGTGTCATTGCTGCTCGACTAGCGGCATCATTAATTACTCATTATAATTGAAATAGTAATATGGAGGGGAGCGCCATGTTATAGTAGTTTATCTCTACCAAACTGTCAATCTCATTTTTTTATTTACAGATTATAATCGTTTTACAATGGAGTTTGTTCACAAGCTAATTATTTTAATAAACTTACAGGAAGCAGCAAAATCAATAGCATTCTACCGTCACCTACATGTTAAGTCCAAAGAAGTAGAGGCAGAGATCGCCAAGATCAGGCTGCAGATGGACCCAAGACTGGAAAAGTTACTTGAATTAGACAATGGTTAGTGCATAATCTTATAAAGGATTTAAAAAGACACTGATTGAAGTCGAAATTCTCATCATCTTGATCAAAGAAACATCGCCCAGCATCGCATATGCTAGTAAACAAATGTTATAGAAGGAAGTAGAACTTTTTAGAGCGCCTACGAAAGCTTTAACAAAACACATCAATGTTGAATATCGTTAGTTTGTTGCTCTTCGTAACTGCCAGGCGCCAGAAGATAAATACTGGCACTACTTTTTTTACATCCATCATTCTAGGTATTTTGTTTTTGCTTTGAGATGGCTTTGCTTTTGACTCAAGACTAGGTCAGAGGTGACAAAGACAAAGTCGAGGTTTGGACCAATATGATTCTCCTTGGTAAGACTGGTTGTCAGACTTTCAGGCTTCTAACGATCTGTAACATCAGTCAAAGATTCACGTATGACAGCCGACACCAACGGCACGTGCTTTCCGAGGCACGGAGAAGTCTCGGTGTGTAATGATTTCACATTTCTCGAAACAATTTTAATGATTTAGTTATTACACTCTAATTATTTTTAAATTTTTTGTTGTCATTCGTTTTTAATGGACCTTGAAGTCTTGAACTGTTTTCGCTGTATAATAATGTAATTATAGAAAGAATATCTTTTAATTAATTATTTAAATTACCAATTAGATTAAGGCGTAGGCCGTAGGCGCGGGCTTGCGGACGGCCAGTGATGGGTAGCTCGCCGTCCGATCAAGGACCATTAGTACACCCAGATTTCGCCAGTTATGTTTAAGTCCCATGTAATAGGGGGCGAGCATATTGCCATCAACCGGGCACAAATCCAGACTCCGAGGCTGCTACTGAGAAATTCCTGATGGAAAAACTCAATAACACTTTGCCCGACTTGGGAATCGAACCCAAGACTTGTCCACTAGACCAACGAAGCAGTCAATTTAGTACTACATATCTTCTCAACCTAATACGAAAAGTGTGAATGACATTTTATTTTTGAAGATCATTACCAGTACAAATGAATTAAAGTGAACTGCGTACAAGATAATTTAGTAACTACATAATTATGTTTACTAAGAGATATTGTCTATTTGCTAGCATTATCTGGGCGCCTGGTAGGTAATTTAGATTGACGTGGGGAAAACCTGTGCTAATTACAATTACGGTATGCCGGCTTAAATATATTAATAAGTGTTTAAAGCTTATTTTGGGTATGATCATAAAAATAATATTTAATTAAGCAGGTGCTACGTACTACTTTTCTACACGTGTATGTAGATCGTGAAAATGAGATGGAAAATCTTGGATTCTCAAACGAAGGCTGTGAAGTCTTGCTCCAAGAATTAGAAAGAAAACTATACTGCCTCTTTAGTCTAATGAGGTCTTGGGTTCGTTTTACACAGGCCTTAAAAAAAATAGTAAATGTATTATACAGTCCATGCTTGTATCTATTTTATTATCTAGATATCGCTACGATGATCTACATTTTACAAAATCACTGGACTATCAGGTGTTAAACCCGTTACCTCGACCTTAATATTTCCCGTTGTTTTCAGATCCCGAAATAATTGGTGAGCTTGTAGAAAAGAAATTGGAAGTACCTGAAGAAAGAAAGAGTGAGTCGGCGTGGAAACATTTCAGTAAGTAATACCAAACAAAAGACACATAATTATTTTATATTACATATTATTATTTTTTTTAAGACATAGCCCATGTACATTATATAGCAAAAATAAAATCATACGGTCTACAATAAAGTAAACAAAAATGTAAAATAATTATACAAAATTGGGAAGCGTTATTCTCAGACGTAACGATCGCAAGTCCTATGTCATAGTATTCTGGGTTAAAAAAATACGAATTATTCGTATATGCTGTTCCATATTATGTACTTATTTTCAAATAACTCGACAAAATGTACGGATCATTTCCTTTTTCAATTACAATAATAACACACATAACACTTAAACTAGTAGAAATAATTACAAAAAAAAAACACAAATAAGGATTTAAAACATACCAAAGTAATTCCCTTCATAAATTCCTCTCACAGTACTTCTGACATACCAATAAAATCTCCGTACATTCATCCGCAAACAGATCGTTTGTTGGATAAGAATCCGCGAGATCATTAAGCAAAGCCAGAGTGTGAGGTCCTGGTGGGATTAAAGCCTAACAAATTTCTTCTTCCACAGAAAAATCGAAGTCATCAAAACGAGCTTTGACAACCGTTCTTATCATAATGGCACTGACCACAATGATGGGCTGTGTTGTTCTCCAGGTGTACGCTGAGCCTCTGTTCAAGGAAGCGGCACCGACCATGCCTGCTAATCAATGCGCCATATTCTTGGCTCTGGACTTCTTTACAGCCAGTATTTTGTGCGTACTGGCTATTGATCGGTTTGGGAGAAAGGTAAGACATTAATAAGTGAAAATGTATCTGTGTCTTGCTGGTAAACTGTGGGGTGTGTCGTGATGGCCTAGCGGTTAAGGCGCCCGCCTCTCATGCATGAGGTTGTGGGTTCGAATCCGGGCAAGTACCAATGTGACTTTTTCAATTCATATGTACTTTCTAAGTTTATCTTAGACATTACTGACATCGTTCCGTGCCTCGGAAAGCACGTTAAGCTGTTGGTCCCGGCTGTCATACGTGGATCTTTGACAGTCGTTACGAGTCGTCAGAAGCTTGAAAGTCTGACAACCAGTCTTACCTAGGGGTATCGTATTATCCAGTCACTGGGTTGTGGAGGTCAGATAGGCAGTCGCTCCATGTAAAATAAATAAATAATAAATAAATAACTGGTACTCAGCTGCATCCGGTTAGACTGGAAGCCGACCCCAACATAGTTGGGAAAAGGCTAGGCATATGAGATGATGATGTTGGTAAACTAGTATTAAATTACACAAAAAAAAAACACCTGATCGACACTTAATTAATGTTTAGGTAGTCTAACAAAATGCATGGATTTTTTTCTAACTTCCAAGACCTGGATTCCATTTCTGACTCCTTCAATGCCCTAATTGGCCTTACGTATGTTTTAAGTTGCCATTAAAGCAAAAATCTCTGATTATATTATTACGTTCTTGAAGTTTATACAGGATATAGGGTGACTAGTATAATTAGCGACCAACACATGATTGTACTCATGTTAAAGAAAGAAAGAAAGGAAAAAAGAAAGAAAGGAAGAAAGGATTTTTTTTAAAGCAAAGCGCTTCTCGTTCACCCCAATAGAATATTGAATAACAAAAAAAAAACCCCACAATCAGCTGTATTTTTTTAATTTATTTGCTTATCCCTATATAAAAACAAAACTATTCAACTTTTACTTTTACGTGTGTGCTTACGCCTTTGGGGTGATTGGGGTCAAGGGTTTTGTAAATAAAAAAATAAACAATTCTCTGGGAAAGTTTGTTATCATGTGTACGCCTTTTCCCAACTATGTTGGGGTCGGCTTCCAGTCTAACCGGATGCAGCTGAGTACCAGTATTTTACATGTAGCGACTGCCTATCTGACCTCCACAACCCAGTAACTGGCTAATACGATACCCCTTGGCAAGACGTAACGGTCACTAAGTACCAGTCTAAGTGCCAGTTTTACCCTTCATCTCCATTTCTTCTTTTATGTTATTCTTAATACCTTTAAATACTTCCAACAGTTCCTCCTGATCCTGACATCAACCGGTTCAGGCGTATTCACAGTACTTCTGGGCGCCCAGCTGCAGTTCCACTGGGCGCCTGCCTGGTTCACCGTGTTCTCAATCTACGGGTTTAGTTTTGTATTCACGCTGGGCTGTGCTGTCATACCTTTTGTGTTGACGGCTGAAGTTTTCTTGCCAGAGGTATGTATAAAAAATTGTAGTCATGGGGACTGTTTTTTCTTGGGAAAATCCTAATGGACTGCCTTCGCCTTGAGGAAGGCGGAGAGGTGTATCGGATTCCTACCTACTAAAGCCTCACGGCGTTTCTCTTACCACCTTTGGCCGAGATACGGGGGTCGAACTAACTAACTTCCAATCTGTGAGCAACTACTGAGAAATTCCTAATGGAGAAACCCAAAAAATTCCGATACCCATATCGGGATTTTTTGGGTTTCTCCATTAGGAATTCCCAAATCGAACTCAAGATGCTCAATAGGCCTGCTTGCAACCACGAGACTGGGCAGTCATAGGGAACTGATAATAAATTATTATGAAACATAGATTAGGTAGTGCGGTTGTACTTCCCAGAAATCTTCTGTATCACCCTGTCTTATAAAGATTGTCTCTTTCCAGGTTCGAAGTTTCTGCAACAGCGTCGTGATGGCGTTCACGTGGATCTTCAACTTCTTCACACTGGTTATCTTCCATCCTCTCGTGGAGGCTGTAGGATTAGGACCAGTATTCTACTTCTTTTCAGTAGTCTGCTTCACGGGTGCCTTGTACAGCCATTTTTGTGTCCCAGAAACGAAAGGACTTTCCGTTGATGCAATTCAAGCCTTATTCCTTAAAGGAAGAAGACAGAGTATTAAAAAGTAAAGCAAGACTTTTGATGACGTCATCGGTAGAGAAAATATTTTTGTGGGACTGCTGGTTCAGTCTAGTGTTGACCAATATTTGTCTGGTCTGCAAATGTTTGGGTGTGTGTGTGCTTGTGATGTGTTTTTTATAAGAAATAAATGATTATTGAGTATTGTTATTTCTTTGCGTTGTATTTATTTTGTCGCGATTGATCAGTGATACGTGTTATCTTTAGAAAACACAAACATTGCTGTAATTGTTGATTTTACATTTCTATGTCTGCTTAATCTTAAGTTTAACAAGGACTATGCCATAATTTATGTCATTGGTTATATTAATTTTATACTTACTGCCGTGTGTTGTGTTGTTATCACCAAATTCTTTGGAATTGGCAACAGTGTCTCTTAAAAATAATATTTTGATTTTGATTGACAGTGGCTTCTAGACGGTATTGTAAACTACATATTTCTCTCTGTCAACAGACACCGTTACATGACAGGTCGGTGAATATTGACGACTCCCATTAAAATTCCAAGTGAATCAGATGTTCTTTTGGAAAATGGTAGGAGGAACACTGTAGGGTTTTAGCTGGTAGGAATTTGATACAATCACATATGAAGATTGACTGCCTCGTTGGTCTAGTGGTCGCAAAGCGCGGCTACAGAGCATGAGCTTGGGTTCGATGTGTTTTCCCACCAGGAATTTCTTAGTAGCAGTCTCAGAGTCTGGATTTGTGCCCGGTTGATGGCAATAGGCTTGCCTCTTATTACATGGGACTTAAACATAACTGGCGAAATGTGGGTGTACCTACTAGTGGGTACACCTCTGCCTAACCCTTCAGGGATTCGCCATTCGGGGATTTATTCAAGAATTAAAGGATTGCGAAAAATATAGTATTTTTTTTCCTTATTGCTGCTTTTTCTTACAAATCTTTGTGAACATAAAAGATGTCTCATATGTTTACTAAGGTAGATATTAAATAAGTGAGATGTAACACCTGTAAAAGATAAAATAATGTTTGAGATAAGATAAGCTTGCCTGGTGTGGTGGAGCTTCTATGGATCTCGTCGTGATCATTGTTTTAGCTTCAAACCAAACAAAACTGGTTACGAGCTGTTTTTTACTCCTGCCCTAGTTTAGTATAGTGAGATTTGATTTTAGTTGTTTGGAAGTCGGTGGTTGGTGACCCAGTGTCTCGAAAGCACGTGAAGCCGTTGGTTCTGCGCGTGATCTCTCCCCGGTCTTGTCGGATTGCCGACTTGCCGTCCCATTGGACTGTATGAGTGAAAGAAGAGGGAATGAACCTGTGCACCACTTGTGCACTAAATATCCACTGCATACTTTGCTAGTCCGCATTGAGATTTACCGCGTAACCGAAATTCAGTCGAAAGAATATTATTAATTGCACCGTATAAGGTTCAAAACTGCATGAAACTTTGCACGGCAGTTTAGGCTTGTTCACCGGCCATATTAAAAAATAGATCAGGGGGCCTACCACAACCTCTTAAAACAATATTATTTTAATATTACTTTGCGTTCCTCTCTGTTGGATTTTCAACGCTCGGATCAGCGCCGAGAGTTGAAAATGCAACAACAGAAATTACAAAGTAATATTAAAATAATATTGTTTTAGGAGGTTGTGGTAGGCCCCCAAAATTTGTATGAAATTATTTGCTTTGTCACTTTTGTGTCGAAATAGTCTGCTATTACATTAAACTACTAGACTCTGCCATTGATTTCTTCCGGGTAGATTTTTCCACCCAAGTTAAATTATATCTTTGGTTACTGCTCCATTCCTGTGGATCGTAGGGTGATATTACATAACCTATAGTATTCCTCAAGAATCTGGCTATCATATATAAAAATATTTTTTCCAATTTGACTGGTAGTTTCAGAGATAAACGCGTTAAACAAACAAAGAAGAACTCTTCAGCTATGATCACAAGTTGCAGACAATTGATCCTTTTAAAACTAAAGCTACGGCTATACAAGACGCAAGACTAGTAAACAAAATAACGTATCTCATAGAAGCTGAGTCTACACACACAATCAAAGTCATTGTAACGCAAGTGCATTCGCATTAAAGATAAAGTGAACTTAAAATAGCGAGTCCTGCGATGCAAGCTAACAATTATCTAAGTTAGTCTGCAAATAGACTGCATTATCTTAGATTTACGAGTATACAACGTTATTTTGATGTCGGGTAAGTAATCTGTTAGGGTGAGGTGTATTGTTGTCATCCGTGTCTATAATACTTAATAATACCAGCTAATTATTTTCTCACTGTAGAGCAGAGGCCTCTTTTCATCCATCTCTTCCACCCTATATACTTAATTTATTTATCTTTACTTAATCCCAAAATTAAATTATTTGCGATAGAAATAATTGGTGGCCCAAGTATTGTTCCCTAAGGAAGCCCACTTTTTTAGAGAACGAAATACTTTTAGTTCCTTTCTTTTTTTAAATACTGTTTGATATTATTTACTAAAAAGATAATTCAATTCATTAAAATATAATGTAGTTATGACGAAGCTTAGTTAAAACATCTAAATGCTATGATTTATTTAATCAAAAGCATTTGAAAGATCGTTAAACATGCAAAACGAATATTTTTGTCCGATTTTTATCGATTCGTAATCATGAAGAACGTAGGTTGCTGTTTGTTGTAAACAAGCTTTTAAGGTTTCAACTAGTTTTGAAATATTGTGAAAAAATACATACCTAGTTCAATATAGTGAAATAATGGATTGATTGCACTCAAACAGATTCTAAATCCCATCACGTCAAGTCCCTTGAATTCCGCATCACATATTATATCCATTAAGGTAAATACCTGATAACAGCCTTTTCTGATAACACTTTAATAGTGTCACTTATAAGTCATAACAATTTTTATCGTCAGGCGGTAACTATTCCGCCCACCCTGCACTATCATTTACAATACAACAATAAAGAGTAATGAACTATTTGTATAAGAGATTCTAACTTCTTTATATTGTGTTTTGTCATCTAGTGAGGAGTCATTTGATCTGGATTCTGTGATTGTTAAACATGGATGAAGGGAGAGTGTCAGTAAGGGGATTTGTCGTTCAAGGTGCTGCGACTTTATCAAGTTAGTATGGGATTAAGCTTTTGTTACTTTGTGATTCCGGATGTCTTTCTGGTTGTACAGTGGGTTAGTGTTTATGTCAATAGAGAAGGTGTATCTGGTGATGATATTGTGATTAGAAATGTGATTGAAAGTGTGTGTGTGTGAAAGTGAGTCTATTATTGTTCCACTGCAGGGCAAAGGCACGAGCTTTGATGCGCCACGCTTGGTCGAGGCGGATTGACGATTTTCAACTTACATTATAAGTCCAGGTTCCTCACAATGGTTTTTATCACCGCTGTCACTAGTGATGTCCAAAATTAAACTTAGAAAGTACATAATTGAAAAAGTGACATTGGTACTTGCTTTGAAAGTGGTAATTTTGGAATTTTTTACAAAATATTTTTTTAAAGCGATCGCTTCTTCGCTGGTCACAGATTAAGAACAACTGACCTATATCCACCTAGGAAGACTCATAAAGAATAAATCGGCTGATTGTAACCAACCAGTTTTTTTATGTGTGCTAGTTTTATACTTTCTTTTATACACTGTATACTCTGCCAATTGCTTCAAGGATCTTTTGGCACTTGAAAAGGGACTGAGAGGGAGCGCTATGCTTACTCTCTCAAAATGTGCACGAATGGTGTAAATTCAAATTATCTCTAAAAATCCCTTTTATAAGAAGAGATCTTAGACCTACACTGAGACTATTACAAGCCAGCGGCAGTATAAAGCCAGATTTAGACAGATCCAGTGACTGGCGCCGAAATCGAGACAAGCCAGCGCTGACCCGAAAAAAACCCCGTGTAAATTGATTTCATGTCAATCCAGTGGCGGGAAGTCAGCGCTGGCTTGTAAATTCGTACACGAATATTTAGAAGCCAGTCGGCGCCGTCGGGTCAGCGCTAGCTTGTCTCGATTTCGGCGCCAGTCACTGGATCTGTCTAAATCTGCCTTTATGAAGTGTTAATCTCATCGTTTCTCCAGTGCTAGAGAGAGATGGAGATACGACCAATATCTCCGTCTCTTTCTTACATCGAAACAGCAATGCCATAATACGGCTCTAGTATTACCATCTGCAGTACAGAGTGGTGTGGGTATTACCCATGCAAATAAAACAAAAGTTTATCTTTGATACGGATTTCCCAGATAGACGCTTCAGTTTGTATTGACAGCTACACGGCGTGCTCAGACTGAACGTTTACTTTGTATACATATAGATATGCTAGTCTGTAGTGGGTGCAGTTTTGTAAAAGCGTACCAATACACGTCAAATTTTCTCCCACTTTTCGTAGTAGTTTTGGCTGTTTTACGCTGATGGTTTTTTTTTTCCAAGGATACATTTTGTATGTATTTGAATTTTTATTGCTGGATAGTAATGGAATACAATGACATTATTACAGGCATTATTTAGCTCATTTGGACAGAACTACTTAAGGTCAAGTAACTACCTATGGAAAAGAGGGTGTAAATGGTGATTGTGACAGTAATTTTTTTTTTACTTTTATTCTATTTATTGACTCTTTCTGATTTTCCGGCAAAAATATGGCAACTTTACGTGTCTATGTTCGAAAGCGATAAATTAATAAAATGTTTGGAGGGGTGTCAAGAGTTTTGCTTACTTTTGCTGGGGCAGTAAAAAAAAATAAAAAATTGGTAACATAATCCTTGACTTGAACCATAGGACTCAAGGTCTGCAAAGGCAGCTGGACTGACTTGCACTATTGTACACAGATGCCTACACAAAAGCTCATAGCAACGCCTTTAAAAAAAAATGCCCTTAAAATATTTCAGGCGCTTGTTATGTGATAAGAATGATTGCACGTAGAACTGTATCAGGCGTGTAATAAATACCTACAGTAAGTACTAAAAAGTAAAACCAACCAACCGACCGTTAGCTTACCTTAAGTTTTTTTTTTAGATCTTAATCCAGTTTTTTTTTTTGCATACTTTTCAGTTGCCTACCTCTGCACCCTAACCGGCCTGGTCTTCTCCTGGCCCTCCTACAATGTGGCGAACTTCATGTCCAACGACACTGCCCTCTCTGAGCCGATGTCTTCTGTCCACGTGTCACTTCTCGGCAGCTTGACCAATGCGGGCGCTATGGTTGCTACACCCTTCTGCGGGTTCATCGTCAACTCGCTGGGAAGGAAGTATGGTGCCATGCTGTTTGGGTTACCTTTTGTCGTAAGTTTCTTTACTTATTATTAACAGGCTTCTTTGTTGAAAATTGTATACTTTGTCCAAATCGCACATTTATGACATGAGCATTGTGCTCTAATGGGCATTGTGCTCTCCGGGCATTTCACTCTTTGGACATTTTGTGAGCGTTTGCCATTTTGCGTTTGTGATAAATAAAATTAATGATACCAAACAAATGATTGTTCTATTGTAGCGTAAAAGCCTCTTTTCATACAGAGAAGGCACGAGCATTGACCACCAAACTTGCTCAAGACAGATTGTCAATTTCAGACTGAAGTTATTTTAAGTCCAAGTTTCCTCACGATATTTTTTCTTCAGTGATGTCTAAGATAAACTTAGAAACTACTTACGAATTTAAAATATTACATTGGTACTTGCCTAGTATTGAATTCATAACCTGATGCATGACAGGTGTCTTAATACAGGTGTCTTGGTGGCAGTAGTTTTTGTTATTTATGACTTTTGTAATATGTATTAGTTTATTTTTATTTTTATAAGATTATTTTGTGTATTTTTTCTATGGGCCTCAGTTGCCTGATAATAAAATGATTTATTATTTATTATTATTATTATTAATAATTATATTCGTTTTCTTAAACTCCATTTTAATAATTTTATGACCACCTTTTCTTCTCTTACAGCTGGCATGGACGATAATCTCAATAACCAACTCAGTGCCACTGATACTCACAGCGATGGCGCTAGCCGGATTAGGGACAGCTGGCCAAACAATATCATCAATATACATATCGGAGATATCACAAGACTCAATAAGAGGTTCCATGATGTCAACAGTGGTATCTTCATATTTCCTAGGACTGTTGGTGTCATATATATTTGGAGGGTATTTGAATTATGACGTGGTGGTGTACGTACATTTGTCCATGTCGATTCTGTACATCGTGATGTTGGCATTGTTGAAAGAGTCTCCGGTATTTTTGATGCAGAGAGGGAAAGAGAAGGTCAGTGTTTTTTTATCTTTTTCTTACTTTGTGCCTTACGGATTGCTAGTTTCTTATGGTGACGGATTAAGCAAAATATCAGTATGTGTAGATTCGATTTTCGAATTGGAAATATAGACTATTCTATTTCATTTCGGTTTAACTTTATTTGACAAGCAAAATAAGTAAATACTCGTATTTACTTAAATTCTTTCTTCTTCTAATTTTCTAAATAATTATTGAACAAAACATCCTTCTTTTTTGTCAATAACCATAATAATACAATAATTGACTCAAACATCGTTTAGTCCCGACTCTAATATCTTGACTAATTAAATCTAATATTGCAGGAAGCGGCAGAGTCAATAGCTTTCTACCGACAAGTAAGAGTGACTTCAAAAGAAGTGGAAGTCGAATTAGCCAAGATTAGGCTTCAATTAGACCCGAGACTGGAGAAATTATTGGAAGGAGGAGATGGTAATGTATACTTTTAGTACGATACGAGGTATTTGTCTTCGGTTTTTCAACCTAACAATTAATAATGAGAAATTGTCAAGCGCCCGATAATTGTTGTGATTGGTTGTTGATAATTCAGTCAATCAATCACAGCAGCTTACCAATGCTGACAATTAATTGTCATTCCTATTAATTGTTAGTCCGAAATACTAAGTGTTACCATTACGGAGTGTGGTTATATCGCAGTTTCTGGGAAGAAAATCATTATTATTATTATTATTTCATTTATTTCAGAACATAATTCCATATAAAATTATTAGTAAGACTTAAAAAACTATGTGAATAACTTATAACTACTGTTGTTTTTTACCTTACATTAAAAAGGACACAATTTGAGCTGTGTACCTTATTTCAGTGCCGCACTATAGAATACTCAACGTTGTCTATTATGGTATTCAGAAGGCAGCTGGGGCTGCCCCGCACACGAAGCATCAGGGAGGCCACTCTCTTGCGCACTATAGCCCTAAAGCAGTCAATGTTGGCCTCCGCAACATCCCTGATGCACTGCAGTATTGCGGCAACCCGATCAGCATCCTGAACCCATTATTGTATAGGATCCCTAGGGCATTGAAAGCCTTCTTATTGTTTACAATATCTTTTAATTGTCAATTTTTGCGTAATTACGCACGTTTTACAATTTGCCACATTAATTTTCCGTCTGAAAAACCGGGCGAGATTCACACACACGCTTGCCATACGACACTCACTTGCTATTCAATATAAAATCAAGTCTGTATAGCAACATTGCACGTTTTACTGTGATGTAAGATTTATATTTGTTTAAATCACAATGTTATTTGCTAATTATAACTTTGTTTAATGTATATTAGCACAAAGTTAAATAATACAGTTATTTGCGTATGATAGTGAAAATTGCGACTTTGTTTACAAACTCGTTGCCAGATGAGATCATTTTACCAGTTTGTGACATGTGGGTTTGCAATCTTACTTACTAAATGCGAAAGTTTGAATGGATAATTGGATGTTTGAATCACGTTAGAACGGCTGAACAGATCTGGATGAAAGGTACAGGGATAGATTATAGTTTGGAATAGCACATAGGGTACTTTTTTAATGTACGGTTCCAGTGGAATAAAAGTAACTTTGGCTGTTTGTTTGTCAGGTAAAACAAAAAAAATATAAATAAAAAAACTCAAATGTAAACTGTTGTATCGTGATGGCCCAGTGGTTAAGGCGCCCGCCTCTCATGCATGAGGTTGCGGGTTTAAATCCGGGCAACTACCAATGTGAATTTTTCAGTTCATATGTACTTTCTAAAGTTTATCTTGGACATCACTGGCATCGGTGAAGGAAAACATCGTGAGGAAACCTGGAATTACTGTTCCACTCAAACCATGTCAGAGACCCTTGAGGCGGTTTAGAAACTCTGACACTAGAGGGTGTGGGGTCATAAGACCTTACTGCTCACACGATAAAGAAGAAGAATGTAAACTTATATTAAAATTAGGAAGAAAGAAAGAAGAAAAAAACTGTTTATTCACTTGAAAGCGACGTACATACCTACATAAAAATTTATGGTTGCAAAAGTTCAAAACTAAATTGGCATATAATCTAAAAAAAAAATGTCCTAATGGAAATATGCGCCACTAGCTACCACTATTAATTAATATTTTTTCTATAAAAGTTTCCTCACAATATTTTCCTACACACATACCTACAAACATACAAACATTGATATACACACATCAAAAAAGTCTAGGGATCAACATCCCTAACATTTGTTAGGGATGTTGATCCCTAGACTTTTTTGATGTGTATACATGTCTGTGTGTAGGAAAATATTGTGTAGGTTAAATATGATTACATGGTGTCGTTATTTTCTCTCCACATTGACGTCAGCATGATAGCACTGATTTGGCAATTGTGCTTCCTAATCATGCTAGTGGTGCACTTTAACTAAAGCTAACAATGAAGTGATAAGACGAGCAGTCTGTCCCATTACGTGACGTCACATATCTTTATATTATACAAATTACATAGATGACACGTGGAAATTTTATTAATTAATTGCCTACCATCTAATACTTCAAGTCCCACGTAATGAGACACAACTGATTATCTATTTGTTGTGTCATACCGGTATGACAACCGGGCCTTGAGTTTTTACAAGCTTTTATTTAGCTTGCACTGTATGTAAGTATGTATGTATGTAAGTAAGTTGTCCTTTCAAAATTTGCAAACCATTTTTCGACCATTTGTTGTTATCCGATTGAGCTGAAATTTTGCATACACCTTTAGTTCTGATGACAATACAATGTCCAATACTCAATATTGTAATAATTTTATATTAAAGCTTGTTTTTAAAAATATTTTGTAAATTAGTTTATTGAGGGGTGGGTGTGTTGATTAGTACTTTCTTCTTACTTCCTATACTTGTGCTTCATGGCATTGCTTCTTGCCAATTTCCATGATTCTAGGTAAACGAGACCTCTAGGTTTTGATTCCCTAATGAGCGTCAAAATATGGTTTGATTCTTCACTGCTCCAAGGGATAGCAGATATGAGTATTCGATATTAATTTCAGCTTGATACCTTCACGTATTCTTTAGGAAAGGGTCTTGACAGAAGGACAGAAGAAGAACAAAGTGATCCTGTAAGGGTTTCGTTTTTGCCGACTGAGGTACTGAATCCTAAAAATAGTATGTACAGTCAGCAAAACAGATAGGTATGCAGGGTCGTCAGAAATAGTTGAAGTTTTCTAAGAAACCGATGGATTTTTTTGACTGAAACTTAAGGAACTGTCAACCTTGTCAGTCCTGAAAACTAAGTAGGTAACTATACCATTTGTTTCAGATCCCATTATTACCAAGGAGCTGATAGAGACACCACCACCGGCGCAGAAGCTATCAGAATGGCAGTTCTTAAGTAAGTTATTTGATTAGTAAACATTTTGGTTAAGCATTGAATTAAGGGAAGCTTCAATTCGGGATTCTCCAATTACTGGGGAATTGTCGGGATTACTGTATATATTCTAATGTCGCGGAGAACTTTGATTGCGCGATGTATTAAGGGCGCGCCAAAAGCCAGCAAACTTTTGGAACGAAATTCCTTATATTATAATTCACCCGCGCGCCCCGTGTTTTATCGTAATAACTCCTCCATAAAATAAAAGGAATTACCTAAAATGCTTAGACAAAACCCTCACTCATGTATAAATTCGACATATTAATCATTATAATATCGTGTATAAATCGAAAAAACCAAAAAATTTGAGGCTACTTCGTGATGTTTTTCTATCAAGAAAATGTTATTATTTCATGTTTTTGATCAATGAGAACCCTCGAAAATATCACGTAGTTTTCATACATTTGTATTTTAAGCTTAGAAATCTAGAATTGTTCATGTAAAATAAAAAAAAAGATTGATAATTTTGCTTACTACCCACTCTTAAACGTCAATTGTAGTTTGCATGTTGTGGTATAGATGTCGCTTCAGACATAACGACTTTAATACTATTAATCTGCCACAATACACAAGAAATGACGTCACAACGCAGCACGACACACTAGACCATAAAAATGTGAACGTAGCTTTAGATCAGGGATTCCCTAACTTATATAAAACGCGACCCCTTACTGCAAAGAAAAAAATATCCACGTCCCACTGTCCAAATAACATAATTTTAGGGTACTATCAAAGATTTTATAAAAAGAAAAAAAAACGTTAAAGTTTTTTATTGCGAAAAATTATTTAAATGTCCTAAGTATGTTACTAAGTTAGGTAGGTAGATACATACGGCCGGGGTTGCGGGACGTCTTAACAGGATACCGTGGCCCCGGAACGTAAAGGGCAACTGAAGGAACAGGGTGGTTTTTTAGTCAGTAAAAGTCTGACAGTCCCTTCCGCCCCACCCAGGGCGGAAGGAGTCATTTGATGATTTTTACCACCTAAAAAAAAAAAAAAAGGTAGAACGCTCGTAATCTGTAAATAAGGTCCTTATTTAACCCTGATAGTCCATGCCCCCATTGCTGGTTTCTGCGCCCCTCACGGGTGCATACTTTAGACTTTATCCATACTTTAGACTATGATAAACTCTCTGCTCTCCCCCAGGGTGTCGCGACCCCTACTTTAAAAACCCCTGCTATAGACTGTGATAAACTCTGCGCCTACTTTGGGTAGTGCGAACCCCACTTTGAAAACCACTCCGCGCGCCCCCATTGGGTGTCGCACCCCCCACTTTGAAAACCTCTGCTTTAGACTGCGATAAAATCGTGGGTTGAACGAAACACGAACTGGTTCCAATAAATTGAAGTCAGATAGAACATTAAGCATAACTTTATTGAATTAGTATCGCGTCGTAAAGAATTCTGTATCAAGATGTAGTTGTCTCCTTTACAAATTCAGTAACTCAGAGCTTGTGCTAGTCGTGGAAGGCGATTAGGCGAACCTCGTTTGGGTCGTAAAATCAATGATGTCTTCAAGTGCTATTTGCGATTGGCGTGCTTGTATTACGAGATCTATGAACGTGGACGCGGCCAAAGGGGTATGTAAGGATCGTAGCAGGTGGCGTTCTGTGGTTTCTGCTTACCCCCATGGGGAAAAAGGCTTGATTTACAATTGGCGTGCTTGTATGACGAGATGTATGAACGTGGACGAGGCGAAAGGAGTATGTAAGAATCGTGGTGGTTGATCTGTGATTTCTGCCTACCCCCATGGGGAAAAAGGCATGACTTTAAGTATGTATGTAATAAAAAAAAAAAAACTAAATTATGTATGCATATACCTACATACATAGATGCTCATACTGCTTAAATATTTACAGGATATGTCGAAACCATAGCCGATTTCTGAATATGTTCTCACAAATTAATTTTTTTCAGAACAATCGCAGACATCAATCCGTGCGCTGACGACCAGCCTTGCTTGCATGGCGACGATGATCCTGATGGGGAACATAGCATTCCAGGTGTACGCTGAGACCTTGTTCAAGGAAGCTGTACCATTGATGGACTCCAACCAGTGCTCTATCTACTTGGCGATAGATCTGTTGGTCGCGAGTGTGTTATGCTCGTTTGCTATTGACAAATACGGGAGGAAGGTTGGTATTTTGATGATTTGTAGTTGAGAAATTGGTCCTCTTTACCGAATTTCAGTTATGGTGGATAATTTTAATGTAGTGCACAATTGTATGCAGGACCAACGGCTTTACCTAAGGCCGTGTTCACGCAGACGCGGGGCGTCGGGCGTCGCGTCGTGTGGGACGGCCCGCTCTAAATTCAAATATATAGCGTTGTATGAGAGCGTTCACGGAGAAGCGATTTTAGATGTACTAATTTTCCCGCCGCGAGACGCCACGCCGCACGCGACGCCCGACGCCCCGCGTCTCCGTGAATGCG
The DNA here is from genome assembly GCA_949316365.1 of Hoplodrina blanda. Classification (NCBI taxonomy): domain Eukaryota; kingdom Metazoa; phylum Arthropoda; class Insecta; order Lepidoptera; family Noctuidae; genus Hoplodrina; species Hoplodrina blanda. The sequence goes on along the minus strand of OX438568.1, from coordinate 2,308,137 downwards.
CACTAAGTGCTTTCCGAGGCACGGGAGTGTCACACAACTAACTTCCAAATTTTAATCTGCTACTGAGACATTCCGAATGCAAAAGTCCCAACAACTTTTTGCCCGACTTGGACATCGTACCCAGGATGCCATGCTTGGCAGCCGCGCTTGCAGTCGCGAGACCAACAGGGTAGTGCAAAACACATTGAGTTAGATTCTTTCCTAAAATTATGAAGATGTAATTATATGGAAACAAACACAAACCGACCTTTGACAATTCAAAAGTGCCTGTAAATGGTCTAATTCAAATAAATGTTTTGACTTTGACTTTGAACAAACGACACAGCTTACAGTACACTCAGGAGCATCTACTTTTTCTCTGAGGACCTTGAAACAAATAGGTCATTAGATCTTCAGACCTCTATGCTCAGGCAAGGTAAGAAGTTGACATTAATCCAGACTCTTTGTTCCAGCCCCTGATGATCAGTACATCGATCCTGGCCAGTATCTGCACGATGCTGCTCGGCACACAAATCCAATGGCACTGGGCGCCCCACTGGTTCACTGCAGCCATCATCTATGTCTATTGCTTCATATTCAATTTGGGGGTAGCTGTTATTCCTTACGTGTTGAGCGCTGAGCTGTTCTTGCCTGAAGTGAGTATCTGCTTTGAATATAATTGATGCCTTTTGTTCTTTTGTTGAAGTACTTACATGATCGTTATGTCCTGGGTTGGTTGGAATTAGTCTCCAATAATTAAAGCTTAAATGCAGTAAAGTTTCTTTAATTACGAGTTTTAATATTTACGGATAGTTTGAAAGACCGATGGTCAATCCCTAGATTTTATTTGATGTATTATTTATTTATTTGCTTTCTTTTGCTTGGACTGCCTCGTTGGTCTAGTGGTCGCAAAGCGCGACTGCTAAGCATGAGGTCTTGGGTTCGATTCCCGGGTCGGGCAAAGTGTTATTGGGTTTTTCCATCAGGAATTTCTCAGTAGCAGCCTCGGAGTCTGGATTTGTGCCCGGTTGATGGCAATAGGCTCGCCCCCTATTACATGGGACTTAAACATAACTGGCGAAATGTGGGTGTACTAATGGGTACACCTCTGCCTAACCCCTCGGGGATAACAGGCGTGATGTTATGTTATGTTTTGCTTATAAATTTACATCCATCCATTTAAAGCCCATAATTATCAAAACATACTGACTCACGAGACCTTAGCTTCACAAAGTAAATGCGAATTTGGGGACATGTATAGCAAATTTTAGTTAATTAGAAGGGTCTCATGTAATCTAAGGATGAAATCTTGGGACAGTTTCACAAGTTAGCAGAAGTATTTTACCTGATAGCCAGTTCTACTAATTGAAAACGTTCAAAATATAGACTCATCTCAGTGACAATCAAAGTCAACAGTGAATGAAAAAAAATGGATAATTTAGAAGCAGTTTTGTCAGATTGAGACTGAGATTGCGATCGCTCCTAAAAGTGAATAGAATTGCCTTTCCTGGTATTTTGGGTACTAACAATCCCTTTCCCAATGTATTTAACCTGACAAATTGTTAAGCTCGCGTCTGATTGGTTGTTTTTACGTCCGCTTGACAATTTGTCGACATTAAAATTGTTCGATCGAGAAACGAGGGGTTAAAAGTGGATCAATTTATTGTTAATAATAATATGTATTTCATTTCCACAAGGTTATCTTCGGTTACCTATTTGATTTTATCTCTAAAGGTGTGTCCAAACATTGAGCAGCAAGAGCGCGGCAGCAACACGCGGCATTTGTAGGACACATTTCTGCCGCGCTCTAGTTTGGACAAAGCCAACTAATGTTTGCGCGGCAGTACTGCGCGGCACAACCAAGATATGCCGCGCGCTTCAGTTGGCATCAGAACTAAAATGAAAGCGGTCGCATGTGTCGTAGCTCTGCTTATTATTAAAAAATTGCGTAAAAGAGCTAAGAAGAAACATATTTTAACGAGGAAATGCTGGATGAAACCACTTTTTCAACGGAGGTTACAGAATATTGAGTCAATCAATTATGAAATTAATTACCGGACACCACAGTTTTTAAGACTAACCTTGGAAGAGTTTGAACATTTACATAGCCTGGTTGAGTCACATATTAAAAAAGAAGATACGTACTGGCGTAAAGCAATCACAACCAAAGAGAGATTGGCTATAACTTTACGGTTTTTAGCAACAGGAGACTCCTATTCTAGCCTACAATACGTCTTTTGTGTATCAAAACAAACCATATCATCAGTAATACCCGAAGTGTGTGACGCCATAACAGCAGCCCTTAAGGATTTTGTAAAGGTAAGAAAGAATAATAGTGTTTATCATAATCACTTATTTTTATTATGCTTGATTTAAAAAAAAGGTAGTAGTTTGCGCCAGATATAATTGAAACAAAGATTAACTCTACGTATCTAGATCGCGAATTAACTGTGTCAATCCAGATCCTGTATCAGTATGATTAGAAACTGTTGAGTCGGAGAGATCAGTCAATTGCGATGTGAAGTATCCAGGTCTTCTTTCTTCATGGTATCCTAATGTCTGTTGCTGTAGATATCCCATATCAGCCTCATATATGATATTATTAATGGAATGTTTAACTCTTGTCAATGTAATTGTATCATACTTTCTTAATTCAGCCGCTATGTGCATACCAAAAGCAACATATGGATCGTTGCTACATTGATCTTGTTTGCGCATGAATTCTATTGCATCTTCTAGCATTTTATTTTCGGCATCCATAACAGAATCTTCAAGAGTACGTTTTGCTGGTTTATTTTTACGTTTATTTTCAGATGCTCTTGAAGGTATATTACCTTCAGATGCATTGCTATTTGAATCCGTATTTACCGTTTCATTTGTGATTCCACTATTGCTGTTTGTGTCTAAGAGAGAGCTCTCTAGTGCCGAATCCTGAAACAAATAAGAAAGTTAATTACCTGTCCCATAACTGGTCACGGGCTTCTTAATAATACATTTTTTTTTCAGTTGCCACATTCAGAACAAGAATGGCACGCAGTTTCTAAGGAATTCAATGAGAAATGGAATTTTCCGCACGCTATTGGTGCTTTAGACGGAAAACACATCAGTATTCAAGCTCCCTTTCGAAGTGGCACAGAATATTATAATTATAAAAAGTTCTTTAGTATTATTCTTCTGGCATTAGTAGATTCAAATTACAACTTTATGTATGTTAATGTAGGCTGCCAAGGCCGGATTTCAGATGGAGGGGTGTTTAAAAATTCCCAATTATATCACAAGCTGGAAAATCAACAACTTAATGTACCGGTACCGGAAATTTTAAATATACCCTACTCAAAAAAAATACCGTTTGTAATATTAGGAGATCAAGCTTTTGCATTAAATACATATATGATGACTCCTTTTGCCGGAATTCATGAAAAAGGTTCCAAGGAAAGGATATTCAACTATAGGTTATCAAGAGCGCGGCGAGTAGTTGAAAACGCTTTCGGGATAATGTCATCGAAGTTTAGAGTACTGAGAAAAGTAATGATCCTAAAACCGTCATCAGCTAAGAAAGTAGTTTTAGCCAGCGTTCATTTGCATAATTTTCTTCGTAGAGATTATTTGGAACGTAGTACCAATATATCCACGAATGAAACAGTTTCTGCAATACAGAACAACCAATTTACGGGTACCACTCCGACTGATAATCGTAATTTCTTAGCCAATCATTTTATAACAAATGGATCCATTCCGTGGCAAGATAAGTACTAAATAAAAAAAAATTTAGGTACCTACCATTGTATCAGATGTGTCTATAGGATTATTTTTATCGTGTAAAAAGTGAAATGCTTCGTAAGCAAACCATTTTGATGTGTAAGACTGGTTCCTACCTGCAACAAAATAATATGTATTTAGTTTAAAAGAAAAACTAAATATCCCTGTGTAGTCGCTGCCACCTTGTACCTGTGGATCATCCGGATTTTTAACTACGCATACACTAGGGGTGCGTGGGACGTGTACCACCAGCATCGCAGAAGGGGTGCATGTCAAACGAGGGGAGACCGTCCCCGGACTACGGTTGGTCGTGGATCAAGCCCCGTAGGCCATCACAACTATACTCCATCTATACTTTTTGAATATCATTGTTATGAGTATAGTAAGTAGGTCTAGATTTACAGCAATATTGGTATACATTATATTAATTATTAAAAGATTATAACTAACCCAATCCAGTTGTATTGCTTGTTTTTTCTCTATTCCTTTCTCGTCTATAGGAACTTAAAAGACTTTTCATTTTAGCCTTTAATTCCTTCTTGGGAAGATCAAAATTGTTGGCTATTTCATTCCACAAGTCTTCACGTTTATTTTTATTATGGTATTCCTTTTGTCGAGGATCCCATAACTCTTTAAAAGATCCATACATTTCAATTAAACGAATCGATGTTTCGTTGTCCATGTTTGTGCGCAGAAATTATTATAAAACAAACGCTTGAATGACAGACAAGAAGTAACTTTATTTTTATTTTAAACATATAGTATTACATACTCTATGAAAGAACTACTAACCAGTATGCTGTGATATTGTCGATACAAAATAACAGAAATACGTCCAAACACAATTACTGCCGAATGTTTACTAAGAATGTTCGCGCGCGGCAGGTAGCCAGAAGCGTTCGCGCGCGGCAGTCGTCTAATCACAGCGCGGCGGGCCGCGCGCGGCAGCCGCGCTCGATTGCCGCTCGATATTTGGACACACCTTAACAATACTTGAAGTGATCTAAAGTTAGAGATAAAATTTAATATATTATTCATTGTTTCGTACATATTTTTATCTTGATGGATAAAAAAGTAGGTCATGGGTTTATTGAGAAATCGATCTTCTTATAGGTATACGAACTTTGCTGTCGCGTAGCCTTCCGTGGAATCATCGATATACGACACCCTTCGGCCAAAACTCTTACTTGGGGCCGTCTCCACGAGCGAGAAAATCGTGGCGATATTATCGTCGTGCCATGAATTTCCACTCGTCGCATCGCCGCGATGACATCGCCGTGTGTAGATACGTTCTAAGAGAGTGCACGACGCTAATATCGCCGCGATTCTCTCGCTGGTGGAGACGGCCCCTATAAGAGCGTCTCGATACAATGAGTCGGAACTCGGGGGACAAATGACTTGAAATTTGATTTGTGGCGCGACTCCAACTTTTTGACTCGTCTATAGGCAGCGGTGACCTGTACCATCAGATGGACTGTCAGTTTATTTGCCATGTAATGACAAAAATACTCTTTCCAGGTGCGAGGTCTCTGTGGCAGCATAGTCATGGCTTGTGGTTGGGCCATGAACTTCGTTACAATGGTAATCTTCACACCTGTGAGTGAGGTCGTCGGGTTTGCTCCACTTTTCTACGCGTTCTCAGTCGTAGGATTTATCGGAGCTGCTTATTGCGTGTTTTATTTACCAGAAACAAAAGGATTATCTGTAGATGCTATACAAGCTTTGTTTGTTAAAAAGACTAAAAGGAAAACGGTTGCTTAAGTGTCTAGATTTAAAATACATTAACATAACATCACGCGTGTACCCTCCAAAGGCTTAGGCAGAGGGGTATTAATACATCCATATTTCGCCAGGCGAGCCTATTGCCACCAACTGGGCACAAATCCAGACCTCGAGGCTGCTACTGAGAAATTCCTGGGAATTGAGCCCAAGACCTAAAACTCAGCAGTCGCGCTTTGACGCACGGTGCGGCAACGGACGTTATATATCCGGTTGTCGAGCGTTCGCGATACCAGCGCCGCACTGTTGCCGCACCGTGCGTTTTGTATGAAAAAAGAGGATCGTCCGTGCGCTGTACGTCTAACGCACCGCTTCGGCACTGCAGAAGGCCGCCAAGAAACGCATAAATTGAAAGCGCCCAGAAGGGTTTTGTTCTGAATATTGGAGATAATCTTATTGAGATGTTATCGGTCAGCATTGGATCTGGTGACTTGTTTTATCTTATCTAAACACGTGTTTCTTATGAATTTTCATTACATTGACAGCATTTTTTCTTTTGTTGCTCTTGGTTTAATTTTCCAGAGTCGCTAGACTTATGATCATTTCACTACTCTACAAGATTTCGCAACAGAGTAACTGTATATATTTTCTGTCTAGTTAAACATTACTGATAACCAATATAATCACCAAAAGTCTCCTACACGTCAGGTTTTTAAAAAAAAATATATAATGTAAACATGTGATGTACGCCCAAATTAAATACAATTCGACCCATTATAATTTCTTGTTGAGGGTAGATACTAAAATAAATGACGATAATCGGTTATTACGATTGTCATTTGTCATTTAACTCGCTTTCGTGGGCTATTCTTGCTGATTTCGAGTGGCTTTTTACTTTTTTTAGTTCAAAATGGCTAAAATCGCTAAACGTACTTGTGTTTATTCTCCAGATTCATTTTGTTTTATATGTGGCTCGTTTACAACTTCTACACAAAGAAGAGTAATCAGTGAAAATGTTAAGATGTTATACGAGAGTTATTTTGGTTTTACTATCGGTCACCAAGACAAAGAATGGGCACCTCACCGTTGTTGTGTTACGTGTATTGCAAATTTAAGTAACTGGATGAATGGAAAGCGTTCTTCCATTCCATTTGCTGTCCCAATGATCAGGCGTGAGCCTACTAGCCATGATTCATTGTTGGTTCCTTATGAGAGAAACTGACCTTGATTATAAAAGAAAATCGCCATATGCAAAGAAAAAATCCACCTGATTTTTTGGTTTTTGCTTTTTACTATAGATTTGATCAGGTTTCTTGTAATTAATTAATAAATGTTTGTAATTAATTGTTTTTTTTTTTACTTTTTACATCACCAAACCACAAAAAAGCCTTAAAAATAGTAAAAAAAAAGAATATACATTAACAGAAAATCTTGACGTGATGGGAAAATTTGGGCATCAGATTTGGCTTTAGCGATATCGATTTAACCAGAATATAGTACTCAGCTTTCTGTTGCGTTCCATACCAATTTTTTTGTAGAGTAGAGCCAATGTAAGATAAGAAAATCATTTGTTTCTGCGGGAAACAAAAGAATGTTGATTTGGAGATTATTTTCTGAGAAAAGAGTCGGCAATAATGTTCGTCTCGTCAAGATATTCTTGAAATTCATAAAATACTGTGCAAAGATAAGTATATCACAATACTCTTCTAATTTATTTCTTGTAATAATACTTTTATTTTAAAACTTTTGAACAAAGTGTTGTGTTTCTTCAAAAGAGCATATTTTACAAGAAATGTACATACTTACTTAGTTCTGCCAAATCGAGCCAATCCACAATCCTCAATATGCTAAATGGGTTACGTTACTATCCAGCAATAACAGTTCAACAATACATTCCAATTAATCAGCGATTGATATCTATAATTTTATTATTAGAATAACTTCGCAAAATGATTGAAATTTTTACATGTGTGTTGGTTTGTTTAGCGTTTAGCTAAACGAAAGCCAAAAATAAAATTATGTACAATTTGTAATAATAGTTTTTTATTTAAAAAATACCTATGATTTTATTGTGTATATTTTCAAAAATATTTGTATTACAAATCATGTCGGACAATTTTTTTTTGTTTAAAAATCAAAACGTTTCCCATTAAAATGTTACAAACAGCCTCTTGTACAAAATGATTACGGACGCACAATGTAAAGCAAATGTTGTATGCATATTAAACAGGGATTAAAATTCATAACCCTTCGCTTGCTCGGTGGGAAATCGATAAAACTGTAATTATGGCTAGTCGTTTGTCTACCAATTTTAAATACCGGGTGTAGAAAAACGCTTAACAGAGCCGAAACTAACATGTTCTTCTTATCATTGCGATCATTTTATTCTTCTGGGCCATACCTGGGAAACTTCTGGTAACCAAGATATCGATGGTTGAAGTTCCAACTTTTAGTTACGTTTTATACGAAAACAAGATCTAATTGGTGTAACTAAACTTTAAATACTAAAAATAATTAAATTAATACATATTTTTTTAATTTTTGAGGTCTTTTTTTTTATTCTCTAATTTTGTTGTTTTACTCTTGTACAATAACTTGCACCTACCATGTTATCTCTTCACCACCTTTGGTAAACTGTTACAGAATGCTTAAGGCATTGTGGCACATGTCTTATGCACAGACAGAAGAGTTACTGGCTGTCTGCATGTAAACTGTTACCACGCTGTCTTCTGTATTTTTATTTTGTGTTAGTTATTATTTTAGTACTTACTTTTCATTTAATGTTAATTTATTTACTTTAAGTAGGTATGTATGCATCTTGTAGCCTGAAACACAGGTTCAACCTAGTTCAGGCAAATTAGCAACTGTGCTCTATTTTTAATTGTCAATATATTTTACTGTAAATGTGCCCCTTTTTATAATTAAATGATTATTATTATTATTATTAAGTCCGCCTTTGTACTTTTGTGCATAAAGTTTAAATAAATAAATAAATAGGTACCCCGTCGATCATGCTTTTATGACCACAATAATTTGTGTGTGTTACATTGCGTGGCACAAAAAGCAGTGATTTCTCACCCAAAAAAAAAGTGGTTTCCCAGAAATAATTGTTACCCAATGTTATTTAGTTTGATGGGCAGTATTCGTAGTTAACAGTTATGTGATTTGTCTTTTTACACCCGTACAGATAAACAGGGGCGAGTCACAGAAACAGGGGCGGGTCGCTAGTTATATTAGAATAGTCTTATTATAATACAGTACCCGGCGATAAATATTGCAAATCGACCTTTGGAAAGAGACAATCGGCTAATTTCGGCTTCGTAGAGCGTTATCTCTGTCACACGAAATACAAACAGTCCGGTATCTATTAGGAGCTGTCACAACAATTATGATTTTTGCTTCTTTTGATAATTCTTTTTATTCTTTGTATAAAATACGAAATGCGATAAAGGTCGATGTGCAATATTTATCGCCGGGCACTATATATTAAAGTAAGTGTAGTTTGTAGTGTAAGTGTAGTAATTGAAGTGTGTAAAAGAAATGTAAAGGACCCGGAGGTCAGTAAGATCATCCAAGCTCCAGTACAGGAGAAACGTAAGAGGGGGAGGCCTCGTAGACGCTAACCCAAACGCGAGGACGTTCGTTAGGGTTAGAGGGGGAGTCTGTAACACACGCGCGCCCGCAGGGTTAGGTGTTAGGTGTCGGACATAACGCGCGCGGCCGCAGGGTTATGTGTCAGACATAGCGCCGCGCGTGCGCTCTGCACACATGTCACCGGCTGCGCCCTGCGTGCTCCCGTAACAGTCGCGCGCATCCGTTTCAAGGCGAAGGCACGTTATTTTCTTCCCGCGGCTCTCGTTCGCTCCCGTGTATGCTTTTTTGTTAAAGTTCATATTATTTAATCTATTACATCCGTGTTATTCGACTTGTGTTTCTTTTATTCATACTGAACATTAGCCCACGCCATTATATTGGCCCCACGTTGAGCGCAGGCCACACCGCCAGCTAGCGGGCGGGCGGGCTAAGCGGGCGAACATCGTTTCACCTCTTTACATACTTCGGTTCACACCGCGAGCTACCGACTAACCTAACGAGCTAAGCTAACGAAATATCCGACGATTCCCAGCTAGCGGGCGGGCGGGCTAGGCGGGCGAACATCGTTTCACCTCTTTACATACTTCGGTTCACACCGCGAGCTACCGACTAACCTAACGAGCTAAGCTAACGAAATATCCGTCGCTCGTCTGTCCGTAGTTTTCGGTGTGAACCCCATAGTTTAGCTCGCCAATATTTCGCGTAGTTTGTATAGTTTCCTTCGTTCGCTTCGCCCGCCCGCTTAGCCCGCCCGCCCGCTAGCTGGCGGTGTGGCCTGCGCTTTGGGCGCCAATATAATGGCGTGCGGTGGCCTGCGGCCGCGCGCGTTATGTCCGACACCTAACACCTAACCCTGCGGGCGCGCGTGTGTTACAAATGTATTTATTTTTTAAATAACGATTATTGTATTAAAAAATTGGAAAATTGCCTAATTTTAAGATTCAGAATAAGGAGATCTGAAAAATAAATTAAATACTTTTAATATTACTGTGGTGTGTCATTTCCTAATAATATATCTTTAATAATACCAGCCTATTATTATACCACTACAGGGGTGCTATTCTCTAAAAACACAGCGCCGCGGCAGCGCCGATACCATGGTTTGTGTTTAGTGGATTTTCAACTTTATTCTGTAGATCACAACGTTGTAAATCTATTAAAGACAAACTGTTTCGGAACTCGTCGTAGAGACAGTTTGTCGTTAATGGATTTTCAACTAAATGGTCTAGAGCATAAAGTTCAAAATCCACTGGGGACCATACTAGTTTCGGTGACGAGTTCGTCGTATAGTCTTTTAGAGAATAGCATAGCTGGACAAAAGCCTCTTCTCACACAGAGAAGAGAAGTCCTGGGTGCCTACCGCTATCTCTTATAACAATATTATTTTAATATTACTTTGTAATTTCTGTTGTTGCATTTTTAACTCTCAGCGCTGATCCGAGCGTTGAAAATCCAACAGTGTGAAAGGCAAAGTAATATTAAAATAATATTGTTATAAGAGGTTGTGTTAGGCCCCCAGGTTTCTTGATGATGTCTTCCTTTACCGATGTCAGTGATGTTAAAGATAAACTTAAAGGGCGAATTAAAAAAATAGAGACTTCTGGTTCGAAACCGCAATCTCATTCAATGACACCTATACTTAATCTTATTGTTAATTATAATAGATTACTATTACTACTTACTGGCAGCTTTATCGTAAAAGAAAATCTATCCTAGTTACCCATACCCGGTCGTCTTGTACAACACTGGTTGTCAAACTTTCGGTTTTCCAAAACCCTGAACCCGTAACGCCTTTTTTTTAAGAAGGAAGCCTTTCTATTTCCAAGCCACTGCTACTCCTGAATCTTTACAGCCGTATACTCTTTCTCTTTTATTTACTTTTTGTCTCTTTCTTTTTTTTCTTTTTTCTTTTCTTTTTTTTCTTTCCCTTTTATTTTTTTTTTGTTCTTTTGCATGTGGCCTCGTATCTGCTTACCTCAGTTGTGAGTTCACGTATAACGTATTCTGTTTAACATGTGCTTATTAAAAGTGGTTATGTTAATAATTTTAATGTAAATCTATTCTCGTATAATAATGCTAAAGAGTTTTTTTTATTAGTTTAATTATGTTAATTTCTGGAAGTATATGTCGGATTTGAATTTTTTTTTTGTATTTATAGAATAGCTAGAGCATGAGAAATAGTATAGGCTTAATAGGCTATAAAAGGTGGACAGACAATCTGATGAGGACCGCGGGATGGCACTGGATGCAAGCCGCTGCCAACTGGTCCTATTGGAAAACTATAGGGGACGATGTTCAACAGTGGTGGACGTCCTACGGCTGATAATAATATGATGATGATGATATAATTGTGCAATGACCTACGGGAGCTGAGACGTAACTGAACGCAGGTGGAATCGCGGGTTAAGGCTAGTATATTTGGCTCATTGACTAATTCATTTTTATTCAAATACTAGCTGTCCGCCGCTGTTACACCCGCGTCTTTTGTTACTGCTCCGCTCCCGTAGGTCGTAGCGTGATGGTATATAGCCTATAGCCTTCCTCAATAACTAATCTATCTAACACTGAAAGAATTTTTCAAATCGGACCAGTAGTTCCAGAGATTAGACGGCCGGTTTTGGTAAAAAATTGCTTCTATTCGGAAGTAGGACTATACGAGTACCAACATATAGGTATGTTTCAAGGACAAATTAATTTAAAAAATCCACAAGTAAGGTGCGTAATTTGTTTTGACAAAATGTCCACTTTTACTAAAACTAAACTAGTAGTAGCTTGCCACTTTGGTCGCAAAAAAAAATATAAAATTCTATCCAGAGTGTGTAATGTGATGGAAATTCGATCGATATTTTAAGATTTTAAGACTTTGTTCAGATCATAGGTGGTACTAAGTGGGCTTGTCCAATATTTTTTTATGATTTTCGTATATCAACACAACAACATTTTCAAAATTCGAATTGTCAACTGCTTCGTTGGCTAGTGGTCGCAAAGCGCGACTGCTGAGCATGAGGTCTTAGGTTTGATTCCCAGGTCGGGCAAAGTGTTATTGCGTTTTTCATTAGGAATTTCTCAGTAGCAGACTCGGAATCTGGATTTGTGCCCGGTTGATGGTAGTAGGCTCGCCCCCTATTTATGTGGGACTTAAACATAACTGGCGAAATGAGGGTGTACTTATAGGTACACCTCTGCCTAACCCTTCGGGAATTACAGGCGTGATGTTATGTATGTATGTATTCAGATCACTTTGACTTGCATTTAATTTCTAAACGTCGTCATTTTTCGTTCCAGAAACCGGGTAGTCTATAATTTTAAACATTCACGTGTTCCATTTGCAAAAAAAAAAATTAAATAAACTAAAAAGGTTTTATGACATCATCTACACACAAGAGTCACATTGACATATGTCAAATATAGAACCAGTAACAATGAACTGGAAAGTTCATCACACACATCATATCAAATATAAATAAGCAGTAAAACCATATTTTATGCCAAATCTTACGTAAGACTATTTATTGCCGTTGTTTGAATAAAACGGAACGGTTATAGTATCTTACACAAACAGCTCTGCTACAGTAGCACTGTCAGGCTTGACTGTCATAATTTGAACGTGTCAATGAACAGAAAATGTGCAAAGAAAAACCACTTATGGGTTTCGTGAACGAAAAATTAATGTGATTAATTTTCGAACGTGTGTAAGGCGCCCATTAGACGGTAGGTTTTGCCATGGCACATTTCCATCAATCATGACTGATGGTGAATGATGGAATTTTATCGCCTACAATTTTCGTCATGCAAACGTCAATCATCGCAATAGACGATAGGTTTTCCGTCAGTCAAAATTTCTGCCATGGTTTTGCCATGGCAAAATCTACCGTGTAATGGGCGCCTCAGTTGCTGTGATTGGTTGTTGATGAGTGTACTACTAAACGCCGACAGACTGAACACGACAAGACTTACTTCAACGAGACGCTTTGCCGACAGGACTCTTCGCCGACAGGGCTTACCAGCGACACAGTAGGCTACTCGGAACCGAACTAGTTATTTGTTCCGTGCTAGAATCGAACTTGCGACACGCGAGAATTAGGCATAAGCATTGTTCACCACGCTTGCTCAAGACGGATTGGCATTTCCAGCCTTATTTATAGGTCTAAGTTTCCTAACGCTGCTACCACGTTGTTGTTACGTCGTAGTTGCCTTACTACTTTGTCCATATCTTCAATAGTCTCTTGCGTTGAGATAATTCACTACAAATTTTTGGAATGTTGAAGTATCTATTAAATTTTGGAAATCTCATGTACTTTTTCCGTTATAGCACCAGCTTATACCAAATTGTTCCACTGCAGGGCAAAGGTTTATACAGAGAAGGCACGAGCATTGATCACCACGCTTGCTCAAAGCGGATTGGCGATTCCAGACTTATATTAAGCTGCAGTTTTACAAATGCAAATTACAAATTGCAAATTTACTTAAACTTACAAGTTTAAGTAAATTTTAGGTTAGATCTCAATCTCTAGCATCAAGTGGGATGGCAACTCACCTCAAGCGCATTTCACCTAAATTCTCTGAGTGAGATTTTTACAGAATAGACCTGTTTGTATTTGACGGCCCCGTTTGGCCTTTACGTGTTCGTCTGCCAGTGTGGTGGGGGACCGACTCACGCTTACATTTCCAGTTTACAGAATTAATTACAAAATCTCGTTGGAAATTTAAAAATACTCAAACAAATATTATTTTTGCCAACTGTTGATTTTGGAAATCTCTAATTAATAACAGAACATTCAGACAAACAGATATTTCGCTCCACAAATGATAAGAATGACAGACTCTTATCAAAAGATAAAATATTTACACACAGGTTTTGTTTACCCATCTTGTGTATTCTAATTCATTTATGTAATAAACTATTTGCCGAAATGTTACTATTACTTGAACGTATAGTGACGATTGTCGTTAGTTCGAAGTGAATCAACATGAACAAAGGAAGACTTAGGCAGTTCCATGCCGCTCTGGCCGGTAAGAATAAAAAAAAAACTTATTTTTAAGCGCGAATTTGAATTCGGAACGAGGCATCGAGGCATCTCGGTCGAGAGATAAAAAGTATTTGTTCCATGTTATTTGGCCATAAACAGTGATTGCTTGGAGACGTGTCATCCATCCAGTTTCCAATCTGTTAAAATATGAAAGTTCTGTGTGTGTTGTTTGTGAGTTTTAGAGATAATTCTAGTGAAAGGTCATCAGGTATTCAAATTAGGAATACTAGAGAAAGAGATAGAGAGAGATATAATAGAAAAATATGAAGAAGACAATAAAAAAGAAATAAGAAAAGTCGTTATTTATGAAATTAAAAAAGAAAATAATCGTACTGGTGATTAACATACAAAAAAGTGTGATTATGGAATCGAGTGTCGAGATGTCTTCAATCAAACCCAGACGATGGGTGTCGCTGAATATCTAACGTCGAGTGTAAGTGTTTTAAAAGCAATGTGAGAATTATGTATAATTTATATTGTTCGGGTCATTCTCAAAGACCGATGAAGATTCAAAGACAAAGACATCAATAAAAAAACTGTTGTACGTGAACGACGCAATTATAGACGTGAGAATAGTACTCTAGACAAAATATTCATAGATGAGAACCGGTTTGTATGGAGAAGTATGTCTTTCGCAAACTATTAATTCCGCATGTATGTGTATATAGGCATATTAAATGGTTTCTGAGATATTTCGTGTATTCTTAGCATTTACCAATATATCGACGACCTTATTACTACAATTAATTTTACTTTGTTAAGTTTTAGGGTGATTGACATACAAAATGTGTGATGCAAAATTTAAATGGAACTGATAAAGTATGTTGGGACGTTACTGTTCATTATCACTCTCATCCGGTGGTCTGCTTTTGTCTGATTCGATAGTTATGCCATGTGGCACTGATTCATTTGAACATTGCACAATTACATTAATAATAATGTAGGTATGAGTAAAATTTTGAGGGCTGAAGGTGATTGCCCCCATTTCTGGTATTCGAGTCCAATAAGCCTCAGTGTGATTGACAGTACGACCAGATGCTGCGCCAGAACGAACAGGTGGAGCGCACATCACACCTTGCTCCGGTCGCTCCTAAGCTCTGTATAAACCCACCTATAATCGCTTTGAATGTGCGATACTGGGTGTATTGCTCCATTCGCCATTCAATACGGGTTATACGGTTGACCCTTAGATTATATAATGTCTAAGGGTTGACCATACATACACCTTCTGCTTCTGAAAGTCGATGCTATTATGACTCGGTTTTCTTTATTAATCAGAAACGTTTATCAAATTATTATTTGAATCTGTTCCTTAATCCTTATTTTCTGCTCATGTCTGATGGTTTATTACTCAAGGTATACGTATATAGGCTGCTTTGAACTTGACAAGTTCCAAGCTAACGTTTTTCAATTTCACAATGCAGTTTCCGAGTTGAAAGTTAGGTATTCTGCTCTGAGCGAGAATTGGGTTCAATGGCTAGTTTTTCTTTAATTGCCTTTGTCGCGCAGTGAGACAGTCACACTCTGATTTAGAAAGTAATCTAAGCTTTCAAGGTTGAGCTTCCCTACCTTCCCATTTCTACTTCATCACCCTACTTCTTTTTAACAAACTTTTCCTTTATTTTCAGGTGGCTTCGGGTCCCTCGTCATGGGGGCTCTCAACGTTTGGCCTTCATACACTTCAGAGTTATATGCTTCGAACACGACAACTCCCTTATCAACTCCTATGACAAAAGTAGAAGAGGCGCTGTTGGGAAGTTTACCTTCATTAGGTGCTATAGTGGGCTCAGCTGTGGCTGGTTTGATAATTAATTCGTTAGGAAGGAGAAATGGTGGTGTTGTATTGTCTTTGCCGGTTGTGGTAAGTATTAATTCTTTCTTAATTAGTAATAAATTAACTTAAAAAATATACAAGGTGCTGCTATGCAACCTCGTCAAATTCAAGGAGGCAACTATACCAGTGATTCTCAACACGAATCCATAAAATAAATACAAAGTTTATTTTTTAAGGCGCCCATTACACTGTAGGTTTTGCCATGGCAAAACCATGGCAGAAATTTTGACTGACGGAAAACCTATCGTCATGACGAAAATTGTAGGCGGGGGTTAGATTAACATATTAACGTGTTTTGCATGACTACTTATTTATTTAAGGCTCTCCAACGACTTATTCAGTAAAACATTAACAATAGTTAGTTTAGGGTTATTGAATTGCAGTGAACATATACTTAACTCACAGAAATACACAAGTTTTTTAACTTACTGGGGCTGTCGCAATTTTTGTAAGAAATTATATTTTGTTTGGGACACAATAAACATTTTTGTATTTTTTTTTTGTAAAAGTCACTCAAAGCTATTTATGTTAAAACTTATCTAAAAAAGAAAGAATATTAAGATAACATTCTATATTGGTCTCAAAGACAGACAGAGACATAGACATTACTGACATCATTCCGTGCCTCGGAAAGCACGTTAAGCTGTTGGTCCCGGCTGTCATACGTGAATCTTTGACAGTCGTTACGAGTCGTCAGAAGCTTGAAAGTCTGACAGCCAGTCTTACCTAGGGGTACCGTATTACCCAGTTACTGGGTTGTGGAGGTCAGATAGGCAGTCGCTCGATGTAAAATACTGGTATTCAGCTGCATCCGGTTAGACTGGAAGCCGACCCCAACATAGTTGGGAAAAGGCTAAGCAGATGATGATTGGTCTCAAAGAATTTTAAATAGGTAAGTTGAGAGATTAGAAATGTCTTATCATTAGAACTGACCAGATAAAGCAATCATACACTGCGTGTCTAATGTCCGATGTCTGTCATGTGCGTGTCATACTGGCACTTTGGCTAGTACAGCTCGCTGACAGACAGACAGACAGACAGACAGACAGACAGACTGACAGACGGATGGACGGATGAAAGCGCTCTTCCTCTCTCTACTTATTGAGATAATTTGCTGTGCCCGATAGTTTCCATGATAGTTTCTATTAAATATATCTAATTTTTATATCATCATCATATCAGCCTATGGCGGTCCACTGCCGAACGTAGGCCTCCCCCAAAGAGTGCCAACCATCCCGGTCTAGCAGGGCGTCCCACGTGGTCTCCACTCCAACATGTGTCTGCTCCACCGACCGTCTGTCCGTCTGCAGACATGGCCGGCCCACTTCCACTTCAGTGCACTAATTTTGCGAGCAATGTCGGTGACCTTAGTTCTCTGACGGATGACTTCATTACGAATTTTTATTTACCACCTGTCAATAAATGATTTGATTTGATTTGGACAGCGGAGGCTTAGGAATTGACTCCCGTTGGCACCCGTCGAGTACGGAACTCTAAAGTTTCGTTTGTCTCAAAATAGTATCGTAGACAGATTTAAAACACCAGTGTCTTTTTTCTAGTTATCATGGGCGGTAGTAGGAGTATCGTCTTCAATCAACCTGATTCTGGCAGCGAGGTTCCTAGCTGGTATATCTGGTGGAAGCTTGCTAGTGTTATCGCCTATCTTCACATCTGAAGTAGCTGAAGATGCCATACGAGGAGGACTAGCATCAGGTAATGATGACTCAGTGTTGTTAAGGCATCTGTCAAGACCGAGATTTTTTTTTAAAGATAGGTTTTCATCCAATGACGTCTTCCGCTCTGGGCGGAGCAAAAGGGACTGTCAGACTCGTACTGACTAAAACCCATCCGTAAACGCATCCAGGGCCGCGGTAACTCTTTCGAACAAAGTCCGCAACCTCGATAGATAGGCGAGACTCTGGGTTCGCAATCAGAAACATGCATAACTAGTCTATATACCAATAAATAGAATTGAAGTATCTGTTTCTAATGTTGAAAATAACAGCTTTTTTACTAAATGCGTATGAATCTTTATACGGTACGATCTATCCGTTTGTGATGGCCAATTTACTTAACGGCTGGACCGATTTTGACGGGATTGTCACTGCCAGATAGCTGATGTTACGAGTAACTTATGTTACTTTTATTTTTGACAAAGAATTATGATTTAAAAAAAGTACATCAAAGATAGCTAATAACACTTCTGATAGATTCATTTTTCAAACAAAAAAAAATTAAATCCAAAATAGGTTCATCCGTTCGGCAGCTACGATGTCACAGATAGACACACACACAGATACGTCAAACTTATAAAAGTCCGAAGTTTTTGTGTCGGGGATTAAAAAAGCAGTGCTAATAACTAATAACATTGCTAATAGTTAGTTAGATATAAAACACAATAATGAAAGCTTTTAGAAAAACGTTATCGTAATCAGCAAAGCATTTGTTTCGGGCGAAACAGTAAATAGACAAAATGATGGATGACTCAGCCGCCAATTCCATAATTACAATACGACAAAATGAAATTGCATCTCGTCTGTGTAGAGAAATCTTATCAGCTGATAACATGTCAATTTACAAGTCTTGAGATTATTCCAAAACGTGATGTAGTCTGAATATACGATAGCTGATAATGCTCTAAAATCAATGTCCTTATTGAAATAGAAGATTGACGAGATTTCCTTGAAGACATGTCTGTGACTTTTCTATTTTCGTTTACTTTATTTTATAAGGGAATTATATATGTGGTCAGGAAAGTTTATATTTGTCATCGACTTGTATCATCACCATGCTGGGGTATTAAATTCAAAACCAATTAAACTGCCTTAAGTCATACCTTTCTGAAATTTATGCAGGCGAAGATGCGAGTAGAACCTAATCTATACATATAAAATGCTTTGTCCTGAATGACTGACTGTCGGATCAACGTACAGCCTAAACCGCTGATCGTAGAGACTTGAAACTTGGAGGGTGTGTTTTTTGTCTAACGTACGTATAAGATAAGAAAGGATTTTCTTAAATTCTGCCCCTTAAGGAGTGAAACAGGGGGGCAAAGTTTGTATGACGCGACGAAGTCGCGGGCAGTAGCTAGTTATAGTAAAAAATTAGTATAGATGTGTCGGCGATACGAGAAGAAGAAGACATCGCACTAATACTCTCTCTCTTTTTATTCTAGCCTCCATATACCTGTACTGTATGGGTACCTTGATGTCATACTTGGTCGGCTGGTTCCTGACGTATAGGACTATCATCTGGCTACAATTAATACTAAGTATATCCTGCACACTACTCATATTGCTGGTGGTTGAGAGTCCTGTGTATTTGCTAAGACAGAAGCGGGAGGAGGTGAGTTGGTCGAGATCATTATAATAACAATATTCCCCGCAAAAAGGGGAAAAGTGGTCCTGTGTTATTCCCTAAGTTTATCAGTAGCATTCCGAAGTTTGGAAATTGGTGGTATGAATCCCCTGTGCTTCGGAAAGCACGTACAGCCTTAAGCCAGCTTATAAAATTCCTGACCGAATGTCGGTCAAGGCGGCCAATCTTCGACATCGACACAGGAGATATTGTAGTGCATAAGTTTGAGCAAAGTCTCTGTCTATATTTTTCGAAGGGACGAAAATCCGACAAAACCTGAGAGAGATCAGAACAACGTGGCTTTCTCAGTGGCTGTTCGGAGTCTGGAAGTAGACGAGACAGAAATTGATTTTAAGAAACGGTAATTACAATTTCAGGATGCAAGAGAGGCTATCGCTAAGTACAGAGGGGTGCCTTCATCTTCAATGGTGGTGATAGACGAGCTGACAAGGCTAAAGCATCAGATCATGCCGGCTGTTGAGCTTATATCAATTACAGGTATGTACTGCTACAGCCGCTAGCATATCACACTATACATTTTTGTTGTAAAATCGCTCCTATAACAACCGCATAAGATGTCGCAGTGTTTACCTGAATGCGCTGTCGTCCGAACATAGTATGTTAGATATGAAAGAGTGCTTGTAAAGAGTGAATTAGAATGGGGTATTAAATAAATTCGTTTTTGGCTTAAAATAAAACAAATGAAAGAAACAAAAAGTGCAATGTAAATACATAAACCTTCCTTTTGAAACCCTCTATCAATTGAAGTACCGCATTAAAATCCGTTGCGTAGTTTAGAAGATCTAAGCTTACAGACGGCAAAAAGCGACTTGGGTTTATACTACTTATTATGTAAAAGATATTTCATTCAAAATTCATGTTGGTCAAGGTTTCAATAAGTTTATTTTACAAGCAGTACCAAGGAGGTGACAAGTTACAAATTGGTCATATTTGCTACAAATAAATGACAATTTATTTACAAATTAAAAAAAAATAGTGCGCTTGCGAAATACACCCTATTGTGACCCTAAAAGCGGTGCAATAAGAGCTACTTTACTATAAACGTATTTTAGGCTGTGATTTACGATCTTCATTTGTTTTTTTTTTACAGACACCGACCCTAAAGCAGAGGAAGCGGAGAAACAAAAGCTGAACGACGAGGATGTGATGCCGCAGCAGCCTAAGGCATTGTCTCCAATCAAGCGATTATGTAAGTACTTATGAGCTCAGATAGACTTCACAGTGTTGGACTTGTAGATTCAAAAGGCAGTATTTTTTTTTAGGCTATTATAATATTTTTCATTGCTTTTTTTTTAAAGTTGATTAAAAACTTGGTCGTTGGATGAATTATTTGGATTTCGAACATACTCGTATTTTGATTTAGTTCTACGTTTGTAGATATTTTTCCTATTTATCTTTTGCAAAAAGATTATATTATTTATAGCGTCTATCAGCGACTTCTTAGAAGTCCAAGATACCATTAAACATAGCCTATGACACTCAGCAATAGTGTCGCTTTATTGGTGAAAGAATTTTCCTAATCGGTTCAGTACTTTTAGAAAATACTTAGATAGATAATAGATATACATATATAATGATATCAGATGGTTCGAAGAATCTTTTTTAATTTTCTTTGCAATAATTAGCTCTTTCTTTTCAGTTATATCACCTGTATCAAGACGAGCGTTCTTTGTAGTGCTGATTGTTATCACAATGCAGGTAACTAAAAAAATAAAAAGCTATTTTACAAAAAAAGATAACCGCCTTCAAAAACTACAAAATAAAAATAACTTTAAATTAATAAGTTTTGGAAGTCGGCGGCTTTGGTTTTGTTTTTTGTTATGTAGGTAAGTATTGCCACCGACTTCCAAAACTAAAGTTATTTTTATTTTGTAGTTTTTGAAGGCGGTTATCTTTTTTTGTAAAATAGCTTTTTATTTTTCACTTTTTAATGCTTGTTTATTAATGTTTGAAATCCTTACAAAAAGCCCTTTCAAACAATACCTCACACAATATATTTAATTTTGGAAACTGGTAGGAGGGGGATTGACGTACCCCCCCCCTTTCCTTCAGTCAGTCATCGACTACACGTATAAACACAGCAATTTCACTTGTTACGATATTGCTGCTGTGATTCTGTGAGGAGTTCCATTCCATATCTCCGAAGTTCATCATCAGATATTGAAATGGTGACAATGGGACCACACGAGAAGCACCAGCTTTCAAATAAAAAAAGTATCATGAAAATCGGTTCACCCAGTCGCAAGTTAGGAGCTAACAAACATAAAAAAAAATTACAGACGAATTGATAACCTCCTCCTTTTTTTGAAGTCGGTTAAAAACACACTCACCCACCCTCACGAATTGTTTGATAAAGAGCATACTAGATTAAATATCCTTGCCAATTTAAAAGTGCCTGTAAATGGTCTAATTGTATAAATGCTTCGGCTTTGACTTTTCACTTTGACTTTGAATTTGACTTAAAAAAAACATAATAATCTTTAATGGAGTTCTTGGGGAAATCATAAAAATACCTCTTGCCCTGGGGAATAGCTATGCTTCTACTGGACTCCGCTCACTTGCAACATATTTTTAACAGAAAGATGTCTTTAGAGCTCCCGAAGGATTGCATACCTTTAATATTCTGAGTCCTCCCAAAGGCCACCTCGAATTGCAATGCTCAGCCTTTGTCCAAGGTAAGGGGGGGGAGGGGGTAGGTTTGCCAGTTCTTGGGGTAACGGTAAAATAATACTAAAATAATCTTACCTATGTTCTATTCTAGGTCTTCATGGGTATAGTCCCGGTGCAAGTGTACGCCAAGACAGTGTTCACGGAGACAGACCCGAGCAAGTCGGATCTATACACTGTGATATTTGCTGTCATACAGTTCGGTGGAGCTATGAGTTCGGCGCTAGTTGCCGATAAGGCTGGCAGAAGGGTAAGATTATTTTTTAAATTGTTTACTTTAATCGCTGATATAGTCAATAGACATTATTAAAGGGGAGATTTATGTGATCCTCCAAAACCATATTCGTTTTTTCGTTTTTGATGCCAACTGAAACTTCTTTAATTACTGAGAGCTGGTTCAAATTAGATCAGACCCACAGTTTTACCGTTGACCGACTGTCGGATGTTGTTAACAGTAGAAGCTGCTGATCCGACCTAATGTGAACACCACCGTCGTTACCGTCATTTTACCGTAGCCAACATATCGGCCTACAGTTTTATCGCTTCGATAAAAATCAAACCCAATCAATTCCCAGGTCGGGCAGTGTTATTGGGTTTTTCCATCAGGAATTTCTCAATAGCAGCCTCGGAGTCTGGATTTGTGCCCGGTTGATGGCAATAGGCTCGCCCCCTATTACATGGGGCTTAAAACATATCTGGCGAAATGTGGGTGTACTATTGGGTACACCTCTGCCTAACCCTTCGGGGATTACAGGCGTGATGTTATTTTATAATCAAGTCTACTGTATAGAAATCAAAGTAAACCATTTATTATTTTCCCCAGATCCTAATAATAACATCATCAGTGCTGGTCTGTGTCTGTATGGCGTCTCTCGGCTTCCTGCTGCAGTCGAAGGCAGCTCCTGCGTGGGTCACCGTGGTGCTACTCATGGCTTACTGCTTTTCGTTCCTCATAGGAGCTGGCACTATTCCCTACGTGTTGCTGGCTGAAGTCTTTGAGTCTGAGGTGAGAATCGATAGAATTTTTTTCTAATTTTCCTGACGAAAATTATTATGATGTCATTGTAACAAAAGCAAAAAAAGGACCATAAATTGGATTGCTTTTTTCGCCTTTTCATGTTTGAGTTCTCAGGGATGTATTTTGGAAAACCCGTGTAAAGAGGCTTTTAAAAATCCTTTAGGTGTCACTATCTGGGTTACACCTAAAAAAACCCTCTAATAAATAAATAAATTCTTAACAAATTATTTGATATTAGATAATAGATGCTCACTGCAATATTATTAGTCTTGAGTTATCTTACTGTGCCCTAACAGAGTCATGTACTCACTAGTTTTAACCCTAGCGTGTAAAATAAATGTTGTGTACATTATTCATTAAATAAATAAATAAAAATACTTATAATGTGGAACGGTACATGTGATGAGTTTTGATTTATTCCTCTGTTCACAGGTCCAAGGACTAGCATCAATGATGATTATAGAATGGGTCTGGTTCCTTAATTTCTTCATACTAGCGGTCTTCCCATACATGATTGCGTCTTTCGGAATCTATGGATGTTTCTACATTTTCGGTGCAATGAGCCTTGGAAACGCTATCCTCTCCTTTATAATAGTGCCAGAAACTAAAGGGCTATCCAATGCACAGATTCAAGATCTTTTTAGAGCAAGAAAGAAGAATTAAAAGATTTTTTCTACGTATCTGAATTTGTTTGTGAAAAAGGATCAAAAAGGTCTATTTTTGCATGCTCGTAAAATTTCAAGAGGTTGTCATAAACGACATGAATCATATCTTATCATATCAGCCTATAGCAGTCCACTGCTGAACGTAGGCCTCCCCCAAAGAGCGCCATCCCAGTCTTGGGCAGCCTGCACCCATCCAGTGCCTGCCACCTTCTTGAAATCGTTGGTCCACCGTGCAGCAGGGCGTCCCACACCACGTTTGCCTAAACGTGAAAAACTACTTAAATAATCAAATTAAATTATGACTTTTAGTGGTTTATGTTTGATAGTATTTCAGAATAAAAATCTCTTTTAAAGAACAGTATCTCCCCGTTGCGTATGCATAGGTAGTATCACGTGACTATATCACTGTGTGCGTGCGGGCTCTCCGCCACAATGGAAGGACGGCTAGCTGGAATTCGAAAATTACCCACAAAAAATAATTTAAAAAACTTTATATATTTTATTAATTCATGTTTAGAATTACCTACTTGTACAGTTACCTCCTTCAATTTCACGAGAATGCACCTTGTATTTATAGTCAGTACCGATTTGTTTCAATGTTTTAAATGCAAGTACGCACTATGAATACGGCTCTATGTGAATGACTTTTGTAAAAGAGCTTTCAGACTTGCTGAACTTAAATGATTGATAAAGGGGATGAAGTTTTGGTATTTTATTCATCTAAAGAAATACTTGTATTGGTTGAACAAGCATAATAATTATACAACCTTATTTTTTTGTTCATCAGAGATCTGTAAAGGGGCGAAAAAAGAAATACAATTTGGTCCTTTTATCTTACTATTATTATTATGAATAGATGGATGTTTGTTACTCAATAACGCCAGAACGTCTAAACGGATCTGGATGAAATTTAGCACAGAGATAGCTTATAGTCTGGAATAGTACACAGAATATTTTTTATCCCGGAAAAATGTACGGTTCCCGAAGGATAATATATTTACTTATATAATATTTTAAAGCATTATTTTTTTTGCGATGATTTAAATGTTGGTCTGCCTATATACGAGTAGTAAAAGTTATTCTTAATAATGAGTACAATAACCCCTTTTCAGGATCCTGGTAGAAAAAAATAAAAAGCTGTATTTAAAAAAAATCGGTTCTAAGAAAAATGAACACTGTAAAGTGATGAATGTAATAATTAAGTGTCGTTAATTTATTTTTAAGTAAGAGAGGATGGATTTTATATTAATATAAGTAAAGTAGGAAATTGAATGTCAGAGTAAAAAAAAGAAATATATTTTCTCAGCTACTTTTGATCTGAATAAAAATTTGATGCAAATGAAACTGCAAATTGTTGTTATTTTTATTATAATTCACAAAGTCAAATTATTTATATAAATTAGGCCCTGGCCTTAATTCCTGATGGAAAAACCCAATAACACTTTCCCCGACCTAGCAATAGAACCCAAGATCTCATGTTTAGCAGTCGCGCTTTGCGACCACTAGGACGAACGAGGCAGTGATTAAAATTTACTGACATGTAATTATTTACGACATGTGACTTCATTATGTGGTTTTCTATTTTAGGAAGGTAAACTATCAAATATAATTTGTTTGACTATAATTAGAAATTATAAGCGTGAAAGATTAAATTGTGTAAGTAGGTTTTAAGTCGCATTAAAACAAAGTGTCACCTCATCGTTAACACGACGACTAGTGTCGTCGTATACACCACAATACACATATACCACAAGCTTAAATACAGAAAATGTAAGCTAGTGCTTACATTTTCTGTATTTAAGCTTGTGGTATCACGTCACGCTCACGTCACGCTAACGTCACGCTAACGTCACGCTCACGTCACGCTCACGTCACGCTCACGTCACGCTCACGTCACGCTGACGTCACGCTGACGTCACGCTCACGTCACGCTCACGTCACGCTTACGTTACGCTCACGTCACGCTCACGTCACGCTTACGTTAAGCTCACGTCACGCTCACGTCACGCTTACGTTACGCTCACGTCACGCTCACGTCACGCTCACGTCACGCTCACGTCACGCTTACGTCACGCTCATGTCACGCTCACATCACGCTCACGTCCCGCTCCCGCTCTCTATGTGTGTTGGGCTTAATAATAGGTACAATAACGCTGTAGAGTTTTTTTTGTTTGATTGTTAGTGTAAAAGTGCTAATCTTTGAAACTACCAGTCGGATCGGAAAAAATATTTTTGTTTATAATAGCCAGATTCATGAGGAATAGTATAGGCTATATAACATCACGCTACGACCCACGACCGAGCAGTAACCAAAGCCGTAACTTAACGTAGGTTTAAAAAATCAACCGGGCGAAGTCGCGGGCAGCAGCTAGTTTATTAGTAACATTGTTTCTTTCTATCCAAGAAAGTATTGCCTAAATTCATTTCTTAGTTTCGTACCTAAAGACCAAAAAAGATATTGAACTTGACACTCGTTACCAGGAAATCAGACGATAAAAAGAGCACTTTTATACAAAAACACATAAAGCTTAGGTTTTATTGCGTGGTTGCGTACATTGTACTGCGTAATGTTAGCGATATCCACGTTTATTATGTTTGCCTAGTACAACGATCTTTTGACGAGTGTAACCGGAGACGTTTGGATAGTGTCATTTTTTGTTTGCATGACTATTATGAGATTATGCAAGGCTTTTTATATCTTTTTTATGCACGTGATAAAGTTATTTTGGTTGGGAAAATTGAGCGACTATTGCCATCTAGATAAGGGAATTCCAGATTTTGTTATAGTCTTCATCTCTAATTTTTGACGTTTGGTAATTAATTTTTCTACCTCTACCTAAAGGACTGTAAACTGAAATACAATAAGGGTTATGATTTTGTGCGTATCTGTGTATGTATGTGTATTTATTATATTCTTTATTAATGAATCTTCTTTGTGAGACGAATTCCTACAATAAGGTTGGATTTGTGTTGTCAACTCGTGTTCGTGCATAAGTGAAGTCAATAAAAAAATAATGACGGATTTTGGGTGCCATAATTTTTATAGAAAAATTCTATAATAATTAGTTTTTCTCTTTTTAACTCTTTTTTCTTTTCACTTTTGATTTTGCAGATAGGTCTATTTTTTTCAACAGTTTGGTTTTTTTTCTGTAGTTATCTCAATTTTGATTGTCAGAGAATTAAAGCAAGCTAGATTACATGAGCTTAAGTATTTTATGTTGAATGAATCAGCAAAAAAAATGTTTCATTCAGCATTACGATTCGAAAGACCAAAAATTAAATATTGAAACAAAAATATTTAACGTTAGTATGACATTAAGTAACTTGTCAAATGATTGTCATCATGAATAGGAACAACTTTTGATATGAGAACAACTTGGAAATGCGAACATTTTACAACATTTAGGAACGATCTCAGCCACAATCTGTTGGCTCTAATCTAATTATATCTTACGACATTGATTGTCGCTGGGACTGCCTCGTTGGTCTAGTGGTCGCAAAGCGCGACTGCTAAGCATGAGGTCTTGGGTTCGATCCCCAAGTCGGGCAAAGTGTTATTGGGTTTTTCCATCAGGAATTTTTCAGCAGGCGCATTGGAGTCTAGATTTGTGTCCGAGGCTCGCCCCATGGGACTTAAACGTAACTGGCGAAATGTGGGTGTACTAATGGGTACACCTCTGCCTAACCCTTCGGGGATTACAGGCGTGATGTTATGTAGAATTGATATTTGACACCAATAACCAATATTTTAAGACACAAGTTCTCTGAAAAAACACTTTATTTTAGCTCTGAAAAACAGGTTAATTTTCAATTGATTTGGTAAAAAAGTGACTGCACAATTTATTTCGGCCATACAAAGTCTATGAGGGAGAATCGCGTTGACACCTCATAAAAAAGTATGTCAATTACCCAATTGGCTTTCTGCTGGAAAAGGGAACAGGTGATTTCTTCTTCATTTTTCACAGTAATAAAAGATGTCCATATTTGCAAGTGCTTACACTAGAGAGATGCGCTGTTAGTTTACAATCACCTGTCTAATCGCAAAGATTTTATTGACATAACACATTGGTTTTTGCCAAGACCTGTCATTAAAAAACATAATTACAATCTATTAATGTTCATTTTAGCTGATTTACTAGTAGAAAGTTCAATAACTAAAATCTATAAATCGTAGACACACAAAACTGATAGTACCAGGTTGTCATAACATGCATGTAGTACAAAGATGCAAAACCATTCAATAAAGGTGAAATTATACGAATCCGGGGCAGTGGGTCAATGGCATGCAGCCATGGCTAACATTGTTTGTTCCATTGTAAATCTTTATGGCCAAGTAAATGGGACAACTGCACCATAGTGCATGGAACTTGTATTAGGTTTAAGAGGTCATATTTGCTGTTCGGTTCTTGAGCAGATGAGTTTGTACTTTCAGTCGCATAAGTATGTCTTTGTGGTCGAAAATTGATCTGTTGATGATGCAATTTAAACATCTATACTTAATGTAATAAAGCTGGAGTTTTTATGTTTGTTTAAACGTGATAATCTCTGGAACTGACAGTCCGATTGAAAAGAATCTTATTGTATATGATTGCCAGATTCATGAGGAATAATATAGCTATTACATCACGCTATGAAACACGGTAGCGCAGCAGTAATAAAAGTGAAAAAAAAAACTGCACGAAAAATGCCGCTGGTAGAAGCTAGTCAAAACATGTACTATAATGGGGTTCCATATGACTTCAGCCCGTACGAAGTTTCGGGTAAAAACGGATGGAAAATAAAAAGTAATTTATTTTATTCTCAACGCTTTAACCATCTTGGACGGTCAGCAGCTAGCGCCTTACGACACCAAACAGCAATCATCGATCTAAAAGCCAATGTTAGTAACTTTTACGACCGATCGAAATCTTATGTCTCCATCTGTCAAAAATGTATCTAATTTATCTACGAATATTGACTATGTTGCCGTCTTGTACACACAGCAAAACAGATAGGTATGCAGGGTCGTCAGATATAGTTGAAGTTTTCTTAGAAATCGATGGATGTTTTCGAATGTAATTTAATTTAAATCGTAGATAATAAATAGTTCTTTATTTAGGTTAAGTTTCAGTCAAAGACATCCATCGGTTTCTTAGAAAATTTCAACTATATCTGACGACCCTGCATACCTATCTGTTTTGCTGACTGTACAACAAATCGATGACGTTACCTGCATGTTTGAGGTTAGAAGTCCTTGAATTGTATATCGATGATCATCGATAACTTGATACTCGATAAGCACATTTGATCGACATAAATCTAAATCGATCGTACAATGTGACATACTATCCATGATGTATTTAATACTAACTTCTGCCCGCGATTTCGCTCGTGTCATAGTTGATTTAATATCCCACGCGAATCGTACATTTTCCAGGATAAAAGTTATTTCAATTAAAATTTAATTCCAGATTATAATCTATATCTGTGCTGAATTTCATCCAGATCCGTTTAGACGCTCTGGCGTGATTGAGTTACAAACATCCTTCTATTAGGGTTTTCCAAGGCTCGGGAATATCAAATCACTATCTTCCACCGGTGTGTTACTAAGAAAGAAAAAGCCAAGAAAAAAAACAAAATATCCTTAAATAACAATAATTTATTATAATCTGCAAGCTAGTACAACGGAGCTTTTCTTTTTGGTTTAGCGAATCGAGTTTGAATCTCTTCCACGGTGAGTCCTTTTGTCTCTGGTAAGAAGAAAACGCAGAAAGTGCAACTGAGGAAGCAAATAGTTGCAAAGATGTAGAAGACAGGACCCCATCCCAAAGCCTTCAGAAGAGGGTTGAAGATGAAGAGGATGACGAAGTTGCAAAGCCAAACGTATTCCACCAACACCATTGAGAAGAAGCTCTTGACCTGGAAAGAGATAGAGACAATAATTAAAATAACGATGACATATGGGTGATGGTCCTTTATTCAGTGCGTCCTAATAGGCCAAAACATTATCATCCCAAAAATACTACAGTAATAAAGACCCCCTATGGCTTGATGGATGGATTACAAAAGATCTAACGTTTTGGTAAAATACTCAATATGCAGAGGTAGTAGAATATACTCTTGCATGCATGCTGAGAAAATTATCTACAAACTAAATACATTAAAAAAATAAATCAAATAGAAATAATTATGCTTTCATATATATTATGTATTTCAATCAAATGTTTACTGGTCCTTCCCCTAAACGATGAATAATTATTTTCTTCTACTCCTTAATACTAGGGGCACATAAAACAAAAGCATAATTACTCACCTCAGGCAAGAACACTTCGGCAAGAAGAACGAAGGGAACAGTTCCCGCGCCACAAGTATACATGACTGCAAACGCGTATATGAACAGCGCCGTCAACCAGTTCGGTCCCCAGTGGAACTGCATCTGCGTTCCTAGTAGCACGCAGCAGATTCCGCCGGCCAGGGATGCATAGACCATGAGAGGCTGTTAATTAGAGAATTTCTTTATCATTATTTTTCATTACTGGTACAAATCTTTCGGTTTAGAGGCACAATGTGCATAATTATGGTAAGAAAGATTTCTTTAAAATCTGACATAAACTAGTTCCAAATTCATTTTATGAATTGGACCAAAGATTGCATTTTGATTTGCGTTGCCATACAACGTGACAATATCTTATGTATCTTATGTATATTCATGTTAAAAAGTAACAGTCTTGCCCCTAAACTGACAAAAATCAGGATTCCGAGCTGCTACTGAGAAATTCTAGATGGAAAAACTCCATAATATATTGCCTGAGTTGGGAATTGAACCCAGAACCTCCGCCTATTTTGTAAGTCTAGATTTGTTAAAAAAACGTTACATTAACGTTACTAAGCAGTAACGCTTGCGTCCACAATAGCAACGATTATAATCTAAGTACCAGGATAACATAAAACAAAAGAGCCTCACCCGTCTTCCAAGCAAATCAGTGCAGTACGCAGCAACCATTCCGGCTAAAACATTTGTAACTGCTAACATCACACTCAATAGAGTTGCAGACGCAGTGGGTACAGCTTCACTAAATATGGGTTCCGCGTATATTTGGACCACGATAAAGCCTTGGAAAATAGCTGCGGTCATAACTACAATGTTTACAAGGAATGCCCGTTGGGTTGATTTTGATTTTCCTGAAAAAAAACAAAACAGTTTGTTAAAGTCCAAGTATGTTTTAAGTACCTTTTTATACATAGGTACTTGGTTGTTATAAAGCGTGGCCTATGAAACGATATCCAACAATACAATTTACAAGCCTCCAAGAAAATTAGAAAAATCTGTATTAAGATGAGAATTTTCCAAAGAATAATATTCAAAAGCATACGAGGGGTTGTTTTGGGGATCAACTTATTATTTCAACCCTTGCAAAATTTTTTGTCGGACGTAAAGGTAAACGCACACGTGTTGTGTATGTCTGTGGCATCGCAGCGCCTAAACGGCTCAACCGATTTTGATTTACTTATTTTTTTTGTTTGAAAGGGAACTTATTCGAAAGTTTTTCTAGCAATTATTATATATAAGAAAATCGGTGCAGCCGTTACTTTAAAAAAATGTTTTTGTTTGCGGCCGGGTTTTTTTTTTAATAATGTAAAATAAAACTTACTAATGAACTTCCATAAAGACAGTTTCTCAACAGGTTTCATGTCAGGTTTCAGCTTTTCTTCTTCAGGTGTCTCTTCTGCAAAATAATGAAATATTACTAGGTATTATAACAAGAGTAAAAAATCAATCGCAGTCAATCCCTTAAGCCACTGGGCCTACCATGCCGTAAAAAATTGCCGTTATAAATTATACATACTTTGCAATTTTAATATTATTTATAAGTTTTGTGTTCATGTTCGTTATTATAAGGTAATTTGCTGGGTTATGTCAGCAACTTTGGTTCATCTACAAACTATTTCTGATTCGATCACACAGAGAGACTCCGAGCATAGCCCTCTCCATAGCTGGTTGGGCTATCTTGAGTTTTGGTAATCAGGCCCGTAGTAAGAGACCATGTTTCATTGCCATAAGTCATCACTGGTAGCACACATTGGTCGCAAACCGATCCTATTGGAAATCTGTAGGGGAGGCCTTTATTCAGCAGTGGACGACCTACGGCTGATATGATGTTGATGATGATAATGATTATAAAGTAATGTACAGGTATGTTAATAAAATAGAGTTGTTTATTGTCAACACACACCTCCAAGGTCGGGGTTTAGAGCACGTTTCATGTTGTTTATTTCATCCAAAAGCTCTTTAGAATCCAACTTCCACATTCTGAAAAATGATAATGATTCCGCTGCTTCCTGAAATGGAATAAAAAAGGGTTTGTAGAATTTATCATGTTATTTTAGCAAATTTGTATTAGTTATTTAAATAAATATGTATTGCCCTTTTGTGCCCGGTTGATGGCAATATAGGCACGCCACTTATTACATGGGACTTAAATATAAGCATAACTGGCGAAAAGTGGGTGTTCTAATGGGTACACCTCTACCTCACCCTTCGGGGATTACAGGCGTTATGTTACGTTATTGCCCTACACTAGGAATTTCTTCTGAATCATGGGTATACAAACACCTAGACCCGGGACAACAACCATACAAATATTTCTAAACACGCAGTCAGCCAATTGCTTAGCCTAGTAAACTCATAAATAATACAGTCTACTTATATAAATGTTTTATGGTGTACTTGACTTTTAGAAGATAATCATAGCGTTTAATTACAAAGCACAAAATTCTCGACAAAATTATTTAGATATTTTAAAACTGTTACTGTCAGAAGTAAAAATAGCTTTACCAACCTTCTCCCTTCCTTTATTTAGCAAATGCATGGGCGAATCCTTCAGAATCAACAGCGAGGATAACCCTGCGACTGATAACGACAGTCCAACATACAACATTATATGGTAAGGTAGGAACCCTCCTAGCAAATATGACAGTAGCATTCCAATTCCATAAGACACCATATTGGCTGCAGTCATTGATCCTCGAATGGAATCTTGGCAGATTTCACTGATGTACACTGTTCCTACTAGGAATACAGAGCTGGAAATCCCAGAAAGGAATACGGCTGTAAGGACCACTTCTACGCGTCTGGTGAATGCTAACAGCGCCCAGGTGAGCTGTAACAAAAAATTTAGATCTTTATTATATTGTATCAACTTATACGGGGTAACTGAAAGTTTTACAGTTCTTTAAATCAAAGCGATTTTTTTTTGGTCTGGAGCGTATCTAAGAACATTATACAAGATACAATTAAAGGTAAATACCATTTTGGTGCTATATTAGAACTTAGCTGCCATAAAATTCTTAGCTTACATATGACTTGGGTTTCATCGCTATTGGGCAATGTTGAAAAATGGGCCCGGGGTTCACACAAAGATGTCCATGGTCCTAAGAGGCATTTTTGACAGATTAAGACTATAATTATGTTGCGATACTTCCCTAAAGTTGGTAAAATTTTTTGGTCCCCCCAGGTTGCTTTAAGGGGGGACTTACGATATTTTCTTTCACCGATGTCGATGACAAGCTAAACTTAAAAAGTACATAATAAAAAAGTCAATGAATGAGTACTTACAACTAAACCCAAGCCATTGATAAGAGAACAGTATTTTCGGCCAAATTTCTCCAACATATACCCAGCTGTTGGTGTTGATAGGAGAGCTCCTATAGAAGACAAGCTGCCAAACAGGGAGATTTCCGTGTCTGTCATTGGCCTGTTCAGTGTTGTGTTTGTCGTTTGGAACAAGGTAATGGTGAAGGCTGGCCACGCGAAGATCACACCCATGTTCACTCCCATGGTGCTTACTGTGGACAAAAGTAGGAGTTATAGAAGGTTTCATGATAGATATGCAACCCTAGTACAAAATATTGGTAAACGCCTAGTATGTTATAAACGAATTTGAGCGTATTTGGAAATAATAAAGTCAAAATATAATTCAAATCTTGTCATTCTTCAAAACCATTTATTTAAAACGAGCTTTTGTCCTCGATTTTGAAATTTTTTACAGATCTATTCTTTTTAATAATCTTACATATCGGGTGTCCGGTAATGAATGGATAATCTTGAAATGGGTTATGGTAGAACTAATGGCCATTCAGAAAAAAATACAAATATAAAAAAATACTAAGTAGAACCAAAGATATGAGTTATTTAATAATAATCGACGTTTTTGGTACCTTATTTTACATTCTTGTACACCACGACCACAAAAGGCATTGATTAACTTAGTATGGACTAGCGGCGTCATGTTTTTTTTCAGTGGCCACAAATAATTATTATGTTACTTTGTTGTGTTGTTAAGTACACATAATATATGTTCAATTATTTTTATCGTAAGTTATATCGAAGTTGAGATATTTGCATTTGAAGATTTTAAAAATGTCGTCAATATAAAAACTTAAATTACTGTCCTGCGTACAGAAATCTTAGATATGTTTTTGAAGGTTGTTTTTAGAGATTGACTTTACTGTTTCACGACCATGTGTCAATGTTACGTTACTTTTGGGTCTTGGGAAATAATAAAGACACATTACGTCGTTGTAGAGCAAGAAGTCATTAAGTGCAAAAAGGTAGTTTCGGGATAATAGTGTTTTAGAGACTTTTTGTTTTTTAATTCGAAATAACACATTAACACTTATAGTTACAAAAAAAACTACTATAGCATGACGCGCCCCTCCATATTACTATTTCAATGTGTGTAGCCATATCCATATGAAAGAGTTTCTATGTAGTTGTAGTATTCATTAGCAGGCCGGCAGATTTGTTGGTCAACTAATCATAACTAGCAAGACCGCACAAGACAACGCACGTGTCATTTTCATAGAATATCAGTGCAGCGCCATACTAATAATAATGAGTAATTAATGACGCCGCTAGTCGAGCAACAAATCGCTGATTTGTTTTTGTTTCGAGAGCCGTCTCAGTACGCACACATTGTGAGTTTGTTTGTACGCACACGTTGATACTTTCACAAATACTTTCAAACGTTTTGAATTTGTGGAGGGGCGCGCCATGTTATAGTAGTTTATCTTTAGGTTGCGGTAAGTAGGTAGTTACTAAAAAAACCTCAGAACCTTAAAAGGGTTTATAAGAATATATAGGTATAATAACTTCTTCGTGTTTAATGAGCTATCAAAACCAAATATCTCCGTTCCGATAAGGTTTAGAGAAATGTGTCCATATTAGTTTTTGATCGCATTATTCTGATCTTTCAAAATATCTAAGTTTCATTAGTGGCCATCCAACTTCAAAATGACGCCACTTTTACGCAAACCCCTTTATGATCTCCATCGGTTTTTTATTGTTAACGTTATTTACGTTAACTAAGGTGATAGATAAGTCATCAAAAGTAGGGCTGCTATTACACGGTTTTGAAAAAAACCAACTTCTTTTAAAAAACATCGTGAAAATTTTTCTTATTAACAAAGTTTAAGCGTCCGTAGTTTAAAAAAAATGTATCGAAACATAAGTGGCCAATAATTTTAAAAAATTATGAGCTTATAGCCAATTTCAAAATGGTATGACTCATTATTGTACCTATTGTAAAAAGTAAATTATTGCTATTCGTTTTCAAAAGGAGTGAAATTTAGTAAAACAATAAAGTTTGCAATATTGTAACAAATATGAACATTAGATGAACCTGACCATCTGGGTATAAATAAAATGATTAGTAGATGTTAGTACTGAATAGGAAAGCTTGGTTAGCCTGTTGTGGGACTTGTGGGTTTGAAAATGTGGTGTGACCCTGATTTTTTTTTATTGGGGCTGTCCTAAGGAAAATTATTACACGAAGCCGATCCTTGGAAGACTTACGAAGCTGTGTCTGGTCAACCACATCGAAAATAAGCAATCGACGTGATAAGCCACTTCTTAGGAGAACATTTATTCTAAGATGTAAGGTCTGAATCAGAATGGGTGGCAGATAATTTGAACATTTATTGTAATTTACAACGAAAACAGTGTTAACATCACGCCTGTAATTCCTGAAGTGTTAGGCAGAGGTGTACCCATTAGTACTCCCACATTTCGCCAGTTATAACACTTTGCCCTATAACACTGCCCAACCTCATGCTCAGCAGTCAAAAACAGTGTTGTTATTATCAAATGATATTTTTTATTAAACCCCAATGACCAGGTACATTTAATGTAAATAAATATTCCAATATCTCAAACTTTGTTGTTTATCCAAATTTCACTCCTTTTGAAAACGAATAGCAATAATTCACTATTTACATTAGGTACAATAAGAAATCATACCATTTTGGAATCGGCTATAAGCACATGATCTTACAAAATTATTGGCCACTTGTGTTTCGATACATTTTTTTTAAACTACGGACGCTTAAACTTTATCAAAAAGAAAAATTTTCACGAATTTTTTCAAAAGATCATAATTCAAGTTGTTTTTTTTAAAAACCGCGTAATAGCAGTCCTTCTTTTGATTACTTATCTATCAGCTTAGTTAACGTAAATTACTTTAACAATAAAAAACCGATGGAATTCATTAATTCGTGGTCGTAGTGTACAAGAATGTAAAATAAGGTAACAAAAAACTTCGAATATTATTAAATGAATCATATCTTTGGTACTACTTGGTTTTTTTTTTATTTGTATTTTTATTCTGAATGGTCATTAGTTCTACCATGACCCATTTCAAGACTATCCATTCTTTACCGGGCACCCTGTATATTTTAAAAGGCAACCGTTATGGACTGATTGGTACATCAACACCCAGCTCAAACCACTGAACTCTGGCACGTAGATAGTAATTATAATACAGTAAAATGAAGTAGGTTCAGAGACTGGGGTCTATTGGACCACTTAGGTTAATTCTAAGAAACAACACACTAATGATAACTACGGAAGAGAAATAAACACGATTGTAAAGTTTACAATTCTCTATTACGTACGAGATTATAATAAATTGTATTCTATTTACATTGGTTATCTTAGCACATGTGCTATTATTAATGACTGTAGTATGTAGAACATAACCCATTAAAAAAAATGTGAAAAAAGGGGCCAAGTTCGGTAGAAACGACCTTTGGGGTAGGCAACGATTAAAGGTTTGGGATCTAACGGGTGATAAGTTCAAAGGTCAACCAGTCTTATTATGGGGTATCATAATTCCCAGTTACTGGGTTGTGGAGGTCATATAGGTAGTCGCTCCATGTAAAATACAGGTATTCAGCTGCATCCGGTTAGACTTGAAGCCGACCCCAAGAAAAGGCTAGGTTGATTGATTAATTGTCTTGGAATATTTGGTGAACGGTATAACTTGTATTGATCAAATGTAGCCACAGAATGGTTCCCAAACCGCAGATTAATATAAAATCTATTCTAAGTTTGCACTGAGTACATTGGACTGTTATTTCTAAATAGTAATGTAACACATTCCGTTTACCTATTCATTATATTATTTTCTTTTCTAGATTTTACAAATTTTATTGTAATTGCTTTTTAGCTAGTTGTTAACTTTAGTGTGCATCTACATAAATAAAATAAAATAAAGTAAAATAAAAAATATCATTGCACAATATTGACGATTGCGTAATACAATTGAACCTCTAGGCAATGATTGAACACAAGAATAAAGAAACTTAATATTGCGTAATATTTTTTAATTCTCTTTCTTCTTTTTATTTTGTTATTTTTGTTTATTTGTAAGCCTGTGGTGTCTAGTAATTTTGATACTTATTTAGAGTGATGTTAAAGAATTGACACACTCGAAACATTGTTCAAAAGTAGTTGGAAGTTAGCTGCCTGTATGCCAAATAGCTTGTTCGACTGTGCTTGTTGTACTGTACATCACTGACGTCGGTGAAGGAAAACATCGTGAGGAAACCTGGACTTATACCAGCCTATTACTGTCCCACTCAAACCATGTCAGAGGCCCTTGAGGCGGTTTAGAAACTCTGATACTAGGGTGTGTGGGGCCGTAAGACCTTAGTGCCCACACGATAAAGAAAGATGGAAGGACTAATTCTTAAGAGATCGTGGGTTACCTAATTTTGGCTTAACAGAGCTCAAATTAATATTATATTTCTTTTTATCTACTTACAAAAAACGTTTCCCCATACTAAGAATATTTCCTATATCGTGGGTGGTATTTACAAACATATACTTAAACTAATAAAAAATATCTCTTAAATATGTGTTATTGTGTTAATAACGTTTAATAACGTTATCTTAATATTGACGTACATTTAAGATTTTAAAAACATAACGTTGTGTGCTTTGGAATGAAAAGTAAATGCTGCAAATCCTAATTTTATGAGTTTAGCAAACAGCCCTAATACTCAGGCTTTCATTATCTGAACAAAACTCATTGGTATTTATTAGTTGTTAATTAGGAATTTCCATATCGTTTTATACATTCTGGCAAATTATAAAAGAGAAATTAATTAAAAATTGAACAACTTTGGTATCAATAATTTAAAAAAAAAAAAAAAAATGTAAAAAAAAATTAAAAAAAAAATGCTGCAAAAATGCTGTAAATTATGTGTGTTAAAGTATTTTTTACAATGACAAATTAAAGAAATGTGGCGGATCGCGGGCAGCGCGCTTACATACATAAACCTACGCCTTTTTCCAATGGGGGCAGGCAGAAACCACAGAACGTCACCTGCTACGATCCTAACATACTCCTTTCGCCTCATCCACGTTTTTAAATTAACTTAAGTTTATGTTAAGCCCTTAGGCTTATGTTATAGTTCATTATTTTTAGATTATTTACTGCACTCCTGGTTCTTAATATTTGGAGTCGAATCAATACGACTTTAGACTTTAACAGATGTTATTTAACATCCAAATTACGTTGTGCTATTTAAACAAAATCCGGTAATTCTTAAAAAGTATTAAAAATAAGTACTCACTAATCGCCGTGCCAAGCAACTGAAACAGTAGACCCATTTTTAAAACCTTAAAAAAACTATCACTTTAAACTTTTAAAAAAAATCTGCGAAAAAGAAAATCTGTTTTTCGCAGATCCCAAGACGTTCTCAATTCTGGTCCATGGGTAAAACTGAGTTGTAAATAAAAGATTTTTTAGTTATATCATCTGTTATCAGGGGTAATAATGATATAATGTA
Organism: Hoplodrina blanda; assembly: GCA_949316365.1. NCBI lineage: Eukaryota > Metazoa > Arthropoda > Insecta > Lepidoptera > Noctuidae > Hoplodrina > Hoplodrina blanda. The sequence continues at coordinate 2,269,383 of OX438568.1, read as the reverse complement.
CTAGGCAAACATAAATACAATGAGCTTGGATTAGGTAATTAAGATGATTACGCATCTTCGTGATTTCTGACGAGACTAGTTCGTAAAACTTAGGTTATGGTGCGCAGATTATCTTGAATTCTATTTAGGCATTTCCCTGTTATAGTTTTTTGTTTGTCTTTCTTATGTACCAGAGGATCATAAAGCTGTGGGTTTAACGTAGTACCTACGCATAACTTTTTTCTAAAGCTGCACTTAAATGGGCGATACTTTAACGCAAATGTAGCTGTAATGTTTTATTATTGATTTGGCAAAACAAAAAAACTCTAGCCCAGCTGTTCTACAGGGTGGCATAAATCAAAACCATTGTTTTTTACTGATCGAAGACTATACTTTCAGGATTAATTATCAATATAAATATTTCCAAAAAATGCGACACAAAAAGAGAAAATCAACAAAATCTGATGCGAAGAAGACACACACACAAATTCACACCATTCTCCCATGGGGGTAGGCAGAAACCACAGAACGCCACTTGCTACGATCCTTACATACTTCATTCGCCTCCTCTCAAAAAAAAAGAAAAGAAAATCCCAAAAAAGTCAGTGACATAGGCTATATTTTTTTTGTAATAAAATCACACATGATACGAACTCGCGAGTATAAAGTAGGTAAAAACAGTCTATCTCCGTCTTGTAGGTACTTAAGGGAATACCTAGTTGTGTTATACATACATACAATTGACTACACATACATAGTTTTAGTCTACATCTCACGGCATTGGTACACTTCCATAAGCAATTTCCTTCAATGCTGCTATACAGTTGATTTAGGCGCTTTGCACATGGAGCAACTTAAGTTGAGGCAACTATCAACCCTTTAAAAGTTAATAGTTGCTATAACGTTTACGGTTGCCGCAACTTTATTGCAATCTGTGAGCAACTTTCATAGCCGAGTTGCCGTATGCCGTTGCCGTAGCGACACTGGCATTGCGGGGCACAGGGAGACGGAGGGAGGGTGTGAAATTGCCCGACGATGAGGAAACCAGCAACTTTGAAAACCGGTATAACATTTAACAGTTGCTAGTTGCGGCAATTAGGAACTAACTTAGTCATCGATTACAGCAACTGAAAACTGTTGACGATCACCGCAACTCGAAACTCGAGATGCTATGTGTGCGCAGTCCAATTGAAATATATGTACACAGCTAGTTGCCAGTTGCTGCAATAGTTGCTCTATGTGCAAAGCGCCTTAGACTTGCTGATTAGTTGATAAATATCTTTGTGAGTTAATTCTGTTACTTATGCCACGACTACGATCTGATAATCGAGACACGTTACTTATAGAAAGCGTGGTCTGAACATGTTCGGATTATATACTCGATGTAAAAAGACACATTACGTGGCCGCTATTTATTTATTTATTTAAACTTTATGCAACAAAAAGGTACAAAGGCGGACTTAATGCCTTAGACATTGGTGCCGATTCCCTTGTTCACAAACTAAAATTAGACTATTTCTATCTTTTTCTGTCCAATAAAACAAGAAAGTAATGTAAATAAGAGCTGTCAAATTTAGTCAATCTGACACATCCCATACAATTATAGTTGACATCTTAAAACACAAAAAGACGACGATTAAAAATACGGAAAAATTCAAGGCAGAACTAATTTGACATCTCTAACTTGGTTCTTAAATGTCACCGTCCTTTTCTTTCGCTGTATGTTAGTAAGAGATGTCAATTCTCTAAATTTAGTCTAGTTTGTGAACAAGGGAATCGGCACCAGTCTCTACCAGTCAACCAAAGGTCAACTATGGTCTAGGCACGCCGGGGAAATGCCCAGAGCGGCAAAAATGAGGGGCGGCAAAATTGAGGGTGCCGGGCGGTTGCACGCAGTCCAACATACTCTCATGAATTTTTGTATACTTGTTCAGAAGCCGTAGTAGACTAACGTATGTGAATATTATACAATTAAAACAATATCACATAAATCATCCCATCTTCGGAATAGCAAGCTCATGACTTATATGGTGTTAGTGTAAAAGGCGGCGAATATTATTTTTGCCCGGAGAGGCTAAATAGCTAGATCGGGTCTTGACTATGCTGACTGCCCATAAAGTAAGTAACATTGAGGAGAAATTAAACAAAAATGTTTTATGCGCTACCTTAGGGTGCGTCCACATCTGGCAAATGCGCCGCGAATGTGCAGCTCGCGAGCCGTTTGCGAGCTGCCCGCGAGCTGCACGCGTGCATTTTTGTTCGTGCGCCGCTCCTGCGCCGCCCGTGCCCAGTTCGCGCGCAACCTAAGCGCCTACGAGCCTTGTATGAGTTGCGCTAAAGAGGCGCACCAAACCATTGCCGTGACTGCACGCGCGCAGATCGCGGGCAGCTCGCAAACGGCTCGCGAGCTGCACATTCGCGGCGCATTCGCCAGATGTGGACGCACCCTTATACATTTGCCAGAGTTCGAGTACGAAAGGGCCCTGCCGGCCCTGGAACGCAAAGAGCAGTAGCAGGAATACGAACGTGTTTCAGTGAGTAAGAGTCTGCCACTCCCTTCCGCTCCGCCCACAGCGGAAAAAGTCATTTGGAAAAAAAACCCTTTCATCAATAATTTCTGCATAATTCTCCTCCGCTATTCTTTTCTGATTAATTTCGTTGCGGGACCCAAGACAGTTAATCGCTTCTCTGGGACTCGTCGAGCTTCATTGCCTCGGCGCTTTTCTGGTGGCCTGCACTGTTGATTCTGGCTTTCAGGAGTTGCAGTGGGTGGGAATAGTGTGGCGGGCTTGTACCAATAAAAAAAAAAATCTGCATAATGTTTAATGGCAGTATACTTATCAGTTATGTGATATGTTTTTTTATACCCCGCACACTACACAGACAAAAACAAAAAGACAGACAAGATGGTTTTAACTGTCGTATTCTTATACGACCACTTTAAAAACCATAATAAAATGTTGTTAATTTTATTATGAAAGGGAGATAAAATCTTTCGGTAAAATGTTTAATGATAAGACAATGGTATCATGTAGTAAAATGATGGCACGTCTAGAAACCCATGACGTAAATGGGTACTTAAAATCGATGGATGTTTACAAATGAAAAATTGAAAAAAAATATGCTATAGCACTTAGGGATAACATAGCTTCGTATTAGCAAAACATTTCAAAATTGGACCAGTAGTTCCGGAGATTGGCACGTGCAAACACACTAAACTGTTCAGCTTTATGATATGAAAAAATATAGGTTGTGTTCTATTTAATGTAAAAGTTAATTAATGAAAAATAGCATCTTTGCTCCATGAGTTTTTTGCCTGAGTTTTTTTGTTCTTGCCTCTACAAAAATTGAATAAAAAATCACTATAGATATTTCTGAATTAAATTCGTTGTTTGCCTTTTCTGCCCTTCTCCTGGACAAATGCCTCCCTCAACTCCCTCCATTTTTCACGACACCGTGCTTTCATCCATCCATTTCATCCAACCATCTCATTCGGGGCCTGCCGCCGTGTTTTTGTATTACCTACATTGTTTTTTTTTTTTGTACCTATGTATTTATTTTTATTCTGCATATAAACTTGTTTGTGTATTTTTTGCCAAACCAAATCATTTAAGATCGTTATTGTAAATACCTATGTTTAACAAATAAATAATTATATTGTACAGAAAAGTTAAAAACTTATCTATCTTCTACTACCAGGGCAACAAAAATCAACAAAACTACTCTTTAAACTTTCCACCACGCAAGCACACACACCCCGATACAACTTCTAAAACGCTATTAACTATCCTTGACTCTCTGCATGCCTGGTACCCGATATGTAATGTTTGGTTAACTTTAATTGGTTTAGTTTAACTGGCACGGGATCAGATTGCAATAGTTTACAGTCCCTTAGCTGTTAGAAGTTATTTTGTTAACGGTTTTGATAATAAACTGTGTGGGAAAGATAACATTCAGTAAAGGTTTCTTATGAGAATTTATACCTATAGCTAATGTAATATAGTTTTGTATACTAATAATAATACCTACCAGCTAATCACATCCTACTGCAAGGTAAATAAATACCTCTTCTCATTCAAAGAATAATAATATATCTAAACCGAGAAAATTAGGTCTTAGGTCTAGGGTCTTGATCGATTCCCAGGTCGAACAAAGTGTTATTGGATTTTCCATGAGAAATTTCTCATTAGCAGCCTTGGAGTCCGTATTCGTGCCCGGATGATGGCAATAGGCTCGCCCCCTATTCCATGGGACTTGATCATAATTGGCGAAATGTGGATGTACTACACCTCTGCCTAACCCTTCGGGGATTACAGGCGTGATGTTATGTTTATGTGTGTAAATAAAATTCTCCTGATTTTGTTTTCTCAGCAATTATCTGTTTCTAATTGCTATATCAAATTCTTGTTGCTAACAAAATATCACAGAGTCGAATATCATAAAAATTTGATAATTACGAGTATACTTACTTATGCTAGAAACGAATTCTAAAAATGTTGAGACTCACCCAAAATTAGAACGGAATATGAAAGAAAAAATCTCTCGTGGCGGAACGGCTGATCGAGTCCGAATTTTGTACAGAGACATCCAGTATATCCGTCAGATCACACACACATTGCATCATCCATCCGACGAATCAGTTAAAATCGGTCCTGTAAATGCTGTGTGAATATTACTTCCAGTAACGACGGATCAGTTAAAAAGGATCCTGTAAAATCGGACGTTCCATGTGTCCCTGCGCCCTTAGGGGATGAAACGCGGATCTAAAGTTTGTGTGGAAAAATAAACTTTGACGCGGACGAAGTAGCGGGCAATAGCTAGTTTTTACACGACTGTCCCAAAAAAAGGAGTGTTATGTGTTCAGGGTTAATGTATGTATGTATGTATATATGTGAGTTTCTTTATTCCACCATAACTTTTAAACGCCTGAACCGACTTAGATGTTTGGGGTATCGTTACAATTCTTGCATCGTTCCGAGTAACATAGGCTAGTTAAAAATAAAAAGAAACCAGTGTGTTTACTTTAAAACGTAAATTAATACCAGCCTCAATTTATTTTTTTAATGAATCTGGTCGTGTCTATTGTTATCGTCTAGAATTTGACGAGTAGATTTAAAAAATATAATTATAACACTGTAAATAAAAAACGTCGTAAAAAAGAACTGTCGAGTTAACAAAGTACAAACATGTGCAATTATTGCAGTCGTGTTTTTTATTAATTTTTTAATTATCTAATATTCCTTATCTTCCATTCTTCTCCAAAGACATGTACGGACTAATGAACTTGTGAATTAACTCAATAAAGGAAACTATTATAGTTGTTGAATTGAAATGATAAATATCTGTGGGAAGCAGGCTACTACTGCCTTCAGGCGTATGATTAGCGATTCATAAATACATGTGTTTACACCAAACTTTACTTTTGTTAGGACTGAGTTTAATGTGAAACCGTTGGGGTAACTGCGCAATTTTTAGTGACGTCATCGTTCTTTGATTGATGATCGCAGTCACGTGATAATGGGTAATAAATAACGCAATTTAATTTATTTTTATTTAATTTTAGACGATTAATTCAGTTCTTAAAACTTTGTAACATCTTTATTAATAGGGGATTTTAATTCACGTTGACAGTACGAAGTTGTAGTTGTTGACAACTCGACCCGAGTTGTACGGGGTCGAGTTGTCCGGGTCGAGGTGTCTCGGGGTCAAGTTGTCGTGGAATCGTTGACGCAATGGACATAAATTAAAAGCCTTTTCACCAGAGATGAACATAGGTAGTTAAGCTATAAAGTTTAGCTATGAAACTATGTCTATTTATTCATTTACTTGCTTTTGCGCGCGGCTTCGCTCGTGTTTAATTCGGGTAACTTAGTTTACTCCTACGTTTCGCATAAGTTTTTCCATGCAAACTTTGGACCCCCGTTTCATTCGATTAAGTTGTGAATTAAAAAAACCTTTCTTAGCGGACGTCTACTAACTATAATCTACCTCCCTGCCAAATTTCATCTTTATACGTCAAGAGGTTTTCGATATTTCGTGTAGAGTAAGAGTGTGAGTGACCTTTCGCTTTTATGTAGTTATGTAGATACATTTATTTTTTCTAAGCTTACTGGTAGTACCTGAAATTTGTATCGTCCCAGAGATAGCGTTTAAACAAACAAACACACAAATAAACTTCGGCTTTATTATATTAGTACCGATTTCCTTTCTGTCTATACTACTTAAGCTCAGCTGTTTAGTCAAGTTTCATTTCAGACGCTATTTTTATTATTATTACAAGCTTTTATTTAGCTTGCACTGCACAGTGTTTCAGGATTGCTTGGAAGCGAACATGTTTTAACTAATAGCATATATCGATGTAGTAAGACCTAATAACAAAAACTGCAAAAGAAACCCTATGTCAATTATTCTTAGTTTTCGAGAAAAAAAATGCTAAAGTTGCTAGTTCAGAGTATGTGTCAAATAGTAAAAATATATTTTTTTCTTGAAGAGTCAAAACTAAAAGTAATATTTAATAACCTCGTTTTAACACATAAAATGATATGTTATTTAAGCTTTACAACAGCTACGAAATGTGAGTAATTACGAAGATATTAGCAAAAATCGAATTTTCGTTTTTAATTTTTATTATGTTAACGACATCATTTCCGCAACAAATTTTCTCCTAAAGGGTAAGTTGACCTTTTGTTTTTGCTGTATAAAAAAAATCAGCTATATAACCCGCAGAATTAAGAAGTTATTAAAAATTTAAGAAAACACTCAGCGCCTATATGTTTAGAAATAGCAAAAGTACTGTGTGATTTAAAATTTGTTTGCTATTAAAAGTAAGACAGGCGTACAATTTAACTTAGACGATCAAACAAATAAAATATGATTATACCTAATCTTTAAAATAGAATAAATGAGAATTTTAGCTAATGATCGATCATTAGGTTTAATAAGATAAGATTAGGTATAATCATATTTGTTTGATCGCCTAAGTTAAATTGTACGCCTGTCTTACTTTTAATAGCAAATAAATTTTAAATCACACAGTACTTTTGCTATTTCTAAAAATATAGGCGCTGAATGTTTTCTTAAATTTTTAATAACTTCTTAATTCTGCGGGTTATATGGCTGATTTTTTTTATACAGCAAAAACAAAAGGTCAACTTACCCTTTAGGAGAAAATTTGTTGCGGAAATGATGTCATTAACATAATAAAAAATAAAAACGAAAATTCGATTTTTGCTAATATCTTCGTAATTACTCACATTTCGTAGCTGTTGTAAAGCTTAAATAACATATCATTTTATGTGTTAAAACGAGGTTATTAAATATTACTTTTAGTTTTGACTCTTCAAGAAAAAAATATATTTTTACTATTTGACACATACTCTGAACTAGCAACTTTAGCATTTTTTTTCTCGAAAACTAAGAATAATTGACATAGGGTTTCTTTTGCAGTTTTTGTTATTAGGTCTTACTACATCGATATATGCTATTAGTTAAAACATGTCCGCTCCCAAGCAATCCTGAAACACTGTGCACTGTTCGTATGCATGTAAGTTGTCCTTTCAAAATTTGCAAACCAACGACTATTTGCGGGTATCCTATTGAGCTGAAATTTTGCATACACCTTTAGTTCTGATGACAATACAATGTCCAATACTCAATATTGGAATAATTCCAATATGGCCGCCGTTCCAAGATGGCGGATAACATATTTTTTCTTAATCTCCTTGATATGGGTATCAAATTTAAGGGCTTGAAGAGTAGAAAACGACAAAGTTAGTAACATCACAAAAGAATCTTGTTTATAAAAAGTTTTTTTTACCATTAATTATTACACAAATATTTTAAATGTTAAAGTAAATCTGTCTGTCCATTTGTACCCCATCAGGACAAAACCACCGAACCGATAGTAATAAAATTTGACAAAGAGATTGCTTAAGACCTAGATTAAATCATAGGCTACTTTTTAATCCGTGACTGCATCCGTGATAACCGACATTCAAACGAGCAAAAGTTAATATTTCCTATTACTATTATAAACGTGAAAGTTTGTGAAGAAGGATGGATGGATGTTTATTTGTTTGTTACTCTTTCACGCTTAAACGGCTGAACGGAATTAGATGAAAGTTGACACACGCATAGATATTTATTTATTTATTCTGAACAAAAATAGATTTGTGTCGAATACAGGATACATTTACAATAATATAGGAATACAATACTATAATGATCAAATAAGTTACAAGTCAATTATAATACAAGAAATGTCAAGAACTTAGAAAAAATAAAAATAAAAGAACACAATTACATAATTAATAAGAATGACATGTCAAGAATAGCCATATACAAAAAAAAAGAAAGTTACACGATATATCGATTTATGTTAGCACATAGAAGACTCTTTATCCAGTTTTTGTGTTTCCGTGTCTGTATCGTGATAGCCCAGCGATTGAAGCACCAGCCTCTCAGTCTCATACATGAGGTTGTGGGTTCAGATCCAGGCAAGTCAATTTTTCAATTCAAATGTAAGTCATACAGGCTGTCATACGCGGGTGTTGAATGCTCGTGCCTTCTCAGTATGAGAAGGAGCTTTTTCTCTGCAATGGGACAAAATAGGCTGGTATTATTTGCGCTTCCGTGAGATAATTTAGGACTTTGTATTTTTGTTCTCAAGTTCTAAGTGTACGCAGACGAAGTCCTGCCAGTGTTGCGGATTTTGTTCGAAAGAGTCACCACGGCCCTGTAGTGCTATTCTCTAAAAACACAGCGCCGCGGCAGCGCTGCGGCAGCGCCGACACTATGGTTTGTGTTTAGTGGATTTTCAACTTTATAGTGTAGATCACAACATTGAAAATCCACTAAACACAAACCATAGTGTCGGCGCTGCCGCAGCGCTGCCGCGGCGCTGTGTTTTTAGAGAATAGCACAGCTGGAACGCAAAGGGCATTAGGAGGAACACGGCTGGGTCTTTGTCAGTAAGAGTCTGACACTCCCTTCCATTCCGCCAAGAGCGGCAGATTCATTTGATGATTTCTCTTCCTAAACAAAAACAAAAAAGCAAGCGAAGTCACAAGATTACCAACAGTCCTTTGTGCAGAGCATGCATGGAGGCGGAGGAAACAGTGGCGCATGTGCTCCTTGAGTGCACCGGCGTTGCTCAGATCCGCGAAGAGACTCTCGGTGCACCGGGATCACTCGCGGATGCCCTGAGAAGACCGGGAAGACTGATCTACTTCTGGAGGGAGGTGGGCTGGCTGGAATAACCGGCCACCATGGCTCACATACAATGGTCCACACTTCAGGGACTAAGTGCGGAAACCGACACCAATAACTAGAATTAAAATAAATGCGATAATTTAAGATCCGTAAGGATTGTAATGGGGACTAGTGATCTTGTTTCACATTAAAACTTTTAACTGCCAATGGAGAAACGGCGAATTAATTCGATTTTCTTCTTATTTCCTGTCCTGCATGTATTTTAGTTTCTTTTATAGTAAACTAGCATTCTTCCCGCGACATCGTTTGCGTGATTTTTCTTACGGATCCCTAAATTGTTTAAATATAATATAGCCTATGTCACCCGGGGATAGTGTAGCTTCCCAACAGTGAAAGAATTTTTCAAATCGGTTTAGTAGTTTCGGAGCCTATTCAATGCAAACGAACAATCAAATCTTTCCTCTTTATGATATTATACACTTAGTATAGACTAGCTTTTGCCTGCCACTTCGTCCGTGTAGAAGTCAAAGTAGTATTCGTTCTTGGCTGACGTATTTAAGTCATAAATTATGTACAGTAGGGGGTGATAAGTGGAGTAGCAATCTTACAAAGCAATAGGTTGTTATTCTTTGACTTACAACCTTTCGACGCCGTCTACGAATTCTGAGGTGTATCGCAGTGTTACTACATAATCACTTTTACGCACAGTTGTAGGTACGGCCTGTACCGCGTGTTCACAGCAATTCAAACGTAGCATGCTACTGCACTTATGACACCTTACTGTACCTACCCGCCTTTTAGCTTCATAGGTTAAATAGTTTTCGAGATTTTGTGTTTATTCAATGACTTTGATACGAGGTTTAAAAGACATATCACATAGTCTGCCTATCAAACTAAGCAAAGTTGAGCAAAAATTATTGCTGAAGAAAGACTGTTTTTTAGGGCTGATGTTTTAACCGTCAGATTACTCATAACGAAGGGATAAATATGGCGGTTTGACAGCTTTTGTATAGAAAATATGTCTAACTGTCATATTTATACTTTAGATAAAAGTTTTCTGACTATTGGAAAATCAGCCCTAAGTGTGAAAAATCACAGTTAATTTAAGTAGTATGGTTGTCAAAATAATGAATACCTAATTACCAGATTTTTACATCAAGACCACCTAAGCTTGGATCGTATAGATTGGACTTTTGAGCAGGTTATGAGGAGTGATGCACATCGCTCTTCTTCTGTAACGATCTTGACAAATCTTTCCAACCTTCAGTCCAGTGCACACTATACAACCCACTTACACATCGTGTCCTAAGTCACATCATTTATTTCGAACGAAATATTCCAAAAAAGAATTAAATCTAGGTAGTTGCCCCTTCCATGTGGTGGTTTGCTTTCAAAGTTAGCTTTTACCATCTTGTACCTATCGACATATGCATAGCGATTGCAAAGTGACAGCTGTCATGATGCTTTAAATGCTTTTATTATATAAGATTTTTATAAGACGGGAGCATTTGATTTCTTGGAAACTACCAAGCTTTAAAGTATTTTGTTTGGACCATAATGGACAAGATAGAAAAAAGCTTTAAGATAAAAATGAGCTTTATGTCATCTATCAAAGAAATTTTTTTGCAATTTCACCAAAAAAACGTCAAAAACTATCGACGAAGTACCAGGAGCGCATAGCAACGCAGCAGTTTGAAAACCACTCGGCACCCGACGCGTATTCGAAAACGTAGAAAACGGGCGAGTGCGGGCTCCGTCAGGCTCCTCATTAACCCAGAAAGTGGTGGCCGTCGACTCGAAGCTAAACCAGTGAAAGACGATGAAAACTAGTATACGAGATATATTAGCTTGCGGTGAAGCGAACACGGGCTCAGTCGTGAAGCGTCCGCGGACGGAACCGCACGTGTAACTTCCCTTCTCAGTTCCGATCGCGTTTGAGCGTTCCAAATTTGAATTTTGCTGGAACTTGGCTGTGTTTGTGTGTTGAAGCGTGCTTTGGGAATTATTTTGAGTAAGTTTGTTTCTTTTTATATTTTTTTTAAAGTTATTTAAAATTAAGGTTTTAACGACGTAATTAAAAATAATTAGTCAATTAAGTTTCAAAGAAAAGTAACAGTTAAGAAAGTCATTGAGCTTTTGTGCACTTAGTAGACTTTTTGTGATCTTGAATTAATTATCTATGCATCTTTTAAATCTACAAAAACGAGTTAAATAAATACAGGTTTAAATTTAAGTAGAAATAAACTAAATTAAATCCCGCTTTATACTTACTTCTTAAAATTAATTTTCAATAAATGCATTCAATAAAACCGACCAACGAATGTGAATTAACTTCACTTGACCTTTAGAAGGCCTATTTTTTAAATCACAAACGAGTTCTGTGGTGCTCATTACCTACATTGGTATTCATGGAAAGCCATAGATAATCTGTGATGTTCAATGAATACAGTTGCTTTATACTGGCCATTAAAAAAAATATATTACCGCAATATGCAGTTTTCAAACGAAGCTTACTTTTTTTTAAATGACTGTTCTATTCTTAATTTAAATATTCGAAGATTATAAAGCTTTAAATTACCTTACTTTGTTACTAAAAATTAATTTGGAGTATACGAGTGCAAATAATTTCTTGAGCTTTTAGAATTTAGGACACAATAAAAATTGAGCGAACTTTAAAGAGGAAAAAAGTCATGTTAAGTTGAAAACTGAATTCCGAGAACGACTAGAAACAGTAAGTGATGCTGATGATGACAATTGGACAATAGCAAGGAAAAAGGAAAGACGAAAGGAAATGCTTAATGAGTATAATTTTTATTACACTTCAGGAAATTATAAACTATACAATTGCAATATTATACGACTGCCTCGTTGGTCTACTGGTCGCAAAGCATGCCTGCTGAGTTTTTCCATTAGGAATTTCTCAATAGCTGCCTCAGAGTCTGGATTTGTGGCCGGTTGATGGCAATAGGCTCGCCCCCTATTACATGGGACTTAAACATAACTGGCAAAATGTGGGTGTACTAATAGGTACACCTCTGCTAACTCACTTTGGGGGTAACAGGCGTAATGTTATGTGTGTACAATTATGTTTGTTTCCGTACAGGTTATTTGTGTACATGAGTTTATAGAAAAAGTAAATTCAAATAGTAGGACTTAAAAATACAGTAGATTTTAACTCAGCAAAAGTGCATCTACATCATCAGCAACTACATTAACATACTCTACTATAGACGCGACAAAATTTCTGAGAAACATAACACTTTAAACGTTAACCAACTAATGACCAACTATCACCATAAAACCATAATATATGTGTAACGAATCATTTACGGATATTACGCCTTCATCTACAGACTGCATACGGTACCGGCTGTGCGGTCCAGACACGGCAATTTAAGCATTAGAAACAATCAAACAAGCGTGCGGTGGAATTACTTGTTGACGGCTATGTTTCACGGTGATGTAGCATTAGGGAACATTTTCGATAGAATTAGGTAAAGCTAGATAGATGAAAAAGAGACTAGAGTTATTAAAAGCTGATAAAGAATTATCAATCTTCTGAGAATACAATGATGAGGACCGCGGGATCGCGCTGGATGCAAGTCGCTTCTAACCGGTCCTATTGGAAATCTGTAGGGCATCTGTCCACTGCTGAACATAGGCCATGATCAGCAATGGACGATGATAATTATGATGATGATAATGATGATGATGAGAATACAATAAGGACGTGCAAAAAATTAACCACACGTATACAAATATTACCTGTTTAACTCACTGTTGATTTCAAAGTCAAAGTGAAAGAACTTATTTCAATCAAACCAAGTACAGGCACTTGAATTGTCAAGCAGCCCGTCAGTTAGTAAGAAAGTTGAAGCTTCGTCAGTAAAACCCGGTGGAGCTAAGTTTGCATCTCGCTGGAATGCGGCGAGTTACAATAACTACATTATGTATTTAAATAGCTTATACTAAAGAGTAGAAAAAAATACTAGTACTACTGTTGTAAACGCGAAAGTTTGTGAAGCTGGATGGATGAAAGCGTGAACGAGTAACAAACAAACATACACACAGTATGTTTGTTTGTTTCTCGCTCACGTTTATACTGCTGAACGGAATTAGCTAAAATTTGGCACACATATTGGTACCGTTTTTGTGTCCCCGTGGAATCATTATTAAATTAAGTCTACGCAGATGAAGCCGCGAAGAAGCTAGTCGCTTAGGTAGAATCAACAAGATTAATGTAACCAGGATTTTGTAAAAACCTTATTTAAGAGTGCCGTGGAGTTTCTTGCTCGTTCTTCTCCATAGAGGCCTACCTCCGTTTTAAAACGAGCAACTAGCTTCATCTTTCGGACTAACTGATTGACTCCTTGACAATGCAAAAGTGCCTGTAAATGGTCTAATTGAAATAAATGTTTTGACTTTGACTTTGCTTACGATCAAGTCACAAATTAGTAAAATACCTGCCTATTGTCCAGATTTATCTAGAACTCTTGATAGCTATCATATGACTATCGGATACTGAGATCGTGAAGATGCAAAGATAGCAACATTACCTAGGTCATTAGGTCTTAAGGTATCAATAGTAATATAATATTAATGTTAGGTCAGCAGGTCATCAAGATCTTACAAAGACTCTTACAAAGCAATAGCTCTCTCATTTCAATTTGAAGTTCCGTGGTAGCCTAATCTAAAATTGAACGTTTTCAATTTAAACTAGCTGGAGATTTTGAATGTATTATTTACTAGCTTCGACTTCGAATTTTTCCGCGTAAAAGTTAATTTCTCCATACAAACTTTGGACCCCCGTTTCATGCCTTTTCGGGGGTGAATTTTAGAAAATCCTTTCTTAGCGGACGTCTACTAACTATAAACTACTTCCCTGTCTTTCATCTTTATACGTCAATCAGTTTTCGATATCTCGTGATGACTGAGTGGAGTGACCTTTCGCTTCTATATAATATTTTGATTGATTTCGGGACTTCTATAAGTTTCTCTTAGAAATACACCTGTCTTTCTTGCAGTCGTTCTATAATTAGACTTGTAGTTTACAAACAACGGTGTCTTTTCCTTATGGGATACTACAGGCTTCTACTTGATGAATGATGGCTTTATTGATATACTCGTATAACAGATCACTCATTAAAACTGGAAGACCGGTTCTTCTATGGTGAAATAACAAGCAGCTGGTCCCTTCATTCACAGTAAGGAAGTAATAAAAAATGGATCCAGCTTCTCGTTGGAACTTGTAATATCAGTCCTAGTGTAATCTAGTCCTAGACTTTGAAATAGGAAGTGTCAAGGGTGTACTAATCGCGGTTTAAGATCTATAAATTATTAGTTGACGAAAGCTTCAAGTTGTTTAGTATTGAATAAGAAGACAGTAACGTTAATATTAAATTAAGAAAAACAATAAGGACCCATTAATTAATCCGTGGTGCTTGGCAATCTAGGCTTTTTATATTTATAAACGTTTATTTGTGCGAAGTAGGAAGTGGAAATTATGTTTTTGCTTACTTCTCCACTGTTCTTCTTTTTCTCATTAATTTCTTGCGGGATCTAAGACAGTTGTATCGTTTCTGTAGCACTCATTGAGCTTCATTAGCGGGATCTAAGACAGTTGAATCGTTTGTCTGGTATTTGTTGAGCTTGCACTCAACCTTCGCGCTTTTCTGGTGGTCGCCACTGTTGATTCTGACTTTCAGGAGTTGCAGTGGTTGGGAATAATGATAGAATTGTTTTATATACAAGAATGCTTGGCAATTGTTTTTCAATTTCGGAAACGTAGTACTTAATGTAAAGAGTTCAAAAATCTAAAAGCATACATAGCGTAAGTATAGTTTCAAAAACATTTAACATACAAAGTGACTAATGAACGATAAAGATCGAAAATGAACATGCATATTCAGAACATCTAATAGACCACAACAAAACATCAACACTCGATCATAATACACAAAAAAACGCGTCTGTCGATCAAATTTCAAAAAACGTTTGCAAAAAAATCCGTTACACCAATCTATAAGGATCGATATCCCATTCAGGCTATGAAACATCAATTGGTAAAGTAAAAAATGACCAGTATTGTTCGTGAGATTTAGGTCAGATTCTGGCACAGTTTTAAAATGATTTCGATATTCTGGGCGTTACTGTTGCCTGCTGTGATGTTAACGGTGTGCAAGTGGATCACAATTGGTATATTGTTATGCTCCTTTGACGTTATTACGATCCTTTTCTTCTGATAGTGAAAGGTCAAGTGATTCATGTTTGTGAGTGAAATTATAGCCATTTGTGGTGACATGACAATTATGGGTTTTGGGACTGTCAGTTTAATTATATGTGTTTGTTTGTCGATGATGTTTTGTGCTTCATTAAAGTTTATGTTTTTGCTATGGTTTTGATTGCTTGAATACGTTGAATCTTCGTCTGTTTAACCACCGACTGATATAACAAAAGTTAAGTTTTAATATCCACACTGAATAAAAGTTTATATTTAATTTATAGAAATCTGCTTTGAAGTCAAAGTCATAATTACGGGATAAAAGAATTTAACCTGTGCCATGTGTAGTAGAGGGCGTAGCTATTGCCATGAGTTAGGCACAAATCCTGACTCCGAGGATGCTACTGAAAAAATTTCTGATGGAAAACCCAATAACACTTTGCCTGACTTGGAAATCGAACCCAAGACCTCATTCTCAGCAGTCACGTTTTGCAACCCCTAGACCAACAAGGCAGTACAAATTACTAGTCGATCACTAATTACCAATCACTCTATTTAGTCTTGCAATATATCTTATTTATAGCCCGTAAATTGAGTTAAAGATTTAAATAACCTAAATGAACTAATAATACTGTAAATTCTATCTTTAGAGGAGTTTAAACGATTTCAAGTGTATTCCCATAATATTGACCATTAACACTGATTGAAAACTCGCATCCTGATTTATATCGAGCTATATAAATTGCTCTTGTAATTAAACTTTATGGTCTGAATTAAAGCAAACAGTGAATGTGGAATGGAAATACTTCGTCAATAAGTACCTATTACCAAAACAAGATTGTTTTAGAGGAATCAGTTGTATATATAAGTACATGGTCTTTTTAAAATAAGTAGAGAAGGAAACTTTACAAAGGTTTTAGACAATTTTCACATCAAATCAATCATTGCTAACTATATAATAAGTCGTGATGGTCCAGTAGTAAAGGCAGACAAATATCAATGTGAGTTTTTGAATTCATAATTATGGACTTTCTTAGTTTATCTTGGAGATCGCTGAAGGAAAATATCGTGAGGAAACCTGGACTTATAAGTCTAATTTGTCTTTAAGCAAGAGTAGTGATCAATGCTCATGCCTTCTCTGTATGAGAAGAGGCATTGACCCTGTACTGAGACAATAATAGGAAATTATTATTATTGTATTAACTATAAGGTACTGATCCATCGCGTATGTAAAGTTTCTACATTTAACATCAACAGATTTTCTATGGTACCAGCATCACACGAATGAATTAGACCTTATACATAATCAATCTCAAAGTATTTCAACGCTATTACTTCATCATGAACTCAAAAGCTCTACTGCAGAGATCCTCATTATAAACTAGAAAGCATGTATCATCAGCTTTATAACGTTCTGGACCAATACGAAGATGTAAATGAATACAATGTATGGCCTTAATCGCGCCATTGAGGCCTTCGGGTCACTACCAAGTTATTTCTCGATGTTCGTTAAGTATTAATTCAACTACTTATTGGTATCAATTGAAGAAATGTGGAGCAAGAAATTCAGTTGGTAGACCTTTTTTGTATTGAGTAAATTGATTTAATTCAATTCTCTTGTTTAGTTGTGATGGGTTTCTGGTTTTTTTATCCGATCTTTCGTGTCCAGTGATTCGCTAGAACTGTTATTCGCTTCGGGAAGTTCCGGGAGTGTTCGTGAATTTTTGAGAGCATTAAACGAAATCTTTGAGTGAGATTTGGAACGAAATTTTTTGATGCAACTTGCCGGAGGAGTTAATTGCTAGAAATCGTCATGTAAGGAAAAAGCGTTATGACCCCTTCAGGCGACCTTTCCTCCCTTTTTCTTACTCTTTGTCTTCATCTACGGGAGTCAAAAACTTCGTCACTGACAAGGTTCTAACGACCGCATTTTGTTTTTGCTATGAAACGTCTACAGAAGTCTATGTATCTCTGTCGGTTCCGGTTTAGATAACGCCAGCTGATGGATAGAGCAACAGATGATATCAGTGCAAATTTACACTTCAACGTATAGTTAATTGATCCACCGGAATTGCTCCGATCCAAGCAATTAATCATCGAGCAAATTGTGTGCGAATTGGAACGTCTGAACCTAGTCTAGCATAATCAAAACTTTCATCCACTATGAACGGGCAAATTAAAATCGTATCAATATACTTTCGAACGTAATGACTTATTTCAACGCAGTCAGATGGAATAATGACAACGGTAATAACTATAATGTTCTCATTATCAACTTGCGTGTTATGACTGTTACGTGCAGCATCTGTAACTACACGTTTGTCGATGACTGTACTATTATTATTTTTACTAACAAGTTAAGTATTACTGATTTGTGTCAGGAAATTCTTAACAAGGTTTAGATAATGATCGATATTTTAATTGCTAGTGAAATGGCGGAGATGGAAACTGGATGTCGGAAAGATTACATTTTACCGGAATAATTGTAGGAAGAAACAAGAGGTGAAGATTTGCTGGTAGCAACGAAATAGAGCATTTAAAAATGCAATGTTTTACTAAACGGATATATTTTTATTTTGGAAAGTGCAACACACATTTTGAAGAATCGTTTTTGTATGGCAATTGATGTTCAAAGCTACTATGCTTCATTGTGCAATAAAACCGTTGAATTGAGTTCAATTGAATAGTTTTGACGTCAGTTCTAGCCAGTGTTCTTTAGATAGACATTCAGCCCTCTGAATTTGAGTAGTAATTGGCAATCGTCGGATTGAGCTCTTTTTGTGGTAGGTTTTGTACGTTTTAGTTTGATTTTGTACACTTTCCAGTTGTGTGCTTTAAACGCTCTCTAGCCATGGAGATCGTAATAGAAAACCCCATTAATACGTTATGTCTGATCTGGGAATTGAACCCACGCTCAGAAATCGCACTAACAACCATGAGACCAGCAGGGGAGTTGATCGTTGAAGTCGGATCAACCAAAATTTAAAATTCAAGATTTATGTTTGCCTTAATTTACATTATTGCTTGTAGTTCGATTGACAGTCCTACTAAACTAAATATGCTTTGCTAGAATCGAGTTACTAAACAACGAATGATTTGTAATTTTATATCACAAGATTGCATTCACGATCTTACGATAGCTCATTATTTGAAAGATTCAGTTAAATTATAGAATCAGAAGAGATTTAAATGAATTCAAATCTAATGCAAGTTTACAATACCGTGACAGTAATCACGGATGTCGAGACTGAGATTGATGGAATTATAAAGGGATTGGAAAGGGGGGGGGAATCACGAAATATCACTAGGGGGAGGGGTGTAGTGAGCATTGCCCATTTTTACGGCTGTTTATAGTATTTTTTAGAACAAAGTATAAAAAATGAAGTACATTTAAACAAAAATAGATATTTTATGAAAATAGGAAGAAATAGACAAGGATATTTTTGTTACTTATTTATTTTTGCGAATGACAATACAATATATTATAGTACGGTTAGCAACCCTAGGTGTAGTGAGATTTTTTCGTAGAACGCATGTTTTCTAAACCGAAAAAGATAGATTATAATATAGCTGTAGGTATAAAAACATATTTTCTTTTAAAAAAAATAATTTAAGTACATAAAAAAGTGCATGTGATTGCGGGGGGGTTAGTCTAAAACCTTACGGCATATATCGCCAGAAGGAGGAGGGACGAACAAAACAAGACTAACGTTGTAGCAGATCAATCTCAGGAAATCCGAATATCTCAACACAAAAATGCCTAACTGTGTTAACGTGAACATAACGGTGGTAGTGCAGTATATAAGTCTAAATATAAGATCCACAGGAAACTACGGAGCGTTAAGCACACCATAAGATTAAATATTCATGAATATGTGTTTTTTTTCGAAGCGATGCAGCGTTGGATAATGTTTTTAATCATTGACAAAAAGCTCCGTTTTAAATGTTCTGTTAGAAAGGTTTTAAACTTCCGTAATGTCTTTATCTTTTTGTATTTACACACATAACATCACGCCTGTAATACCCGAAGGGTTAGGCAGAGGTGTACCCATTAGTAGGGACACCCACATTTCGCCAGCTATGTTTTTAGTTCCATGTAATAGGGGGCGAGCCTATTGCCATCAACCGGGCACACAACCAGGCTGCTACTGAGAAACTCCTTATGAGAAAAACCCAAGAACACTTTGTCCGACCTGGGAATCGAACCCAAGACCTCATGCTCAGCAGTCGCGCTTTGCGTCTACTAGACCAACGAGGCAGTCAGTTTGTATATCTCAAGTCTTAATAGCCTAGTAGTTAAGGCACATACGGCTCTCATGCATGAGGTTGCTGGCTCGATATCGGGCAAGTTTTTTTTTAATATAATACTGGTTTGCTCTTTTCTCTCTCTCTTTTCTCTTCTCCTTCTACTCGACTACGATGGAGTAAGATTACCCAGAAGAAGCCTGTTCACTCTAACTTTAAAGAGATTTGGGTCGAATGCGTTCGGAAATACAGACGCAAGCAGAGAGTACTAATGAGACTTTTTCAATTCATATTATGTACTTTTTAAGTTTGTCATAGTCATCACTGACATCGATGAAGAAAAACATCGTGAGGAAACCTGGACTTATAATCTATACTATATAATATTATAAAGCTGCAGTGTTTGTTTGTTTGTTTGTTTGAACGCGCTAATCTCTGGAACTACTGGTCCGATTTGAAAAATTCTTTCAGTGTTAGATAGATTAGTTATCGAGGAAGGCTATAGGCTATATACCATCACGCTACGACCTACGGGAGCGGAGCAGTAACCAAAGACGCGGGTGTAACCGCGGCGGACAGCTAGTTATTGTTAATCTGAAATCGCTGATTCGTCTTGAGCAAGCGTGGTGATCAGTGCTTGTGCCTTCTTTGTATAAGAAGAAGCCTTTGCTCTGCAGTGAGACAGTTGGCTGGTATTATTATTATATGCTTTTGGATTTGGTGATAAATTGCCATAAACGTTACGGTTGTCGTTACCGGTCGTCAGAAGCTCGAAAGACTGACAACCAGTCTTATCAAGGGATATTGTATTACCCAGTTACTGGGTGGTGGAGGTCAGATAGGCAGTCGCTTCATGTAAAATACTGGTATTTAGCTGCATCCGGTTAGACTGGAAGCCGACCTCAACATGATTGGGAAAAGGCTAGGCAGATCATAATAAATTGCCATAAACATCTGAATGACATAAAAGAAAAGCTAAAAATGCACCCTTCCGTTGTTAATCACTTTTAATAATTACCAGTTTTTGCGCTTTAAACCTTAAATCAATTAAGTAAGACACTTTTTTCAAAGAGAATTAGAGAGACAATTTTCTGGTCGATTAGCAAACTGATTAGCTATGGCAACTCATCAATATTGGAGGCAGGCTAGATCGACGACCTCTCAACGAAGTGGCGACTTTTTATTCTGATAAAGTGCCTGAGGGCGGAGAGAGTTTTAGGAGTGTGGTCATGTAATTAAATTAGTGATTTTAAAAGCTGTTGTAGTGTAACTTTTGGGAGACTAGTCTTTTGTGGATGGTAAAATATTGAATTGACTGATGCATGCTGTGGGTATTTTCCAAATACCGTATAGCAGTGACTATCTGCAGTGTTATTCTGGAAAAGGGTAAAGTGACCTTGAGGTGAACTATCTATTTCTAGTAGTATACCTATTGCTAGTCTTTAGATGGTTCGGTCATGTTGAGAGGATGAGTGAAAGACGTTTAACAAAAGGTATTTATATGGCAGAGGTGAGTGGTAACGCAGGGAGGGGTCGCCCTAGGAAGACCTACACTGACCTTATTGGTGAGGTTCTTCAGAAAGGTCAGGTGCGGAGTACTCGTAACCGGCGTGCTTGTATGACGAGATGTATGAACGTAGATGAGGCGAAAGGAGTATGTAAGGATCGTAGCAGGTGGCGTTCTGTGATTTCTGCCTACCCCCATGGGAAAAAGGCGTGAGTTTATGTATGTATGTATGTAGCTAGTCTATTCTTTAAAGTTCTCTTTCGATATATTTAGGTGAAGTGAGTTTGAAGTGAGCTATCAGTCTGCTTGCTAGGCATTGACGGCTCATATAATTTTTTACAGAATCGTTCTCTTTTCATCTAAAGTTCTAGTAACGTGTTATTGGGTGTTTCCATTTTGAATCTTTCAGTAGCAGGCTGATGTTTGGAAGCCCAGTTGATGGCAAGAGGCTCTCTAATTACATACACACATAAACTCACGCTTTTTTCCCATGGGGGTAGGCAGAAACCACAGAACGTCACCTGCTACGATCCTTACATACTCCTTTCGCCTCATCCACGTTCATAAATCTCGTCATACAAGCACGCCGGTAACGAGTACTGCGCACCTGACCTTTCTGAAGAACCTCACCAATAAGGTCCGAGTAGGTCTCCCTAGGATGGGCGGTGGGGCTCCCTAATTACATAAGTTTTTAATGTTACTGCTTTTATGTGAATATACCGTTCATTGCTTTCTCCTTTGAAGAATAATGGCTTGATGTTGCCATCAAAAGCTTTACAGCTATAACAGCTTGTATATAACAATGTTATTGTTTGGTCAGTCCTTCCAATTCGCTACTAACAAATGCCTTTTACGCAAACTGAATATTAAATTCATCACGGGATTCAATTCAATTGTAGCTTTAAAAAAACAAAATGGTGACCGATTTTAAAAACAATGTCACATTGTAATAGTTTGCGCTGTGGTGAGCAGGGACAATTGTCACGTTGGATGTGAATTCATAGCTGTGTGCTTTCCACCAGACCAACTTTCTGTAGAATATAAATGATTTTTTTTGGGTTCCGCACCAAAGGAGAAAAACGGGACCCTATTACTAAGACTCCGCTGTCACTCCATCTGCCACTAGGCTGTATCTCATGAACCGTAATAGTTAGACAGTTGAAATTTTCACAAATGATGTTATACCTACTGTTGTCGCTATATCAATAAATATACTAAAAAACATAATTATTACTATTTATTTGAATGTCAGATTACATGATCCAAAATGGTTAGTAACAATAGCAGCTTATAAACTATGTTAGTAGGTAAAGAGTTACACACACAGGTACAAAGAAATATATTTAAGGTTACAAAGAATTATATTTTTTCCCATACAATAAAAGTAATTTTTTTGCTCGTTTTTATAGATAATGTTACGGAACCCTTCGTGTCCGACTCGCACTTGGCCGGTTTTTTGTTAAACATTTGTATGTTTATAGAGTTTTTAAAGTTCCGTTCGATGTTATATACATCCAGTTTTCCCTCACCGCTGCTTTCCTTCCTCAACCATAAGTTCGGAAATATCCAAGACTAAACTAGACAAGGTAAATTTTGCACAACCAACTTGGTACTTATTCAAATCTGGACCTTAAATCTACGCCACCATGACTCTGTAAACTTATTACTCGTAGAAACTAAATTATGGATACGACTATTAGGAAATAATTCCTTTATCAATTCGCACAAAGCAGGTTGTTCTGGTTTCCCAGCTCAAAATTCCCAACAAACCTAGAACAACAGAAGTCTTGGTCCTACTGTCACACCAAAATCGGTTACCATCAAAGTTTTATGTAAATCAATCGCTTTTATCGCTGCATTATTTGTTACTTATAAACTTAACAATGAACAGTTTTGTTCAATGCTAGCGGCTAGCGCTTTACGGTACTGATTTAGCGGTTCGATAGTTTTGTTAGAATTCAATTATGGCGGAGAGCAGTGACCCTGGTATATGCACTCGGCTATGCTCATTGGTGTAGTAACGTTGGAAGTGTTTTAATCGGAAATGTGCTATTCCAATACTGTGGTTTGTTTGTTTTTCAATGAGATTCTATCAATAGACTTATGGGATTAAACTTTTGGCATTGTATAAAAATCTGTCTTGTTTGTCGATCATGATATTGTTTTAAGTAAGTTCAGTTTACTTAAATTTTGCTTGGGATATTTCAAAGTTAAAGTCAAAGTCAAAATCAAATCATTTATTTCAATTAGATGAATTGAATCTAATTAAAAGTTAAGATGATTTCTCAGTCTGGTTTTTTTTTAAGTAGTCATAACATTTGTTTGGTTTGTAACAAACAAAAGTTCATTATAAGCACATTCGCTTTTACAGATCATAAAAATTTGACACAGTATGATTCGATAAACTGCTTTTCAGTATAATATCATGTAATAGTTAGTTTATATTCTATTAATTACACATCTTTTCCATTTATTATTTTTAATGGCACAGCTACAGACATATTATTGTAATATGTTGATGATTAATTAATTATTGCGTATGAAACAATATTATATGACCAGAAGAAGTGCTTTTAGATTTCAGTAAAAGTAAAATGTAGGTACACAAATTATTACTTTCCGACAGAATAGCATGCTGCAGCGGATTAATAATTTCGTGAAAGTAGGTTTACTTGCCAACGAGCCGGCTAAATGTTAATTAAGATAAAAGCGACGCCATATTGTAATGTTACTTGCACTTTATCATAAAGATATACCTTCTTTATTTTTAAGTCTTATTTTTTGTTAGATTGAATTGAATTTTGATTGCTTGGTAACAATTGAGGGAGGTCTTTACTCAGCAATGGAACAATACAGGCTGAAAAAATGTAAAATTTTATGTTTAGTCAATTAAATGTTCAAAGATCTTACTAAATAGTATAATAGTGCTAGCTTCTTCCTTAACTTCGTTTGTGAAGACTTCGGATGTAAGCAAAAATCCTCAATTATCCATTGAGAATATATTAATGTGTTATGATGAAAATTCCATTTAGCCGTTTAAGCTTGAAAGAGTAACAAATATCTTTCTATCCATCCTCACAAACATTTGCATTTATAACAGTAGCAGGATTATTAAAAAAATTACGCACGTTTAATCTCACATCTGTATACAAGTTTGTCCGTTTGTCTAAACAGTAGATCTTTTGATTGCGAAAAGAATACCCGACGTTGTAGTAGCAACACTATTAATAGTAATAAAATTACGGTAGTTTTGAAGTCAAACAATGATTTCGAAGATTGTCTTGTCTGTAAAAAATCACAAAATATTTACACGGTTTTGTCTGCGACCCCTTAATTTATTTGCACGTGACAAGAATCTTAAGTGCGAAGAACAAAAGTAAACGAGATAATTAGCAAATGATCAGTGTAAACAAACGGTGTGGTCTGCATAAATTTGTTTGACCCAACATAGCTCCTTGTGGCACACCACCCCAGTGCTCATCAAATACGAGCGCTGAATACAAAACATCACCTCATTATGCTCCTCTGGTACATTCAGAACAAAATGAGCGCATAAAAGCGTTTCTGACCTTCCCAATATGGCGAATAAAACGTAAAAACCCAGTTTGACAGTGTCGAAAGCATGCTAATGCATTGAAAATAAACTTTTTAGGACCAACGTCTTACTTTTAACGCTAAAAATGTAATTCTAGAATTTCACTAAATTCCTAAATTCAGATCAACGGTGTTAGTAAAATTTTAAGTGTTTAAATTGTAAATCTAAGCATGTTTGTGGAGAGATAAATTGTTGAAAATTTATTACTAAGAAATTCTCTTGGAGGAAATGAAATGCTCTAGATTGTGTGACTCACAGAAAAAGAATTAGAACTGACTAAAGATGTTTAGTGAAGATAGTAGAATAGAAGAGGTCTGAGTATATTCCTAGATACACCTTAAAGTACAGCCACATTTCTCCAATCATATGAAATAGAGAACGAGCTATTGTACCAAACGATAAAAATATGAATATTAAAAACTGAATCTTACGTAGTTCTTCTATCCATATTAATATTAAAAATGCGAATACAACTCTCCCTGTCTGTGTGTCTGTTACCACCACTAAGCGATTTTGATGGAATTTGGTACGGGGTAAGTTTGAACCCCAACAAAGGACATAAGCTAGTTTTGACTTTGACTTTGACTTCGACATCGTCTGCGTCAGCGATAAGGCGGACGAAGTCGCGGGTAAATCAAATAAAATAAAATAAAATTCATTTAATTCAGGCAAAACCCATAGAAAAATACAAAATACAAACAGAATACACAACGTCATCATAAAAGCGAGTATTATTTTAATGGCAACAGTTTGTGAGAATTGATGGATAGATGGGTGTTTTTTATTTTTTTACACTTAAACGGCTGAACGGAATTAGCTGTGTCACGATTATACATATTGATCTAGTTTAACACATAGAATTTTTTACCTAATTTTTGTATTCACGTGGAATAATTTAGGACTTCAGCTTTCTATCTACGCAGACGTAGGCACGGGCAGAAGCTAGTCTTACATAAAGTCTTAAGGATAAATCAAGTAGAATGTTAAACATCTCAGCTCCGTTAATAGTCATAATGCTCACAGGATATAAACTAACGACCTGACGCTTGCGGCGACCATTTCATTCACAGCTTAATTGCATTATAATAAACTGGCTTCTGGTTGCGACTTCGTCCGTGTGATATTCAAGTATGACATAAAACATAGCCTACGGCACTTGGCGATGAATTTGTTTTCTATCTATGAAAGAATTTTTGTATGTCAGTCTAGTAATTACAGAGTTTACCTCATACAAGCAATACAGGGTTATTTTTAAAACACCAGCAACCTGAAAAGGGGTCATTGTACTCATCATTATGAACAACTTTTACTATGGGACCAACCCTGAAATCATGAAACAAAAACAGCTGTTTCATACATTACGATCGTGTTGTGTAGCATTTTTGTAGCTAGCAGATTTTTTTCTCATGATTTCAGGGTTGGTCCCATAGTAAAAGTTGTTCATAATGATGAGTACAATGACCCCTTTTCGGGTTTCTGGTGTTTTAAAAATAACCCTGTATAATAAAATAGAAAAAAAAACATACCTACTAGAGCAAAGGGTCGTTATTGGGTTTTTCTATCACAAATTTCTCAGTAACAGTTTCGGAGTCTGGATTTGTGCCCGGTTGATGGCAATAGGCTCGCTCTCTATTACATGGGACTTAACATAACTGGCGATATGTGGGTGTACTAATGAGTACACCTCTGCCTAACCCTTCGGATATTACAGGCGTGATGTTAAGTATGTGTGTGTTTGTGTTATTTAAATCTATCATTTTTCACACGACACTTTAATTTATTTTATCTCCATCATCAATTAATGTCATTATTATCACCACAAATAAGGATGCAACTATTTCAATTAAAAAGCAATAAATTTCATTTCAGACATAAATAATCATAAATTAAATCTATATTAGGCACTTAAATTAACAGATAAAACTACATTAAGACTAGACATTTATATTTCCTCTATTAGAATAACAAAACTAGTTCTCTGCATTAGTCACTATCTAATATGCATACCTGTTTTTAAAAAATAATTTAGAGTAAAATAATTTTCGAGAAATAAGCCTAGGTCTATCAATACGAGCCAAAACTACAATATACGTAAACTAACGCCTTTTTCCCATGGGGGTAGGTAGAAACCACCGAACGCCACCTGCTACGATCCTTTCGCCTGGTCTTACGATTGAAAAGTTATTCCCAAGATAAGACTGATTTACAGAGTCTGGATTTGTGCCCGGTTTATGGCAATAGGCTAACAAACAAGCATTCAAACTTTTGCATTTATAATAGTTGTTAGTTAAGCAGCGTTTAGTATCCAAAATCATAACAATTACTTCGAAAAATAGGAGTAATTTTGACGTGACTTGGTTTATTTTGCAAGATCTATAAGCAATTGTAATGAAGAATAGTACAGTTACCGGCACGTAACTTGGCTAGAGATTTTCGTAGTGGGGGAAGTTCGCGCATATCTAAATGTATGAAATTGTGCGTGCGCAAACTTCTCCCACTACAAAAACTCTTGCCAACTTTCGTGCCGGTAACTGTACAAGTCTCAGAAAATTATAGGAAGCAGATAATTTAACACCATCTAAGCGCAAAACACTATCAATTTATTACCACGATTCATATCCAAAACATTTTATTATTACCATTGAATTGTGAGTGTACCTACATTATCATTTTATCCGTTCGGGTTGTGCTTCAGGCTTCTAGTCCACTGCAAACGAGGAAGCGGCTAGCTATCAACCACTATCTCGCTCAAAAAACACACAATAGATGTTAATACAGTATCAATAACAGAGATACATTTATTTTATTGATAGTTGATCGCTTATTGTTCCTAAAGTGCCGGCGAAAACTATTCTCTCTCCGTTAGTTTGTCGTAGTAAAAAACTCGCTGAGCGATGCTCTCGCTTGGTCTATTACCAGCGACGATGGCCGAGCTAGTAATCGCCCATTACACTTAAGTAATAATCAGGACCCATTAAAAATCTACACAAGATCTTGCCATAGATAACTTTAAAAATAAAAACTAAAAAGAAAGATAAAAACAAGTTCAGTATTAGAAGGTTTGAGCCTGCCTAGATTAGTATAATTATAGACTACTAGACTTGTTTTTCTCTTTTCAGTTATTATTTAAAGTTTATGTACTACACAGTTGGGTTTTCGATTTTATAAATTGTTTTTTTTTTAATTTCTAGCTTAACTCGCTTCTCGCTTAGCCTCGGCGGTGGTACACGTGCCTTAAGCCGACTATTGTGCCATTAATGGCTTGATCTGTCGCACTACTTTGTAGCTTAAGTGTCAACTATCACAATAGCCATTAAGACGGTAATGTTGCTATAAAAGTTTATAGAATCTGATGCACTAAGTAAAGTCGATGTACTGAGCTGTTTTATTTTTATTTGAGATCGTTTTTTCTTATTGGAGGTGTAAATCTTGGGACAGCTTCAACTGGAAGAGTAGCTGGTATAGGTAATAGTGTTTTTTTTTTTTTTTTAGGTGGTAAAAATCATCAAATGACTCCTTCCGCCCTGGGTGGGGCGGAAGGGACTGTCAGACTTTTACTGACTAAAAAACCACCCTGTTCCTTCTGTTGCCCTTTACGTTCCGGGGCCACGGTATCCTGTTAAGACGTCCCGCAACCCCGGCTAGGTAATAGTGTTAGGTTTAAAAAATATACTTGGTGAAAAGGGAATATTTCCTAATCATGCAACCCTTAAGAATATTAAAAAAGCTTGTTAAAAAATTAAGAATTTTCTAAAATAAAATTATCCTACGTATAAGATCTCCTCTTTATAACATCAGCTGTCTACCAGTGAAAGTCCCGTAAAAACCAGTCCAGCCGTTTCGGGAATTAGGCACAACAAACAGACATACAGACAAACGCAAAATAAAAATGTTTTTCTTTTGTATAAGTACCGGGTAAACATTCATATTCGACGCAGATGAAGGCGCGGAATAAAAAGTAGCTTGTGTTCTTTGGTCCAAATCAACCCCGTACCAAACTTCATCAATATCGATTCAGTGGTTTAGGTGTGAAAGCGTAATAGACAGACAGACAAACAGAGTTTTTTTCGCATTTATAATATTATTACAGTTTAATACAGTATATAAGTCCTAGTAGTATAGTTCTTAAGTTTATCTTGGACATCACTGACATCGGTGAAGGAAAACATCGTAAGGAAACCTGGACTTGTAATTAATATAAGCCTGGAATCGCCAATCCGCCTTGAGCAAGCGTGGTGATCATGCTCATGCCTTCTCTGTATGAGAAGAGATCTTTGCCCTACAGTGGGACAGTAATAGGCTAGTATTATTATTATTATAAAACAGTATATTATTATTTAGTATGGATGTAACGTGAACTCGCCTATTGCTAACATAAAATAAAACAAAGAACAAGCAATTTAGTTACTGGATATGCCTAAATGTAGCTCTGTTGCTTTGTAGCGAAACTGCAGTTATATTGAACTGAAACGATTCCTTTGTGAAATGTATAAACTAAATTGAAATGGAATTTATTCTGTTTGAATTGAATACACAGAGCCTTTGTCTTTTGTATTTATTGTAAAAGCAATACAAGACCAGTTCAGAACCGTCGATTTTGTACTAATCCTAACTAATATTATAAATGCGAAAGTAACTCTGTCTGTCTGTCTGTCTGTCTTTCTGTTTGTCTGTCTGTCTGTCTGTCTTTTCTTCACGCCTAAACTACTGAACCGATTTGTGTGAAATTTGGTACAGGGTAAGTGTGAACCCCAACAAAGGACATAGGCTACTTTTTATTCGACTTCGACTTCGTCTGCGTCCGCGATAACCGACATATACGCGGACGAAGTCGCGGGCAAAAGCTAGTATCTATTCTAATACTGACTGCCTCGTTGGTCTAGTGGTCGCAAAGCGCGACTGCTGAGCTTGAAGTCTTGGATTCGATTCTCAAGTCGGGCAAAGTGTTGGATTTTTCCATCAGAAATTTCTCAGTAGCAGCGGAGTCTGGATTTGTGCCCGGTTGATGGCATAGGGCTCGCCCCCTATTACATGAGACTTAAACATAACTGGCGAAATGTGGGTGTAGTAATGGGTACTGCCTAACCCATCAGGGATTACTATGTAAAGATTGAGTATATTTTTGTACTTTACCTAAAATAAGCTCTTTACTTATGAGCTGTGTAAAAGTATGTAAGAGACAAACGACTTTTTTGTTCAATTTGTCGGGAATGCAAATATTTTAACAAACATGAGCTGTCATTTTGTTAAAGGCTATATAACACTTTATTTTTAAGTTAGTAAAGACTAGTTTGCTTTGATGCTTCTTGGCTATATCGTATAGTACTTGATGCACTATACAAGATTTTATGGCTCAACAATAAATTGGTATTTTATAGTTTGTGGGGAAATATATTTATCTATGGTAGGCGGGAAATTATGGCTGATAGGAAATTAGTAACAAATTATTTGGAAGTGCAGTCTCTTCTAACAATGAATCGTAAAATATATCTACTTATACAAATAAAAATAAATTTGAAGTGTCTGTTTGTATTATCAAAATAACAGCTCTTAACAAAATGTATATGAAAGCTTAAACGGTACTTACCCAAAAATAAAACAATTTATAAATTGTTCTCTGCCTGTGAACTCTGCGAATACAGACTATTTGTATAAATAGTAACAATTAAAGAGTGTATTAATTAATAAAATACATCTAATGGACAGAAAGTACGTATAATCTATTTTTAAACTTTGAACTAAAACCTAACAGGACATTAATCTACGCTGGCCGCAAATAAAAATATTAAAAAGTTTAATGACAGCGCGGGGTGGCGGGAGCAAATAAAAAAAATAAAAAACCATCATGGCGGACAATGGCAGGAGGCAAAGACAATGATAGTTGTACCAGACCGTGAATGTACGCTTTTGGCGCGATTATTGTGGCGTATTTTTTAAAATAACAAGAATTATAAGGCTTCCACGTAAAAGGTACGCTCATTAAAATGTAGTTCTTTTTTTTGGTACTAAAATGGAAGGAGAAATTGATATTCTGCATAATTTGTTCTGGAATTATTAAAGGATGTTGCTATGGTGTTTTGGAACA
Organism: Hoplodrina blanda; assembly: GCA_949316365.1. NCBI lineage: Eukaryota > Metazoa > Arthropoda > Insecta > Lepidoptera > Noctuidae > Hoplodrina > Hoplodrina blanda. Next base: position 2,238,542 of record OX438568.1, on the reverse strand, counting down.
TAATTCTTAAAATACCAAGCCTGACGTCTTTTCATTCTATATATTTTTTTATCATAGCTTTTTCAAAAGGCATCTGTTTGTGATCGCCTTTTTTGGAGTGTATTATTATTGTCAGTTGCTTGCATGTTAATGAAAAATATTTTTTATACTGTCTCTTAGCTCCACAAAAAATAGTGTTGAGAATATTAAATAGTAAAAGCACAAAATATTATGTAAATTTCCCGCTATAATATCTATCTGACAGCTGTCATAAAAATGTCAACGTCATTTTCAATAGAAAATTTTATTACGTTGACGTTGACGTATCAACACACAAACCATGGTGCTTAAGGAGGCATGCTACCGGATAAGTACAAAATAAACTTTTCCAAGTAGCTTGTAAACTTAAAACTGCAGCAGTCATTGCCATAAAATATAACAAGAGATAAGTTACACCACACAAAACCACAACTATAATGATTTTAAATTATGCACATATTCATACTTAATAAAGAATAATATCGTCTTGTACCTATGGAACGTAGACTCAATGCATTCGCACGGGAATGCCGTAGCGTATTTCAATACATACGGCATCTGCCAACCGTTTATATCAGCCATCCAGTTTTCAAGACCCCTCTTCATCTTCATCATTCAGTTGCGAGACAGAGGTGGCGGAGGTCAAAGTAAACTGGTCTCCGCTATCTGGTCTTAAAAGTACTATTGTCCGGAGAGGAACTTATTGGTGATATTGGTAGATAACTCTCCGGGGTCTGCGTGTAATGATGAAAGGGTTTTTTATTTATTCGTTGGTGGTAAATTGAAGGATGGTCGTGCAAACAATTCATTAAGTTGTGGCTGTTGGGAATTTATGTTCGCCTAGTACTTTTTGTGGAGATGGGTGGTTGTTGTGTGAAAAATAGTTTTGGAAATATTGGATTAAAATACTTTTTAACTGAAGATATTTCTGTGCGGAAATTTTACGGTTTTATTTTACTATTTACTAAGTTCTTACATTTGGCGAAATGGAGCATTATAGACCCGTCTGTTACTAGCAGGTGTGATTGATTTGATGGTGTGTCCTAAATGTCTGTTCACTCTTGACGGTAACAATCATCTCTGACGCAGTGATAACATAACATCACGCCTGTAATCCACGAAGGGTTAGGTAGAGGTGTATCCATTAGTACACCCACATTTCGCAGCAATAAATAGCATAAAATTAGTCATGTATCGTCGATACGAAATGCAGAAGGAATTAAATTAATTTTGTAGTTGAATAAATATCAGTTCTAAGATTAGAAAATAAAGTGTCGGAGTTTAACATTAGGTATAAATAAATCATTTAATAGCATAATACAATTCGTTCAATATATTTTTTCTATCAATTTCCGACGAAAGTAAAAGATGACACTAATAAAGCAACTAAAATCAACATTGTAACGAATCGATTTTTACAATCGAATCCTCTTTTTAATCGAATCCTCATTCGCAACATAATTGACTGCAAATCGATTCTAATCGACACAATGCGCTAAAAAGGAAAAAGTCACTTGAACTAACTCAAGTATTTTACATATCGTAGTGATGTGAAAACGAAAGTTTAAAAAGAACAGTTCCAAATACGACTTTCACTTGTTCCAGTACAATAGCTGTCAAAACAATTGAATATGGAACGTATTGTTTGACTTAATAACACGTTCTGACAGTTGAACCTAATACTTATAATCAAGTTTGTATGATGTTGCCTCTTTGAGTGGTTTGTAACGATGCATACTTAATATTATAAATGCGAAAGTAATTCTGTATGTCTGTCTGTTTTGCGCTTTCACGACTAAATCACTGAACCGACTTTGATGATATTTGGTACGGGGTAAAGTTGAACCCCAAGAAAATTAGGCTACTTTTTATTCCGCGACTTTGCCTGCGGCCGCGATAACCGGAACCCGGCAAAGTCGCAGGCGAAAGAACCAAGTCAAAGGCAATAGTTTGAGGAACCCCATTCTGTCTGCTTTTGATCAATAAGGTGATTAAGGAAATGGTCAAGATGATAATTTGCGAGAAATGTTTGGTATAATATTCATCAAGCGGTTTGTGTTTTTTTGCTTCAACTCAAATTCCACTTAAGTTAATGTCAAAAAAATTGGTACCTATGCAAAATAAAATTTAGAAGTGTGTACCTAACCTAGATTTATTTAAATGTGGGAAAGTAGTATCATGTGTCTATAGTATAAAACAAAGTCGCTTATTCCCGCCGTGTGTAAGCTTAGATCTTTTAAAGTACGCAATGGATTTTAATGCGGTTTTCATTAATAGATAGAGTGATTCAAGAGGAAGGTTTATGTATCTACATGTACATGTATACACAAGAGTATTTCTCTTATTTGACAAGCGTCTGTTTAATTGTTTTTTGATGAGTCCCATTACTATCAGATGGTTTAGCTAAATAGTGCTGATACACACGTCATGTTCGTGAACGGGCGCTGTCAGTTGGGATTGGTCATCTCTTAACTGCCATGGTTCATATCTTTATTTATTTTTAATTTGTTTTATGTTGCTTTTCACCTATGTACATTGTTTTAATATACAGTAAAAACTTAATTGAAAAGAGTGTCCGTGGAGTTTCTTGCTCGTTTTTCTCCATAGACGTCTACCTCCGTTTTGTAACGAGCTACTAGCTTCAACTTTCTGATTAATTAACCGACTCCTTGACAATTCAAAAGTGCCTGTCAATGGTTTAATTAAAATAAATGCTTTGACTTTGACTACTGGACAGCTGAGTGGACACTCCACACTAATTTTCTTCCAATGTGATCTCACAAAAAATTTTTTAGCACCCAATAAAATAAATCTAATGCAAGCTATTCTACGACACTTCTATTCTTCTTACTGCCATAACGAGCCAACTTAAACTATCTATCAATAAAGGGTAATTTATTACTCTTAAATACAACAACGCGTTTTACATGAGTGATGGATGACTCCTTCGTTTCTTAACACTATTAAATTATACTGACCGGCTTCGTTGACCCCGCCGAGTGGTAAGCAGTTCACTGAGAAAGTGATCTATTGGTCTCATGTACAGCCAACAAAAGAGATAGGTATGCAGGGTCGTCAGATAAAGTTGAAGTTTTCTTTGAAACCGATGCATGATTTTAAATGTAATTTAATTTATAAAGTAGATAATAAACAGCTCATTAATTAAGTTTTAATCTAATATATACATCGGTTTCTAAGAAAACTTTAACTATATCTGACGACCCTGGATACCTATCTCTTTTGTTGATTGTACATTGAGTACTGGAGAGATTCCTTGCAATAAAAGTAACTGGTATAAATCAAGATGGCGTTTTGAGATCCTTGTTCTTAATTTGAAAAAAAAATCTTCTTTTTATTTTAAATGGTTTCTCTAGTAGATATTATTATTATTGTTAGGTTTGGTTCTCAGGTTTATGGTCAGTGAAAAGAGTTGCCAAGTAAAAATAAATTTAATGACGAATGAATACCTAATTGTTACTAAAAAATCCTCTAATTGTAAAACTTCGTAGTGGAATCTTTCTCTTAAGCTTAATTAAAGGCGCTCTGCCAGGAAAATCTCCGTACCTTTCATCAAAATCGGCTCAGTGGTTTAGATGTGAAAGCAGCAGAAACAGACAAACAGAGTTACTTTCGCATAGTATGAATAAAGGAAAAATATCACAAGGAAACCAGGATTTAATTTTCAGAAATCCCAACTTGCAATGAACAAGCTTTTATGAACAGGTTACATTGTAAAAGAGGTCATTACCTCCAAAACGTCATTTCATATTACGCACATGATATCGTTAATGAGTAATGAGTACCCATCATCAAAATGTTTAAAGGTTTCAATCAGGGAACCAGTTTTTGTTTAAAGTTACCAGTAAAATAAATCATAAAAGGGAACCGGTATTCAAAATACCTTTTTCAAAGTTTCAAAAGAGTACGGCAAAAAAAAAACACTGAACAAAATAGTGACTTCTAAAATAATCTTTGTCGTTGATTGCTTGGAAATTACAGATCATTAGGATAATTCAGCTTAATATGCCAAAAATGAATCAAACGTAAATAATTCAATTAATTATTTCAAACTCATTCAGTACAAAAAATATGTTACACTAACTTCTGCCCATGACATCGTTCGCGTCTAAGTTGATATATATCTCACGCAAACCGATCATTTTTCCGAGATAATAAGTAACCTATGTGTTTCATCCAGATCTATTCAGCCGTACTGGCGCGATTGAGTAAAAATGATCCATTAATCCAAACTTTCGCATTTCTAATAGTAGGAAGATTATTCTCCAGCAATCACTCTCTGTAGATTCAAAACTTATGTTTAGAATAGATAAAAAAAAAACATGATTTATTTAAAAAATTAAAGAGATTTTTTGACGTCAGTTTTACCTTCTTACTAATGTGTACTTATTTAGTATTTTTGTTCCATACTTTCTGACACAACAATAATTTATTACATTCAGTAATCAACAGTACAATAATCATCGCAAATAATACAAGTAGCAATTTAAAAAAAATAAGACATAATTCATCACTTGGTCAGTTTGACAGGCGCTCGACCAGATTATGTACGGTCAACAAAAGAGATCGGAAACCAGGGTCGTCTGATATAGTTCTTTAAAGTTTGCTTAGAAATTGACCTCCGTCAATTTCTTCGATGAAGACTTCATTTAATGAACTGTTTATGATTTACTTTTCAAATCAAATTACATTTAAAAACATTCATCGGTTTCTAAGAAAACTTCAGCTGTATCTGTCGAGCGTGGTTATTTATGTCTTTTGTTGACTGTACCTACCAGGCATTCAGGTACACATCAGGCCAAATGAGTACCTGCCAATTCACATGTCAAAAATGCGAGTTTGTTTAAAATACTTTCTTTTTTTAAAAGCACTCGTAATTCGCTTTCAAACCAGCCAGTATTCTTATTTTATAAGCTCGTTGCAGACTGGCGATTTTACGGAGCTTTTAGACGTATGTTTTGATAGGTTTTATTGGAGTTATGGTCTGATTTATTGCGAAATGGATTGATTGATGACACTGTGTCATTTTTAAAGGCTAAACGAACGAATTTATGTCTCGTCGACATTAATGATTTAAATGAGTAGTAAAAAGATTTGAAGCCGAATAAATATGAATTATTAGTTTCTAAAAATACCAGCCAAGTACGAATAGGGATCACCATCCATTCATACCAGGTGCGGTCCAGGTTTCTTGTATGGAAGGATGAATTTTAATTTCTTATTTGTTATTAAAACGGACATAATATTACACACTTTATGCAAATTTCAAATGTCTACCTGTTACGGTTTAAAAGATACAGCCTTGTGACAGACGGACGGATGTATTCTTAGTAAGTAAGTGTGGGTAAGGAATCCTAAAAATATTCTACTACCTACACTTTTTATTTCATTCAATTAGTAAGGTTTGTTGACACTTCCCGTGACCCAAGGGCTGGCCTTGGTCAGAGACTAAGCCATCCAACGTGGCAATGCGGTCAGTCTTTTGGGCACATTTCCAGTTGCAGCGATGCTGACGAATTTTTTTATGCCATTAAGTATTATCAAGTAAATAAAAGTGGACAAAGAACACTTAATAAGATCTCTAATTTCTACATTTTTTTTAGTTTTTCTACTTTTATTTTCTTCCTATCTATCGGATAATAAACATTAATTTACTTCCAAACTAGCAGAAAGTAGAAAAAAGAACAACGAAATTCGTATCAACAATTTTTTTCATTGACTTTTTCTCCGACGGAATTTCTCGCAAAAAATACGTTTTAATTTAATCGATCTTGTGAAGCCGTCTTTATTCGAGATCCGTAAGTCATTATTGAGCAAAAAATGACTCTTTGTGTGCGTTTCCATTCAAGTATTAAGGCAAAAAGTGGATGGTACTTGAGTTTACTTGACACTTTTTTAGTTTAATCACTAAAGTCGGCGGTAAGAAATGAGACTTATCGGTCAGAGTATTCGACAAATTTTAATGTGATCATTGATTGAATGATAATACCTTGATTTTGCATACAATGATTTGATTAAGTGATGGTTGGCAAAAAGTTGAAAGCATGCAAATTCGGGTAAGAGGAAATATTTTGTTAGCACGACTAGAAAGTCGTATTAGTGTATTCTAATGTCAGTTTTACCATGCTCAATGTAGCCTGCATTCAATGATTTTTACAGATTGCACAGAATCGCATAGACTGTAGGGTGCGAATCCCCAAAACATGATACCTACCAAAACTGGAAAACTTGACACCTTACTTATTAATATTACCTATTTCATTGATCTTCCATTGAGATTGGCCTTCGTGACCGAAATCGGTCTGGAGAATATTACCTATTGAAAGTTTAACCACCTTCAAACGTCACCCTCTAAAAAGCTGCTTCGTACGGAGAAGAATAGGCAAGAAACCATTCTCACTCTTAAAAAAAAAAGGTTTGCAATAGTTTGCATAGGTACATCAATTCAATCTAGCTGCTAGCTGGAGGCCTTAATTTTTAAGGCACCACAGGAAAGTCCGATTAAGCTAACAACCTCCCAGGTTCACCTGCGAGATTGCCAATCCTAGACTTTGGGCTCTTGGACTAAAAGAAAACATAGCGATTAGTGCACCGTGATTCGTAACATATAATTATCAAGTAATACTTCAAAAAACTAAGCCATCACCTTAATGACGTAAACACAGCTACAGTTTAAAAATCTAAGGTTATTTTAACGGTCAAAATTCAGTTAACCGTAGTGCCGTTGCCTCAGATTACCGTTAACTATTATTAACAAGATAGTTTAGCCGTAAGATTGAGGATTATTGTAATTAATTCGTCTGTTGTAGAACTAACGACTGCTTTTAATTTATGTGGCTCTAGTACAATTAGTACTACGTGGTTACGCTCGTGTGCGTCTGTGGTCGTTTCTTTCTTTCTTTCTTTCTTTCTTGTAATAACTAAATGTGGTATTAATAACAAACATTTTAATAATTGGGGTTAATTCTCTCAAAATGAACTAACTTAATTAATTTGGTTCGGTCATGTTGCGAGGATGAGTGAAAGACGATTAACAAAAGGTATTTATAATTATGGCAGAGGTGAGTGGCAACGCAGGGAGGGGTCGCCCTAGGAAGACCTACACTGACCTTATTGGTGAGGTTCTTCAGAAAGGTCAGGTGCGGAGTACTTGTAACCGGCGTGCTTGTATGACGAGATGTATGAACGTAGATGAGGCGAAAGGAGTATGTAAGGATCGTAGCAAGTGGCGTTCTGTGATTTCTGCCTACCCCGATGGGAAAAAGGCGTGAGTTTATGTATGTATGTTAATTAATTTTACATATTGAACGCTGATTAATTTAAAATCTATTCCAAATATAAGTTTGTGATGTATAGTCAACAAAGAAATAGGTATCCAGGGTCGTCAGATATAGTTGACGTATTCTTAGAAACCGATGGATGTCTTTGAAACTGTTTATTTTCTACTTTTTGGGAGATAGTTAAGCTCATTTTCTATAGATCTTATTCGTAAACCGGACCTTGATTCTTGCTGATAAGCAAACTCACACACCGTAACTAACAAAAGACACTCAAAGTCTAAGCCAAAACATTTATTAATTTAGACTAGCTTCTGCCTGCGACTTCGTCCGCGTCAAAGTTGATTTCTCCATACAAACTTTAGACCCCCGTTTCATCCCCTTAGGGGGTGAATTTTGGAAAATCCTTTCTTAGCGGACGTCTACTAACTATATACTACCTCCCTACCAAATTTTATCTTTGTACGTCAAGCGGTTTTCGATACTTATTTCGTGATGAGCTTTGACCTTTCGCTTTTATAACATACTAGCTTTTGCCCGCGACTTCGTCCGCGTATATGTCGGTTATCGCGGACGCAGACGAAGTCGAAGTCGAAGTCGAATTCGAATAAAAAGTAGCCTATGTCCTTTTTTGGGGTTCACACTTACCCTGTACCAAATTTCACACAAATCGGTTCAGTAGTTTAGGCGTGAAGAAAAGACAGGCAGACAGACAGACAGACAGACAGAAAGACAGATAGACAGACAGAGTTACTTTCGCATTTATAATATTAGTTAGGATTTAGATAGATATTAGACTAAGAATGTTAAAAGGTATTTTTGAACGTCATATAAATATGCAAGAAAAAATAATTGAATGATTAACATTAAGTTAAAAAAAAAAACAAATATAGATGGCCCAAACATCTTCACTTTAGCTCTTAAGAATTCACAAACACTTCACATTCTGTAATTACCAAGTACTAAGTGCAATGCTTTCCCCGGCGGGTAAACCACAGTCGGTATTACTTCCATATTACCCATATTACCTCGTATCCTCGATCCCACGACCACACAGACCTATCATTATGTCGTAATACCATTTTAATGGGTGCCATCTTGAGAACTAGGTCATTGTATTGTACAGCAATTTAAAAATCTTTTACTCGTTAAATCTTAACGTGTCCTGGAAACAGTGGCGCCATCTATCATTTTTTTTGGTTTTGGTACTCAGGTAATTGGTTTTGGAAATTAGTATTTTGTTTTACGAGTCAGTCTTCTTTTGTGTTGTCATTTTTTGTGTCAATCGGTAAGGATGATTCAAAATACCGCAGAGTAAACATGTTTCGTCGGTTATTTAAAAAAAAATCCGCTGTTCCATACCTACACAAACAGCTGATTTCTTTTTAATAGTTTGGTCTTGGGTTGGATTCCCAGGTCGGACAAAGTGTTATTGGGTTTTTCCGTCAGGAATTCCTCAGTAGCAGCCTCGGGAGTCTGGATTTGTGCCCAGTTGATGGCAGTAGGGACGCCCCCTATTACATGGGACTTAAACATAACTGGCAAAATGTGGGTGTACTAATGGGTACTGAAACCTCGCCTATCCCTTCGGAGATTACAGGCGTGTGCAAATCGTTTCAATGCTGAGGCGGAACAAACAAAAAAAAAAACAATTTTGATTACAGACAACAATAATAACAGACAACAAAGTGTAAAAACCAATCCGACCTTCTTGCATTGTGTTACAAAAATTGAAAGGATCTTTAATGACATTGACAAAGAAATTCAACGTGATTCACAAGTTTACTGATCACTAAGATCCTTTGCATTGTGTGTTGTGCATTCCAGGGATAAAGAACCAATAACACGCGTGTCTGTGGTGGCACGCATCTTAATAATTCGGGCACGTCAATCATTAACAAATTATGAAATCTGATTTGCTACAGCAGAAATCACACTAATATTTCATTATTTGCTTTTATTTAAATACTAGGTTCTGCCTGCTACTTCATCTGTGTAGACTTCAGAATTAAGAAACAGTTCTAAATTATCCTACGGGAACAAAAAAAATGGTTTGAAAAGAGGTACCCCATTTATGTTATTTCCGACTCATCATCATCATCTTCCTGCCCTTGTCCCATGTTACTCGTGGTCGGCGCAACACGTTTTCCTCTTACACCGTCCGTCATGCAATCACTGACTCCCCTTTCATTCATATCATTCTTCACACAATCCATCCATCTTTCCGACTATAATCTATATTTTGTACCGAATTTCATTCTATCCGTTGAGATCTTCTAGCGTAATTCAATAACAAACATCTATTTTGTTGAATAATAAATTTATAGGATAGATATCTTTGTAAACGTTTAGTTGTAAGTATCTTCGTAAAAAGAATGTTTCCTTTTTCTAACACGGGTGGCGTTGTTGTCTCTTCCCTTTGTAAAAACGTCATGTTGTGTGTGGTCAACTAATTATAAATTAAATATCGCGTTTATAGAAATCTACGTGTTTTTATTGAAATATCATCGAATCCCAATAGGTTATGGGCCCAGGAAACACGATAAATTAATATTTCAATTTAAAAACAAGTTAAGAGCAAGATTACAACCGGTGAAAAATTAACCTACGTAATGGAGGTGACGAACGCGATGAAAATTGAGAAGTTTGATGGAAGAAATTTCAAACAATGGAAATTTCAAGTGAAATGCGCATTAAGAGCAAAGGGATTTAACATAGAAAAGGCGAGACCCTTAGAAACCAGTTCGCAAGTGCAATGGGATAAAGATGATGGAATGGCCATGTTCATTTTAACGTCGTCAATGGATTTGAACCAAATATCTCTTATAGAAAACTGCGAAACTGCTAAAGAAGTTATGACGAAATTAGAAGCAATCTATGAACAGAAATCAGAATATAACAAAATGTTAGTTCATGAGAAGTTCTACAAATATGCATATAGTGCCAGTGATACGATGGCACAGCATGTGTCCAAGGTGGAAGGCTTAGCAAAGCAGCTACGAGAATCTGGTGAGAAGATCAGTGACACAGCAGTAATGACAAAGATTCTTAGTACATTACCTCCAACATACCGTTCGCTTAGACAAGCATGGTTGTCACTTGATGAAGATAATCAAACAATTCAAAACCTCACTTCTCGCTTAGTAGATGAAGAAGCCAGCCTTGCCAATGATACAAGTAGTAGTGAGACTGCGTTGGTGACATCAAAAGAAAATTCCAAATCAAGAAATGGAAATAAACAGAATACTTCAAATGATCAAAGAAATTCAAATCATAGATTTGTATGCTACAATTGCAATAAAAGAGGTCATTTCGCTAGTGATTGCAAGATGCCAAAGAAAAAGTACAATAATAAGAAACCTAACAATATGTTGGCATTCAGCACTGAAAGTTACTCATTTGAACATGATGAAGAGGCATGGATATTAGATAGTGGAGCCTCAATGCACATGACCTTTAAGCGTGACTACTTCTGTGAGTTGAACGAGTCTCAATACAACAATGCTGTTAAATTGGGTAACAAACAGAATATCAAAGTATGTGGTGAAGGAACCATACTGATAGATAAACAAGTTAATGGCACATGGGAGAGATGCATACTTGAGCATGTATTATATGTACCTGATTTAAGAAGAAATCTGTTTTCTGAAGGCGCTGCCACTAGAAGAGGATATATAATTGTAAAGAATAATGAAAAAGCAATGATTATGAAGAATAATGTTGTTGTCATGAGTGCACAATTAACAGAGAATAATTTATATGAATTGGATGTCAAAACAATCAAACAAGAGAATTGTAATGTAGTGCAAACAGATATAAAAGTTTGGCATGAAAGATTAGGACATTTAAATGTCAAGGAACTTCAAAATATGTCTAAGAATGGTGTGATTCCAGTGAAATTGAGTGGAAACCAGAATTTTGTTTGTGAAGCGTGCCAATATGGGAAACAAGCAAGACGTCCCTTCTTGAAATCAACCCGTGGTCCAACACAGCCTGGTGAAATTGTGTACAGCGATGTGTGCGGTCCTATAGAAGAACCTTCAGTGTCGGGTATGAAATATTTTGTTTTGTTCAAAGATGGTGCTACAAGCTATCGCCATGTTTACTTCATGAAACATAAGAGTGAAGTATTTCAATGTTTTCTGAAGTATAGTGCAATTGTGAAGAACAAATTTCAATGTGATTTGCACATACTACATACAGATAATGGTTGTGAATATGTAAACCAAGAATTTACATCATTTCTGGAGAATAAGGGAATAACACATGAGCGTACTGCCCCATATACCCCACAACAGAACGGGAGAGCAGAGAGAGAGATGCGTTCTATTATGGAATCTGCAAGAACAATGTTATATGCAAAGGACATGCCCTTAAACATGTGGGCAGAAGCTGTCAACTGTGCAATATATTTATTGAATAGAAATACATCAAGCCAGACTGGAGATGTTACACCATTTGAACTGTGGCATGGAGTAAAACCTAACTTAAACCACATCAGAATATTTGGATCTACTGGTTATGTACATGTACCAAAAGAAAAGCGAAGAAAGCTTGCGAAGAAAAGTGTGAAGATGTTATTAGTTGGATATGATCATGATAATTACAGAATGTATGATCAAAATACCAGGAAGATTACAGTGTCACGGGACGTGAAGTTTGATGAATATAGTAAACCAGAAGAAAAACAAAATTTTGTAGAAATGAGAGTAGAACAAAAAGAAGAAGAACATTCAAGAAAACCTATCTTAGAGAGTGAGTCTCAACATGAATGTGATGTACCTGAAGAAATCTCTTCAGATGATAGTATGAAGAGTTTAGAAGACATAGATGAAAGTTATATCCCTCCAAAAGGTTTACATTTAGAACAGGAGGAACAGAGAAACATCACATTACGTCCTCGTCGAAATAAGTTAGAAGCTAATTTCACAGAGTTTGAAATACCTAACACTTATGAAGAAGCGATGAGTAGTCCAAATTCTCATTTATGGAAGAAAGCTGTGGCTGAAGAGCTTCAGTCACATGAAGAAAATCAAACTTGGATACTAACTGATAGAACTGAGAAGAAGCCTGTTTCTTGTAAATGGGTGTTCACTATTAAAAAGAATAGAGATGGAGAAATAGTACGATTCAAAGCAAGACTGTGTGCACGAGGGTTCACACAAGTCAAGGGCTTGGACTATAATGAAACTTTTTCCCCCACTAGCAGGTACGATTCCATCAGGGTGCTGCTTAGCATTGCTGCGAGAGATGAACTACTGATTGAGCAATTTGATGTGAAAACGGCCTTCTTGTATGGTGAGCTCTCTGAGGAGATATACATGGAGGTGCCAGAGGGTTTGGAAACACAGTCTTCAAAAGTATGTAAGTTAATTAAATCTATATACGGTCTTAAACAATCTTCAAGATGTTGGAATGAGAAATTTTGTTCTTTTTTAACTACTTATGGTTTCAAATTGTGCCAATCTGATAGTTGTGTATTCATAGGATATTTTAAAAATATCAAAGTAATATTAATCCTGTATGTCGATGACGGATTACTATTGGCTAAAAGTAAAGTAGTTTTGCATGATATCTTAAATGATCTTAAACAAAAGTTTGATATTAAGATTCTAAACTGTGATTCATTTATTGGAATGGAGATAAATAGAGAAAAAGATTGTATAAGTATAAGTCAAAAACAATATATTAAAACAATAATAAAAAGATTTAATATGTCAGATGCTAAGAGTTATAGTACTCCTGCTGATGTAAATGTTCATCTAACTAAGAATATAAGTAATGAGTGTATTAATTTCCCCTATAGAGAAGCAGTGGGAGCATTGCTATTCTTGTCATCAGTATCTAGACCTGACATAGCATATGCTGTGAATGTTGTTAGTAGATATGTCAATGACCCAGGTCCTATACATGTTACAGCTGTGAAAAGAATTTTACGTTATTTAATTAATTCCAAAGATATGTCTATTGTTTATAAAGGTAATGTTGAATTAGTTGGCTACTCGGACTCTGATTTTGCAGGTGATTTAGATACTAGAAAATCTAATACAGGTTATATATTTTTAATGAATGGAGGTCCTGTTACTTGGTCTAGCCGTAAGCAAAATACTGTGGCATTATCCACAACTGAGTCTGAGTACATGGCTGCTAGTGAAGCCGCTAAAGAAATTTTATGGCTTAGGCAATTTCTGTGTGACATTGGGGAGCCACAAGACTTAATTACTTTAAATGTTGATAATCAGAGTGCAATTAAGTTGATTAACAACCCTGTGTTTCATAGGAGAAGTAAGCACATAGATATAAGATATAATTTTATCAGAGAGAATGTTACAAAGAAAATTGTTGATATTAAATATGTTGAGAGTTCAAATCAGTTGGCTGATTTTTTGACTAAAGCGTTGCCTGTAAACAAATTTAACTCAATAAGAGACAAGATGATGAGAAATGTTTAATACTTGTGGATTAATGCTATGTTTGTTTTCTGAAATTGTTATAAAAAGAAAGTTAAGTTTTAGAGAAAAGTTATAAAAAGAAAGTTAAGTTTTAGAGAAAAGGAATACTTATGTTGTAATAAATGGTTATGTCTACCTTATAAATTTAAGTGGGAGTGTTGAATAATAAATTTATAGGATAGATATCTTTGTAAACGTTTAGTTGTAAGTATCTTCGTAAAAAGAATGTTTCCTTTTTCTAACACGGGTGGCGTTGTTGTCTCTTCCCTTTGTAAAAACGTCATGTTGTGTGTGGTCAACTAATTATAAATTAAATATCGCGTTTATAGAAATCTACGTGTTTTTATTGAAATATCATCGAATCCCAATATATTTAATATTTCGCACAATACATATAATAGGGTAGATGACACCACCAATCAACTGACGTACTTTTTCTAACCTGTCAAAACGCTATTCTCCCATAGATTTTGCATGGTGTAAATAACTATGACGTCACTTTTGAGTAGACTCAATTGACTAACTATTTATAAATTAGAAAGCAATAAAAAATCAAAACAGACAGTTAATTGAAAATGAATTGGGTTATCAGGGCTAAAATAAAGTGTTTCTTTAGAGAAGTTATGTCTTGGTATTATTGGTTAGTGAAGTCATCTACCCTATAGTAGTATGATAAACCTAAAATAGGAAACACTACGATTATTGTACACCAGTTGCAAAAAAGAGTTTAAAGTTGATAGCAATTAGTTTAATTTTTCTCCATTTTTAAGATTATTTGATGATTGATGGGACGTGATAGCTATATTGGTTTTTTTTTCTTAAAAAATGTCACGTTCACCAATAAAGGTTCGCCAACCCTGGTGTATACAGTTAGTATTGCACAAATACCCGACCATTATCATTTGCAATCTACAGCCATACAATTTTCTCTCTATAAAAGAATATTTTTAGTACTCTTACGACCAAATTCCCAAACGCAGTTCAATTTTAAGTCGTTTGCTATCTCTGTCAGTTTATGGTGTATTGTCGCGACAGAGATACATTTAAGAACGTCTTAAAGTTAAGTGTCTTTTAAGAATTCGAGGGTCAGACTCTCCAACTACAATTAGGTTGTCTTAATAAGTTTTATATATTTTTAATGGGTATTTTAAAAGTCCAATAATGCGGTAATTTCGTCTGTCTGGGTCATCATCGTTCGCCTACTTCAGTTTTTCTGTATGTATATCATGTAATGGTTATGGCTTTATTTTCTTTTATTGTTCTCTGTGTAAGTTTTTGCTGAATTTAGAAGATGGTTGGATCGTATGCGATTATGATATGGGTTCCTGGTACTGTTGGTCTTTGTTGATGCAAAATAAAGCCAGATGCTTTTGTTTGTCTGCGATTGCGTTTAGTTTTGAACCAACGTAGGTATGTACCTATGTCAAAATATTTACCATTTTTGAAGTATTTCTAATGTTACAATTAATTCTAAATCTATTCTAAGCATACATCTTTGCAACGAAATAATTATTATATACTTTTTGACAGATTTTGTATTGGTTCCATCGGTGTTCTCAAGTCAAAGACAAATAATTTATTTCAATTACACCGTTAAAGAGCTATTTTGAAGATTATATACAAGATAAAATAATTGAATCTACACACATCAAAAAAGTCTAGGGATCAACATCCCTAACATTTGTTAGGGATGTTGATCCCTAGACTTTTTTGATGTGTATAGTTGCCCGCGCCTCTCGTTCTCGTTCTCCATTTATTCAGATTATGTTCAGCAAACTTTTTCAAAGTGCTTCGGCTTTTGTAAAAACTTATTTATAAAAGAACTAACGCTAATCGTAGCTTCTTTGACACACTTTTTAGCTAAATCGATGCAGACAAAAACAGATTCCAAAATTGTATGATAAAAATAATCCATCAACGTTAAAAAAAAAAAAAAAATATACTAGCGAACCGCCCTGGCTTTGAGCGTGTGCTTTCCGGCTTCTCCGGTAGATTTTATAAAAATATTCATTCATTCATACCTTGTCCGGACAATAAAAAATAAAAATATCTGCCATATCGGTCCAGCCGTTCCCAAGTTTCGCGCGCAAGTTTAGCAAAGTCATTCATTTTTATTTATACATATACTTGTAAATAGATAGAAGATATACGGCAAACCTCTTTGAATTAATCAAAAATTTTTTAAAGAATAAATCACAGAGTAGGTAATCAAATTAAATCAAAGCGTTTGTTCTGTGGTTTTTGAAAATGGCTACTTCTTAATCTTTGTGAATTTAATGGGTATAGGAAAGATATCAATTGCCATTATTATTTCTATTCTCAATATCTAAATCGATGTTTGTTAAGATCGCTGTCGACATGCTAATACCTATTCTTTGTTGTACTTGCGTGCACATTTATGTACTTAATGTTCCAAGTCTGCGCCGTCGATCCAACCCGCATTTTTGCATTGAATATAAGCGATCAATGTAATTTTATCTACTTGAATGTGCCAGCATAATTTGCGGGAACTGTACTGCAATTTGTCGTACACGTGTATTGATAGAATGTAAAAGCTTCAAAGCATTATCTATGTATACGTACTAATATTATAAAGTTGAAGAGTATTTTTTTGTTTAAACGCGAATTATCTTTGGAACTATTAGTTGGATTTGGAAAAATCTTTTTGGATATGATAGCCAGATTCACGAGAAATAGTGTAAGCTATATATCATCACGCTACGACCTACCGGAGTGGAGCAGTAACCAAAGATGTAGCTGAACACGGGTAAAATCGCGAGGTAATCGCGTTAACAATTGGAAGGTACTTACCTTCCAACTAATTTGTTTTAGTTTATATGTTGGATTCAGTACATGATTACCGTAGTATTTTAAACCGTTTTCTTTCTTGATAGGACTGCCTTACCAGACATCAATAATGATGATGTTTGAAGTAAAGTCTGTCCATGTCATTAACAAAATCACCATAAAGAATCGATTTGTAAACCAAAGACAATTATGGAGCGTGCAAAAACTGTGCAAAAACCGTTCTAAACGTGTGTCCGGAGTACTAGGCTGGCATGAATCGCGTGAAAGTCTTTCGAGGTATTGTGCGCAGAACTACTTTCGTTGCACTCTTCCGGGTCATGGGTCACACGGACTCAAGGTTGATCGGTCAATGCAGTGACCCGTTTGATTTTATGATTACCTAGTACATTGTGCACGCTTGAAGTAGTTGACACTAATTCGTGCGGGCATTATTTTCTTGCCTTTTCTTTAATATTAAAGAACAAAACAAGTTTAATTTGTCTTCACGCTATTTATTTCTTTTGTAAAGTCCTGAACGGTGTTTTGTATCATAATTATGGTTAATCACACATGTCGGAATAATAAAATAAGACAATAAAAAGTTGTAAAATTGCCTTAAAAGAAGAGAGAGAAAGTCATCATAAAAATGCAACAAACAATTATATTGACTGTCAATATAGGAACGCCTGCCACTCGGTTGTGATTTGCAGTGGCTTGTATGGAAAGCTCTTAATAGACTGTACACCTAAGTATGCCACTGCAAACATAACCTAGCGAATAGGGGATTGTAGATCCCACCGACACCCAGTGAGAATGCGTTGCTTTTTACCAGTCGATAGCATATTTACTCCAGTGCCCAGGGTCCCTACACCTGCACTTTGGAGGACATTAAAAACGCGACTGATGCTGCGATAAACTTGGCCAGATACTAGGGTCAAGTTCTATAAAAAACGGGATTTAATTAAACTATCTAGTCGAAAAGAAGAAGACTGTCTATACAGAATTACAGAGTCAAGTTTATAAAATCGGATAAGTACGAGTTAGTCTCGCACTCAAAGGATTCCTGTACCACTTTACAATATCTAACACTTTTAACACAATTTTTTGCAAATAATATATTCTCTAATATATTATACCTACCACAGATTGACCACAGTTCTACCACAAACGGTCAACCACATTTGACCCACTGTAAAATTAGGTGAATCAACACACGGGTCGGTTTTTATCCGTTCAAACCAAAGGTCAAGGACTTAGTGCCGTTTGTCGAGGAAATATTACGGCATAACTGAGAGTAGGGTTGCTAGGCGTCCGGATAAAGCCGGACTTAGACAGGCTTTTAGGATGCGTGTCTTACCCGTCCAGTTTGTCTTAAGCTTTTTACATTTATTTCATTAGACTTGACTGCCTCGTTGGTCTAGTGGTCACAAAGCGCGACTGCTGAACACGAGGTCTTGGGTTCGATTCCAGGTCGGACAAAGTGTTATTGAGTTCTTCCATCATGAATTTATCAGTAGTAGCCTCGGAGTCTGAATTTGTGCCCGGTTGATGGCAATTAGGCCCGCCTCCTATTACATGGGACTTAAACATAACTGGCGAAATGTAGGTGTACTAATAGGTCACCTCTGCCTAATCCCTCGGGGATTACAGGCGTGATGTTATATTCATTAGAGAAGTTAAGTTGATTTCATGATAATAGTATCAAAAAAATCAAATATTATCATTTCAAAATTTTGGCAAAAATTCGATTCTCTTTTCCAATTTTACCCAAAAGTCCGGCTTAACTGGCTAGGGATTCGGATTTAAGATCTGGCAACCCTAAGGCGATTAACACACGGCACCGTACGCCGCTCCGGCATGCGGTGATGCGGTTCTCACGTCGCACTAGCCTCTATGAAATCCGCTTGAACCTTGCACACGAACACCGCACGACCGCGCGGTCGAGCGGTGTTCGAAAATCGAAATATGCTTCACCGCTACCGCATGCCGGAGCGGCGTACGGTGCCGTGTGTTAATCGCCTAACCGTGTGTGACCTCGAATCAATCCATCGTAAATTATCATAGGCTGTTGATTTACAATGCGATCAGCATTTATATTATTATTTACGTTTCTCTTTCGATTAGTGATGAATGATGATTAGGGGGTTATTATTGAGGTGTTAATTTTTATACAAAACTAGCTTTCGCCCGTGACTTTGATTGTGTAGTTCTTTTTACCTTAAGTCATTGGTTACTGCTCCACGCCCGTGAGTCACATACACATACATAAACTCACGCCTTTTTCCCATGGGTGTAGGCAGAAACCACAGAACGCCACCTGCTACGATCCTTACATAATAATACCAGCCTATTACTGTCCCACTGTAGGGCAAAGGCCTCTTCTCATACAGAGAAGGCATGAGCATGATCACCACGCTTGCTCAAGGCGGATTGGCGATTTCAGACTTATATTAATTACAAGTCCAGGTTTCCTCACGATGTTTTCCTTCACCGATGTCACGAACCTTACATACTCCTTCCTTATTCCTTTCCTTTCCTTTCGTGAGTCGTAGCGTGATATTATGTAGCCTGTTACTATTCTTCATGAATCTGGCTATCATGTACAAAAAATCCAATCCGCCTAGTAGTTCTAGAGAAGCGTGCGTTGAAACAAACAAACATAAAACTGTTCAGCTTTATTTTAATATTATTTATTCTTTCTTCATTAAAAAAACGTTGCCCTACAGCCAAGGCTGCTCAACCGCAGGCCCAGGAAATTTATATGGCCCGCGCATACTAGTTTAAAAAAATCCTAAACTAGCCCTGCAGTCCTTAGGTTGTTTAGGTCAACATATCTTTGTGAGAAGGTTTTCTCAAATATCAATTACTTATATAAAAAATAAATACCGCATTTCACTAACTCAGCACCATATTAAAATTTGTGATATGACACCTTAAATAAGTTACCACAGAAACATTGTCAAAAATCACATTAATTGCATCTATTGATACAATCATTTTGATGTCTAATAATACTTAAATATTCGCTTGATGCTCTGTGTTTTATTAATCTTGGTTTTTTTGCCCAAGTCCCAAAATTAAACAAAATGAGAATCCTTAGTGGCCCGCCGAAAATTTCTAAATCGATAATTTGGCCCGATTGTGCAAGGGTGCTCAATTTTTCAAAAATAAGATAAAACACAGAGCCAACCACTACTTACCACTTAGTAGTAAGTACATACATATGGATTGAAAAAGTCACATTGGTACTTGCCCGGATTTGTACTCACAACCTCATGTACGAGAGGTGGGCACTTTAATCACCGGGCGATCATGTAGCCACGAAGTTCAATAATAATATATTATTCTGAGAGATCAAGGTTAGACCGCTTTATGTTTCTGCGTTCCTGGTACAAACGCTAAGCCGATGTGGGTCGGTGAAAACACAATTAACATGGAACAATAGTCTAATGAGTGTGCAGTTAAGTTTATTAAGATGTGAAAGAAAGCCGTTGAATTATTGAATTGAACGCTTTGTAACATACGAATGTTGTTTTACGATTTCTTGAACTTTAAACGTTTTTCTTTTAATTTTCGTTTTACATTTTTATATAACATCACGCTTGTAATCCTCGAAGGGTTACGCAGAGTACCGATTAGTACACCCACATTTCGCCAGTTATGTTTAAGTCCCATGTAATAAGGAACGAGCCTGTTGTCATCAATCGGGCACAAATCCAGACTCCGAGGCTGCTACTGAGAAATTCCTGATGGAAAAACCCAATAATATTTTGCCCGACCTGGAAATCGATACAAGACCTCATGCTTAGCAGTCGAACTTTGCGACCACTAGATCAACGAAGCATTCAAAGACATTGAGACAGTAGGCTCGGAGTCTGGATTTGTGCCCGGTTGATGGCAATAGGCTCGCCCCCTATCACTATGGCCCCCTATTATTATTATGGGACTTAACATAACTTGTGAAATGTGGGAGTAGTAATGGGTACACCTCTGCCTAACCCTTCGGGGATTACAGGCGTGATGTTAAGTTATGTGACAATAAAATAACTATATTATGATCAAATCCATATACACTAAGTATTTGCAACAGTGCATATCTCTAACGGTACTGTTGACAACGAGATTAATACTAACATTCCGAGCGGTACCTGCGGTTGTGGTGACACTGTCGAACAATATTCTGGTTACACACATATATGGGAAATTCTAGAATAGAATTGGTGCCGATTGCCTTGTTCACAAACTTGACTAAGAGAGCTAGCATCTCTTACTGACGTACAGGAAAAGAAAAGGACTAAACTAAGTTAGAGATGTCAAATTAGTTTTCTTAGTTTAACAAGCTTTTATTGATACATCACACACGTGTGCAACTCCAAAGCGCAAGTAACTCATTAAATGTGTGTGGCCCGCATTAGTCAGTTCCAAATCCAAAATTCTAAGGCTAATCTCATCTATCAAGTTTTCAATGAGAGAGATAGATTATAGCCGAGAATAGCACGAAGGCTACTTTTTATTCCCTTTTTATGTTTCCGAGGGATAATTTTGGTCTTTAATCTGAAATCAACGCAGACGGTATCGCGGGCAGAAGCTAGTATTTCGTAGTCTAAAAGCTGATTAAGACGGTGCGAGAAATATCGTGCAAGTTGTGGTACATTTCCGTCGATGATCGGTCACTTATGACACGACAGCCGCGCAGTCCTGCAATGTACGACAAATCGCACGATATTTCTCGTACCGTCTACCTAAATCAGGCTTTAGAATAAACTCTCGCTTTAAACCTCTCACAGAATGAATGTTAAATTGAAACAAAACACGATCATTATACCGATACCTTTAGGCTCAAAGGGCGTATCCACCAAAACACTTTTCAGGAGAGCCAAAAAACACGACCCAAATTTTAAGAAAATCTATGTTTAGCGAACCAAAAATTATGGCTATATCCACCATTTTTTTGCGAATATCGATGTTTTAAATATACCAATCGATAGAGGACAAAAAACTAAGTAAGACTGCATTAAAATCTCATTTTGGCCAAAATGGCGTTTATGCCCTTTGAGCCTAAAGGTATCGAATTACCTCTAAACATCACTGAATCTTATACATTCTTCTCAGCAAAATGGGGAAAGTCCACAAATGTACTGAGTGGATAGCTATACAGCAAAACAAGGTAAATGGCATTTAATACAAGGTCACAGTCGTGAGACGTCGCAAGGGAAGGGCCATTCTAAAGTACTAGAAAGTTAACAAACCGCTGGAGATTTGTAAGGCGTGAACATACAGTAATTGTTTAGAAATAAATGGTATTAATGGACAAAAAGGTAAAGAGACAGGCTTATTGATGGTTATGCCAATAAGGAGTAGAATAGTCTAGTTGATAGGTTGACTGCCCGGTTGGTTTTATAGTTACAGATATGACTGCTGAGCGAATGAATGATACCGAGGTCGGGATATATAGCTGATATATAGGCGGGTGATGTTGTGTTTTTTTATTGGAAACTAGCTGTCCGCCGCGGTTACACCCGCGTCTTTGGTTACTGCTCCGCTCCCGTAGGTCGTAGCGTGATGGTATATAGCCTATAGCCTTCCTCGATAACTAATCTATCTAACACTGAAAGAATTTTTCAAATCGGACCAGTAGTTCCAGAGATTAGCGCGTTCAAACAAACAAACAAACAAACAAACACTGCAGCTTTATAATATTAGTATAGATATCTCAGTTTGGAAGTTGATGGAGTGTCTTGGAAAGCACGTAAAGCCGTTGGTCCCGCGCCTGATCTCTTCCCGGTCTTGTCAGATTGCTCATGGGACTATGAGGAAAGAGGGAGTGCACTTCTACTGCGTTCTTGGCTAGTATCTATTGAGATTGGCTCCGATGACCGAAATTCGGCCGAGACAGTATATGCGGCAGCCCCAACAGCATCCTGAGCACTACAGCGGACAGGTGGGACAGTCCCATACTGGGGCATTGGATACGCCTACATGCCACTGTGGCGTATAATTAATAATTATTGTGCTTTTGTTTTTCTGGTAGATGTAAGTACTAACACTAGTTTCTAAGTTGTTGTTGTACACTAACCAAATGGACTTTGTCTGAAATTAAAGAATTTTATTTATTCATTTTTATTTATTTATAATATTGTTAAGGAGTATATTTGGTAACTTCAAGTCTCTTTGTAATTTTTTATTTTAGACAAGCTTCTGCCTACAACACTGCCGTCCGCGTGAAAAATTCTACTTACACAGCAATAGTGTAGCTTTGTATCATATAATCTTTTTTTGGTAATCGGGCAAGTAGGTACTTTCAGACCACTCTTCTTTCTTGCACTTTATTTTATAATATCTGTATAGATTTATAGAAAAACGAAATAGGTTCTAAAAGAACGTGATTTTAAAAACAAAGAAAACGCAGGCTTTGTAAAACATTAGCTTCTTTATTACTATGTACGTAAAAGTGAAAATGCAGTAAATATCCGTTTTATCTTCTTAGTTTCCAACAGATATGGATTAATACCTGGGTCTGCAAACGTTAAGCTTAAATGTAATTGATGTAGAGTGCACTTTAGAGCTTTCGAACATCATGTTGCCTACACTTTAAGTGTAGAAAATGGTAGATACCGTGTTATTAAGTAGAAGCGTGTTATTTGTTCTGCAACATTGTTATTAAGCATGTAGTGATTACTACATAGTAATTTTCCTTGTGTTTTCACAATAATATGTACTGTAGAGGCTCTGGCGGACTAACTCAAATACAGTTTCATTTAATGTGTCCATACATATGAGACTTCCAGTTAATCTAGAATCATAGAGTTTTTTAAGTGATATTGGGTTTTTCCTTCAGGGAAATCACGCCTGTAATCCTCAAAGGGTTATGCAGAGCTGTACCCATTATTTGGTACACCAACACTTCGCTAGTTATGTTTAAGTCCCATGTAATAGGGGGCGAGCCTATTGCTATCAACCGGGCACAAATCCAGACTCCGAGACTACTGAGAAATTCCTGATGGAAAAACCCAATAACACTTTGCCTGATCTGGGAATCGAACCCAAGACCTCATGCATAATATAATATACCTTCTATTTTTCCAAAAAGGTAGGTAAAGGTTGTTATTTCATCAATGAATGCTTTGTGTTGGGTTTTGGGTTTGATTCTCAGGTCGTACCAAAGTATTAAAAGAAGGATGGCGAGAGCGGACCCAAAATTAATAGAGCAATGTGCAAAGTCTAATTTATATCAATTATAATATCAAGTTAATAAGTGTTGTACAAAAAAAATACTAAGTTTTTACAAAACGGGAATCAAAAGTTATCAATTATCCCTATTTAATAAAAAATAATCATCGTGCAGTTTCTAAACGAAACTTATAGTTACATTCCTTTCTAGGCTAATGATTAGATAAAAAGTAGTTCGTTTTCGCTTTGTGATTTTCCTTCTTTTATACTTATACATCTTGTTAAAAAGTTGTTAAATATTCTGAAAACCCATAACGATGAAACATACGAACCATGTAAATAGACCGTAAAAAAATAAGACTTATTATTTTGATACATCATACGTAATGGATTACATGAAACGGAGAAACGGAACGTCAGTATCAAATTGACACTGACGGCATTTTTGTTGACATTTTTGTTTTCAACTAGAGTTGCCCAACTGTCGATAGTTTCTCTATCGATAGATGACCTCAAAAACTAGTAACAATGCTAAACCACTGATACTATCGATATCACAAATTAACTAATTGTACTATTGATTGGAATCGAAAGTATCGATAGGATCGATACTATTACATGATAATACTATCAATAGTATATCGATTTTTTAAAGTAATACTATCGATACTAATGATAGTTTGTAAGACTATCAATAGTATTACAACATCGATAGTTTTTTCGATAGCTCACACTATCGATACCATCAAAACTATCGACAGTATTGTTCCTAAACATAATTATGCTGGACTTCGATAGTATCAATATTATCGGAACTAATACTTTCGATACTATTTTTGTATATCATTATAAAAATACGTAAACTGTATCATACTATCTATAGATAATATGGATACTATCGATAGGCTATCGATAGTTTAGCGATAGTCGACTATCGATAGGCAACACTATTTTCAACGGTTAGCGTTGTAAAAAAACAAATAATATATCGGCGATTTTGTAAATTATTGACGACTTGGCTTTACCTTTGGACTGATTATGCTGTATACCAACCTAAATTACGGCATTTACTACTGGATGACGATTTGCAAGTGATTTGGACTTTGTCAAACTGTTCAAATGCGGTGCATTATTGTAAATTACACAGAAGACATCGCTTGTCCGAAAAAGTCATCAAATTGTTAAAAGAGTTCAGAGATGGGTGTACCCGCGCGATGTGAGTATATATGTGAACTAATTTGTTGAATTTCTGAACAAGAAACCCTACAAGAACTAACAACTCGACCATTGTTTCGACTGCCTCGTTGGTCTAGTGGTTAGTGACCCTGACTGCAAAGCCGGAGGTAGTGGGTTCGATTCCCACCCAGGACAAACTTTGTGTGATGAGCATAATTGTTGGTTCTGTGTCTGGGTGTAATTTATCTATAACATGTATGTATTTATAAATTATATAAGTATGTATGTCCAGTTGTCTGGTTACCATAACACAAGCTCTGCTTAGCTTGGGATCAGATGGCCGTGTGTGAGTTGTCCCAAGATATTTATTTATTTATTTATTTATTGTAATGTCTGTGCTGCATGTGGCAATCTATTTTGAGAATAAGGAGTAGTTGAAAATCAGTTTCTTCGTCCTGACATGACTGAAATGGTAATCCGAATAGAAAACATTATAGGTAATAATATCTGAATGGATAAGACCCCGTGTTTAATGTCGAGCATAAATACTTTTTACAATAATATGTAAAAAGTATTTATGCTTGAAAAAAAAACCTAAAAAGAAAGTAAAGTGTAATGTCATACCGTAACCATGGAAACTCTATATAACAAAGATGTCAAATTAAGATTAATTATTTTATAACAGCAATAAAAATGTTTAAGTTTTATCAAGCAGTATTTTTAACTATTTTTATTGACCAAAAGATATGGTCAAACACCCCGACAGGTTGGTTATGAAATTAATAAATATTCTTTTTATCCATATTATTATTTTTACATTGTACCTATTTGTATTTTTGTCAACATTTTACTTGTTTATTGTTTCAGTTAATCTTAAACAATAAAATATGTGTGCCATGCTATTTGCAGGCAGAGTGGTGGACAGTTCTCACAGAAACTCTGCTCTTGTTGTTGTTATCGCCATTGGACATAAATGTGGACTCTTGCTCACATGGTATGAGCATTTTGTGGTACGTGGATTATCCCAGACACCAAAGCTATGTCGCTGCACCAGCTAGCTTCTTATATAATCTTTTGATTAGGTAAAAAGATTATTCTAGGAACGCAAAACAAGATTAAAGGAAGATACAATGTTTGTACCGGTATGTCTTGAATATTTTACAAGTACATAATTACAAAATAAATAAAAGTTTTTAAATAAATTAATGTTATTTTATTCAACAATACTCTGGTAAATGTAGATAAAAGTACATCAACTGTGCTTTTAAAGAATATTCCAGGAGATATAAAGCTGCCTCCTTATCCTGTGATATTATGCAAAAATATTAATTACTGGTGAATCTGGCTAAACGGGTATATGACTGATAATTAGCATCGGAATAAAAATAAAAAATAATAATATAGTATGTAAAATAAATAATAACCAATAATTGCGAGTCTTAGTTTACTTTTAGATTATTTTAGGTTATAATCTTCCACCTTTCATATTTTTTTTCTCCCAACTTTTTCAAACTACTTTCCATTTGATTTTTGGTTAGCCTTAAGTCGTTCTTAAACTGCAAATCAGTTTCAATATTACACACTCCTTCTATCACTGGGTCCCAAATTACGTGTACTCTCGCCATTCTCCTTTAGGTATCGTCTAGTGTTATTGAAAATGGAAATTTAACTTAAATTTTTAACAAAATCTTTCTTCTTGTTTCAGAATCCTGACACCATGGATGAATGACTCCATTGCTCAGTGTAAATTAAGTATTTATAGTTATTGCTAAAGACTGACTAGTGTTTAACTGTGTTCAAGTGTTCATTGTTCAATATGGAGGCTAAGACACATATACTTGCGGCTGCCGCGCTACTTATAATTGGTAAGTGATAGTTTTTAATAATAACTAGCAATACCCAGCGGATTTACCCGCGTTTAGTTATGGCTCATTTTCACTAGTCGATAGGGCCCGCATGCGGGGTGCGACAGATTTCTAGAACGCATGCCACAGGGCCCGCATCTCGATATCACGGTCGGTAAAAAGCATGCGCGGCGGATCCCCGCATGCGGTGTAACGACTTGTAACTTTCATTGGTTGTTATGTCGCATGCGGGGACTCCCCGCATGCGGGCCCTATCGACTAATGAAAATGCGCCATTACATCTTTAGTAACTGCTACGCTTCCGTCGGTCGTAGCGTGATAATATATAGCCTATACTATTCTTTATGAATCTGGCTATCATTATATCAAATACTTTTTCTAATCGGACTGGTACGCACGTTTAAAGAAACAAACAAAAAAACTTTTCATCTTTATTATATTAGTATAAAGTCAAAGTCAAAAACATTTATTTCATTTAGACCATTTACAGGCACTTTTGAATAGTCAAGGAGTCTGTCAGTTAGTCCGAAAGTTAAGCTAGTTGCTCGTTCCAAAACGGAGGTAGGCCTCTATGGAGAAGAACGAGCAAGAAACTCCACGGCACTCTTTTAAATTAGGTTTTTACAAAATCCTGGTTACATTTATTTATTTAAACTTTATGCATCAAAAGTACAAAGGCGGACTTAATGCCTTAGGCATTCTCTAACAGTCGACCAAAGGTGGTGAAGAGATAACATGGTAGGTGCAAATTAATGTACGAGCGCTAAACAGCAACATTATTCTTGTTGATTCTACATGTGAAAACAATGAAGATGAATATAAAACAATTATAAAAAAAGGTAAGAATAAAGATGTAAGCAAAGGCATTTAAGAGATGACCAATCATAACTGACAGCACTCGTTCACGAGCATGACGCATGGATCAGCACCACTTAACTCAACCAATTTGAAGGGAGCCAAATAATCTAACACACGCGCCACCAATGATATAGATAAGTAATACAGTTTTAATTAATTCAAAGACAAAATTTACAGGAATTTTAACAATAAAAACGGGTAAAGTTTCCGTACAATATTTAACACATAAGGGTAAAAGGGAGTTGATACACTACTCTACCCCTTTAATTTTAAAATCGCCAATCCGTCTCAAGCAATCGTGGTGATTAATGCTCGTGCCTTTTCGGTATGATAAGAGGCCTTTGCCCTGTAGAGGGACCATAATAGGCTGGTATTTTTATAAAATTATGTTTTTCTTGTAGTCATAAGCTTGTCAACCAGGCAAACATAAATTGTAAACATTTTACTTTGCTTGCATGCAAATAGCCTACAAACTGCCCAGTCATGCGATTAAAGCAATCTTTCTATTTTGTTTAACCGCAACCTTGATGATCCAAGAGCCCAGAATTACCAGATCCACGTCATTTTGAAGGCAAGAAGGCATTCGTGTGCTTGGTATTTTAAAAAAGTTTGAAAAATCTAGTTGCAATCCCATCTCAGTGACAATCAATGTCAAAAAATGTGACTATTTTTGACAGATCGAGACTGACATTAGATTGTGATCGTTCTTATAAGTTAGTAAAATTTTATTGCTCCCCTGTTCTCAGGCCCAAAAGGGACCTTATTCTCTTACATTCAAGCGTGATGGCTGGTTTTTCTTATACGTTTTACAGGATATTGTTAAAAACCAACTTACATTATTGGCAGACGGTTCAATCAATCAATCAATCAATCATTTATTGCGTTCCATAATGTACATTAATGGTCTTATAAATATGGAGGTACAGAATCATTATGGACCCTGTCGGGCACAGCAACTTAAACTTAAGAGAGAGGAAGAGGGCTGGGTTATTGCGGGTCATAACTTTAGTCAGATGTTTTTATAGGTTGGAAATTTAAAATGACGTATAGGTCTCGCGACTGTGGGGTCTAGGACCATAATAAGCGTCAGAGAAAATAAAAAGAAGATCTATAAATAAATATGGGCAAGCTGAAGCGTTTGCTGCTGAATCAATCTTGACATCTTTGAAAATAAATAAAATTGAAATGTCTGTTAGTACCGATTTTGATAAAACCCTCGCTGGCAGATACCTACCCGGCGTCATAAGGAGTAATTTAAATTTAAAAGCTACTTTTATTTAGAGAAACAGAATGATAGTTCTGAGAAAAAAAAAGAAACCTATGAAATTGTGAACAAGCAAAATCAAGGCAAAATCTAATACCTATAAAATAAATCAAGTTTGATTCACATTCAATAACCTCAAAACACTGTCACTTAAAAATAAATCATGACGAAAATTGAATAGGTACTTACTCATCCATAAAAAATGGCTACCACTTTTTGCATCATCAAATGATATTACCGATAATACTATGGATAAAAACTGACTATAAATGATTTAGAAAAAGATCACTTTTTTTATTTAATAAACTTCGTAACATCAAGAGTGCCAATAATTGATTAAAACTAGTCTATAATGGTCTGCCCATACAACCAAATCCGGTCGTGGCGACTAAAATTTCGGTAACAAAATAATCGACTGGTTGCAATGTCGTAATTGTTACTACGCTTTGTGCCTGCGTGAGGTTTAGCCTCAAAATATTGTAACAGAGTATACACTTCGCGACTGAAATGTGTCAAACTAACTTTTGGTAACAATGTTTCGTAAATATATCCACCTTGTTACTACGTTAAGACACCAAGAACACAACTATCCAAAAGTGCTTACACTGTGACTACTTTTTTTTCCTAGAATGTTACTAAACTTTGTGTATAAATAGTTACAAGTAAATGTGCACCTTAATTAACTTGGTTTTGTAACATAGTCGAAACTAGTACACAGTTCTAGAATATTCGATTCCTATTAAAAAAGTTCAGTGTTACTCAAACATTTCATCTGATAACTGAGTGCTAGTACTAGTATATACTAACAATTAACAGTATGAGTAAACCTTTTAGACATACAACTAATTATTACAATCTCAATATACATGCTACATTAAAAAACTATGAGCAAGAAGACCTACAACTATACGAACTAAATCAAATAGTATGTAAACTAATTTCAATAAGGGATAAGAACATTATAATATTTCTACCTATACTTGCAACACTAGACGTTTTAAAATCCTTGCACTACCTTTATTTATTATCACTCATAGAAATAAACGTGGAAATGAATAAAACTTTTTTATTTTATGTAGGTAGTATTATTTATTTATTATTTTTAATTATAATCACTAATTGGTTTTTAATTACAATCAGTCAGTAAATCACAGATTATTGTTATGCACATACAGTAGGTATGTAAAATATTTTTAACACACATTATAAAAATTTCATCATGGTTACAACATTCTTGTTGCTTCTTCATGTGAAAACAATGAAGATTAATTTATTATTATAAAATAAAGTAATAATAATAATAAAGATGTAAGCCATGGCAGTTAAGTGATGACCAGTCCCAACTGACAGCGCCCGTTCACGAGCATGACGCGTGGATCAGCACCACTTAGCTCAACCATCTTGAAGGGAATCAAATCGACGGGACGGCATTGAAAACAACTGAAAATAAATAACTTGAGGCTAATTAATAAATATACGATTTTGCATCACGACAGCACATAGTTACTTGATACATGTTTGGAACCACTGGCCTCGGATTATTCCGTCGGCCATAATAGATTTTGTTACTGAATCGAGCAATATGTACACTTTGTGTTGACTTAGTAACTGAACATTGTGTAGCCTTACAAAATCAAATAAGTTGAAATCAAAACAATATAAATACACGTTTTTGCAATTATTATTGTATCCTAAAATAAATATTAGATCTAAATAATTTAAACTTTCTAATTAGCTACAATGACACCTATGAAATATTAATTTTTCTTATCACAAAATTAACAAAAAAAGTAAATGTTTTACCTTACTTCTTTATAAATCGCCGGCGCCCTTATTATTTGGAATTATCTTCCAAATTCCCTCGACAAACGAACTCGCGCACTTTGTAAATAACTAGGTATAATGTTTAAAACTCAACTTAAAATAAATAATTATAATAACTTGTAGGTGATGGCTGATGACATTGACATAATTTAAAATAAAATGGATGTCAGATTTAGGTTGCACTATACGTTCAATCATTCGATATCGTTCATTCAAAACCGTAAAAATTATAGTAACAATGTTACTATAATTTTACGAAACATCTTTTCTAAAATGTAACCACTTCTATGTTTCTTAACCGATTTAGCCCCGCGCACTTTATTTTGACGCTATGTGCTCAAGGCCCGCGCACGCGCGGGCCGCGATGACGTAATCATGGCGTAACACGACACCAGTCACTTAAAATGCTCGTAAGTGGGTCGACTGGGTCGTAGAGCGATAAGGGTGCCCGTTCTGGGAACGTAGATAAGCAACGCAGGTAGTTAAGTAACAGCGGTCGCCCTTTGTCTTCGTTCCATTCGTAAACAAAAGATTAAATCTGAGAACTGGCCAAAGTTGTTTATATTATCGTATTGTTATGGTTCTTTGTCGACTGTGATAAAACTAGAGTCGCTATGTACTTGTAACTTTGTAAGTTACATTATGAATAAACAAGGAATGTAACAACAGCGTTTTTTTGAGAATCCTACTTAACATTTTCATAATATTACAACTCAAACTTCATAGCGCGCGGCGCCATTTTATATGTATTTATACATATGTAAATATGATTTTGTAAACACTCTAATCCATGTTTTGTACGACGTACTGCGATAGCAAAACCTGTTTTGTGATGGAAAATAACCAGAGAACATACTTATCTATAAGCGATAACTGAATTAAGGTGTTGTATTTCTAAGCATAGGGTTTTATCAGAGAATGGCTAAAAATACACATGTTCTTGTACTTTATCGATTTGTGATAAAACTACTGTAGCTATGTACACCAAACTTTGTAAGTTACATTATGAATAGACAAGGAATCTAACAACAGCGTTTTTTTGAGAATCATACGTAACATTTTCATAATATTACAACTCAAACTTCATAGGGCGCGGCGCCGTTTGTAGGTATTTATGTAAATACGTATATATTATTTTGTCAAAGTGATTTTATGATGCTATTTCATGAAAGTATTGTCTAGAACGAAGTAATCACTCGTTGTAAATGAATATTACATCCATTTTCTGTCGATTATGCACTAAAACAGCGAAAATTCTTTGAAAAAAGTTTACGATTTCTCACGACTCTTGTCAAATCAAAAAAATCAAATTTTATGATGCTATTTCGTAAAAACATCACACATAACGGTGTCCTAACTAATATTCTACATAAAAAACACTGCACTTACCTTCAAATCACTACAATAAATCACTAAACACAAAAAATGTGGAACAAAAACCCGCACTGTTGACAAAATTTTGAAGTGGGCCAGATGTCAACTTCAACATTTTTTTTCTATATTGCCTATGGATATTTGCGTTTCGAGTGATGTTTTTATGCATGGCAACATCTTTAGCATTCAGAATAAAAATATTCAGAGACAATATTCGACTAAATTCATATTAAAAACAGCTTGTAAAGCCGTTGACAGATGAAAAAATCTGCCGGCATACCGGTATGCCACTCGGGGCTTGACGGAGAATTTCGTACCGGCATACGGGTATGCCGCTCGGGGCTTGAGCGGTATTCCCCACTTTTTGTCAAGGTGTCAAAACTAAGTAGACACAGCTACTATATTTGTTACCAGTGTAGTAATATAAATAAGTAACAGTTTCTACACTACAACCGAAATGGTTGTATGGGTGGCCATGCTATAGCTAGTTGAATTTAGGATAAGTTTTTATAAAGTGCCGAATAAATTACTATTAAACTACGTTTTACTCGCGACTTCACCCGCGTTTTTTGTCCATCTGCGGTTTTTTTTTTTTGAGGTGGTAAAAATCATCAAATGAGTCCTTCCGTCCTGGGTGGGTCGGAAGGGACTGTCAGACTTTTACTGACTACAAAACCACCCTGTTCCTTCTGTTGCCCTTTACGTTGCGGGGCCACGGTATCCTGTTAAGACGTCCCGCAACCCCGGCAGGCGTTTGGCCCCGTTGGGGGCCCCGTCCCTGTGCTGACAGCTCGTTGAGGCGCGCGCGAACAGAACGCGCCGTCGACCCGGGCATGGTCCTTGATCGGACGGCGAGCTACCCCTTACTCGCCGTCCGCAAGCCCGCGCCTACGGTGGCCGGATGTCACCTCGCGACGTCGTGTTACGTCTTTGATTACTGCTCCGCTTGCGTTGGTTGTAGCGTGATGTTGAATATAGCTTACAAATTCCTCATGAACCTTTCTATCTGTTGTATACATCCATACTAATATTATAAATGCGTAAGTGTGTCTGTCTGTTACCTCTTCACGCTTAAACCGCTGAACCGATTTAGGTGAAATTTTGTATAGAGATAGTTTAAGACCCGGGAAAGGACATAGAATAGAGTTAATTCCGGAAATCATCCCCTAAGGCGGTGAAATGGGGGTGTGGAAGTTTGTATGCAAGTACGATATAAACAAGTTCCACGCGGACGTAGTCGCGAGCAAAAGCTAGTCCTAACTAATATTATAAATGCGAAAGTAAGTTTGTTTGTTTGTTTGTTACCACTTTACGCCTAAGCCACTGAACCGATCATCCTGAAATTTTGCATATACGTTGCCAGGTGTACAGGAACAAGCATAGGGTACCTTTAATCCCGAAAAAAAGTACTGTTCCCGAGGGAAATCACAATAACGTCCTTATGACAGTAGATGGCGCCACGTGTCTATCGATCATGATCGAATTTTAAGTTTAAGCATCTAATTGTATTTTGTGAGTCTAGACTGTCGATAGACCAGTAAGTCAAGTCAAATAAACAACCTAGGAGTACGAAAGTTGTTTGCTTAATAATTTTTCACGCCCAAAACCGCTGAAGCGCATCCTGACATTTTGCATAAAGTGGCCTCCAGACGGACGGTGCGATTGCGGCAAACCGCAGGCCGCGGCTCCAACCGCTGCAAAAACACACCACCGCGGTCACAGTGGCGGCCTGAAGTGCCATTAGCTGTGGTGTTTGTGTTACAATCGGACGTCAGTCAATATGGCTAACCGTAATGTTGTCTTATTACTCTCATTAGCCCTCTCAGAAGATGAGAAGAAAGGTAGGAAAAAAACCGTTTAATTAAACACTTGAGGTGTGAGGTACCTAAATTATCATTAGCATCTCATATTACTGTTAGGAATAGAGAAGTGGGATTAAATACCGGTCAAGCCCCGGCTGACTTACCGGTAAGCCAGAACAATAGAAAATTAATTGTGTCTCACTATGTGGGACTTGAGTAATTAAATTATTAAACTTATTTCTATTACATCTTCCATATTTGGCGTCATTTTACAAAGCAGTACACGCGGCCCGTTGTTAAAATTTGCAAATAACGCGGCCGCCACAACATTCCGCGTTTGTCTGTGACCCACTTTATATACGTTGTCAGGGATACAGAAAAACTACGTGACTGACACTGACATCACTGTGTCGTCAGTGACACTGACATCACTGTGTCGTCAGTGACACTGACAGGTGTATTTTATCATGTAAATCATCATCAAATGTATCATGGCCAGACCTTTTGAATTGTAAATGCCCAATAGATTTATATAACAGACTTTGTTCAATATTCTCTAATGCTTACAATGATGCTAAAACCCAAGTTTCTGTATGTAATAAAAGGAAAAGTAAACCGTGGATTACAAACAAACTTAAAAACATGATAAGTACCAGGGACAGGCTGTTCAGATATTGGAAAAGTAAACCGAAGGATATGAACTTGCGGATTCAATATACTAGATACAGAAATAGGGTAAATAAATGTATTAATAAAGCGAAAAATAAATACCGTCAAGAGGAAATAAAAAAGTGTAACAAAAATATTAGGAAAATTTGGGCAAAAATCAACTCATGGATAGGAAGAGGGAAAAATAGTGTAGACTCTGTTATTTTAAAATATCTAGGAAGAACGGAAAGTATCCTAACTAATATTATAAATGCGAAAGTAAGTTTGTTTGTTTGTTTGTTACCACTTTACGCCTAAGCCACTGAACCGATCATCCTGAAATTTTGCATATACGTTGCCAGGTGTACAGGAACAAGCATAGGGTACCTTTAATCCCGAAAAAAAGTACTGTTCCCGAGGGAAATCACAATAACGTCCTTATGACAGTAGATGGCGCCACGTGTCTATCGAATCATGATCGAATTTTAAGTTTAAGCATCTAATACATTTTGTGAGTCTAGACTGTCGATAGACCAGTAAGTCAAGTCAAATAAACAACCTAGGAGTACGAAAGTTGTTTGCTTAATAATTTTTCACGCCCTAAACCGCTGAAGCGCATCCTGACATTTTGCATAAAGTGGCCTCCAGACGGACGGTGCGGTTGCGGCAAACCGCAGGCCGCGGCTCCAACCGCTGCAAAAACACACCACCGCGGTCACAGTGGCGGCCTGAAGTGCCATTAGCTGTGGTGTTTGTGTTACAATCGGACGTCAGTCAATATGGCTAACCGTAACGTTGTCTTATTACTCTCATTAGCCCTCTCAGAAGATGAGAAGAAAGGTAGGAAAAAAACCGTTTAATTAAACACTTGAGGTGTGAGGTACCGAAATTATCACTAGCATCGCATATTACTGTTAGGAATAGAGAAGTGGGATTAAATACCGGTCAAGCCCCGGCTGACTTACCGGTAAGCCAGAACAATAGAAAATTAATTGTGTCTCACTATGTGGGACTTGAGTAATTAAATTATGAAACTTATTTCTATTACATCTTCCATATTTGGCGTCATTTTACAAAGCAGTACACGCGGCCCGTTGTTAAAATTTGCAAATAACGCGGCCGCCACAACATTCCGCGTTTGTCTGTGACCCACTTTATATACGTTGTCAGGGATACAGAAAAACTGCGTGACTGACACTGACATCACTGTGTCGTCAGTGACACTGACACGTGTATTTTATTTTTATTTTTATCTAAGGTGCAAACGCATTCATAGAGGATGTATGGAAGAATGAAGGCGAACTTATAACAATTTCATCTAGAATGGCATCGGGTGTAAAAAGTGTGCAGCAGCCTTAAGGTTAATTCACATTCACACATATCAGTGAAGTCACAGTTCCAGCACAGTTCCGACACCGTCCCCTAACAGTGATACAGTGATGCGGCAGTGACTCAATTCACACATGTCAGTGAAGTCACACTTCCGGCCACATGTCTGCCAAGTTTCGTTATGGTATCCATTTATTAAGACGAAAAAAATTAAAATGGGTGCATGAATCATGGCCGGGCAAGGCAATTAGGAGAGACTGAAAGACAATGCTTGACAATATACAATTTAATTAAAGAAAAGTAAATATTTTGAATATTTTAGAATTTTTCAAAACCGTTTCAAGATTCTTCTGCAGAAACTAGAAAAGTTTTTGATGCAGCGGCGTCCGTGATCCGGTAAAAAATATTGTTGTTGCTGATCACGTCCGTGATTGCCGGCGCAGGA
The DNA here is from genome assembly GCA_949316365.1 of Hoplodrina blanda. Taxonomy (NCBI): domain Eukaryota; kingdom Metazoa; phylum Arthropoda; class Insecta; order Lepidoptera; family Noctuidae; genus Hoplodrina; species Hoplodrina blanda. The sequence goes on along the minus strand of OX438568.1, from coordinate 2,202,235 downwards.
ACTGACACTGAAAGCACTGTGTCGTCGCTGTCACTGATTGGTGTGAATGCCTTCATAGAGAATGTATGAAAGAATAATTATCACGGTGATGGTCATGTGCCGGAACTGTGGCTTCACTGATGTGTATGAATCAAGCTTTACACGGTGACGGTGCTGTGCCGGGACTGTAATTTTACTGATATGTATGAATCAAGCTTTAAGAGTTATCGATGAAACGACCATTAAATTGTTACTTAGTTTGTTTAAAAATTAAAAACATTGTCTTTTATTATTTTTGGGTTAGCTTTCAACCGACTTCAAAAAGCAGGAGGTTCTCCGCCAATTGTGAATTGATTTGGATGATTCTTCATTTTAGTTTGAAAGAAATGAAATGAAATGAATTGGTCCCATAGAAATATTGTCATGACATGATGATAAACTTCGGAGATATGGAACGGAATTACTCCTCATAGGATCACAGCATAATGTCGTAACAAGTGAAATTGCTTTGTTTATACGTGTGGTCGATGACTGACTGAAGGAAGAGGGGGAGGAGGTACGTCAACGTAACCCCTCTCCTACTACTTTCCAAAATTAAATATATCGTTTGAAAGGGTTTTTTTTATAAGGATTTCAAACATTAACGACAAGCGCCAAAAAGGTAAAAAATAAAAATCTTTAATTTTTTGGTAGTTCGATAGTTTGACTGTTTTTAGGATTCCGCACATAGATCGGGAAAAATGGATTCTTATAGGATCACTTTGTTGTTCGTCTGTCAAGACCATGTTTTGAAAAAATCTAAATTCTAAGTTAACGCAATCTAAATTCAAGGCCGTTTGTGTTCTGTTTATGGTGCATATTTTGACGCTCGCAAGGGAATCAAAACCTATAGGGGACTTTCCGTTCACCTAGAATTTGGCAAGGAGCAAGGCCAAGTAGAAGTAGCACAAGTAAAGGAAAAATCCGAAAACCGTAAATTCATCACCAAATAAATTACTTTTTTGAGAAAGTAATAATAATTATTATCACTAACCGTGACCTATGTCGCTGCATGTAGACAACAGTTTTCCAACGGCAGAGTTAAGTCTGTCCCTCAGTACTGTTTATATTTTCGTTCGAGGTATGTTCGGTGTGTTTTTATTAGGGTAGGTTACTTTTTTCTATTTTAAAATATCTCGCAGTTTCAACTCAGGCAAAAGCTCATTGCGAGCCCGAGCAAAAATTACTGCTCAATCCCAGGAATCTCCCGTTCATGCCGCATTAAGAAGGCAAGCACAAGCGAAGCGACAAGCAGCTTTGAGAGCTGATGAGATATTTTCTTAAGCCAGGAAAGACTGGAGAGCCAAGCCGCCCGCACGCCAAGCTTCTCAGAGAGCGACTGAGACGCCCTTCCAAACGCAATTGCTTTTGGAGGAACAAGCCAAAAGCCAGAGAGCTGTAAGAGCAACTGAGACGCCTGTTCAAACACAACTTCGTCTCAGAGAACAAGATCAGCCATAACAGCGACAGAAACTCCAGAACAGTCGCAGGCGAGAGGGACCTCTCTTGCAGAAATGCAAACTAAACGTCGACGGACTTTTATGAGTCACAGTTGGTCCGTATTTAATAATTCTGGATCTGGCCGAACAACAAGCCCAGTACAACCCGAATTGGTTGTCAAATTCTAAACTAACGCGGGCGAAGCCGCGGGTAACAGCTAGTATGTATATAAAAATGAATCCCTATTTCCCTTGGTTTTGGCATCACGCGTGTACGGCTGGACCAATATTCACTAATTCTTTTTTTGTTGTTTTTGTTATTGTAAGGAGAAGGTTTTTATAAGGGAAAATTAAAAAAAATATATGGCGGTACAAAGTTTGCTGAGTCAGATAGTCATATATTATAAAAAAAAACAATCCGACTGATAGTTCCAGAGCAAAAAAAAACCAGAGATGAGCACGTTCGTTTAAACTAACACACAAACAAACGAACATCTCGTCAGCTTTATTACATTAGTATAAATTATTGAGGTGTTAATAGCCGCAAACGACTTGACTTACTATTTTTAAATTATGCGAATTTCTTTTCGACTAAGGCGCTCCACCCACTGCCCCGCGCCCCGTCGCAGATTTATTCAGGCAGATTTTACCGTTGTATGCAAGTATCTCAATTTATATAGAAATCACGCCTAGCACAACACACTGCCGACGCGGAAACGAGCGGGAAGGCGCACCGCGCGCAGATTCTGCCAATCTGCGCGGGAGCGCAGGGCGTGCCGCGGGATATGACACACCGGCTCTGCCGTCCCGGGCGTGATTTTATACTGTAAAGACGTTTGCACGATGGATTTCGACGTAGACAAATTTATTTAGCGCGAGGCCGTCGTAATCTGCTTCACCGCGCGGGGGAGCAGATTTCACCGCTAAGTAAGGCAGATCTGCGCCTCCGTCGCCGCGCGCGTTATCTGTCGCTCTGCTCACCGCGGCGGGACGCATCTTCAGTGGGTGGAGCGCCTAAGATAGACAGTTCAGACAGGTTTGATGGACATTATTTTTATGAAGTTTAATAGGTAGTTTATTAATGCATGCTGCAGGCATCTTATTGAGATTAATCTATCAAGTTGTTAAAGCATTCTACTTTTTTATTATAGTAAGGAAAAAACAACTTTATTAGGCGATTAACACGGCACCGCGGCCGATTTTAGAAGTCCGTAAATTCTTAGAGGCCAATGCGACATGAGACTCGCTTCACCGCCAACCGCAGCGGTGCACGGTGCCGTGTGTTAATCGCCTTTTTCCAGCCAATGATTTATTTAAATATTCATATAGGATGGGAGTAAAACGGAACGCATGCATAGTGTATTGAATGATATGGAAAAGATGGTAACCGTGACTAAAATTCTACACCTATAACAGGGTCAGTGCCCACCATTACTTGACCCGCTCTTAGAAAGAAGATATAGGGAAGATGGGTCAGGTAATTTAGGGTACTGCTACTGACTGTACAAAATCCACAGTAAATGCTTGAGCGACGATGTCCCTTCCATCGTTTATACACACATGGACACAGACAAAACAAAGAAACAGAATAGTATGTAGGTACAAAGGTATAATGCTTATTTCTTATAGAAGACTAATTAAGAATGTTTGATTAATTACCTTTGTACACAGTCAGCCATGCAAAGATTCTTAAATAAGCCAAAGATGAATAATTACTAAATATCTATGCTATCAAAGTGTAATTTGAGTTACTATAAAAGTTAACTGCATTTAAGTAATAAAATGAATTCATGTCATCGTAATTAAGTTGTAATCATTAATTAATACATTACAGAATTTAATGGTGAACATGGCATTTGGGATTGCTTACTAATAAGATTTATATTATTACTAGCTGTCCACCGCGGTTACACCCGCGTCTTTGGTTACTGCTCCGCTCCCGTAGGTCGTAGCGTGATGGTATATAGCCTATAGCCTTCCTCGATAACTAATCTATCTAACACTGAAAGAATTTTTCAAATCGGACCAGTAGTTTCAGAGATTAGCGCGTTCAAACAAACAAACAAACAAACAAACACTGCAGCTTTATAATATTAGTATAGATTTTGTAGTCTGTTACGCTTTCACGGCTAAACTATTGAACCAATTTTGATAAAATTTGGTACGGGGTAAGATTAAAGGACATAAAGTCAAAGTCAAAGTCAAAACATTTATTTCAATTAGACCATTTACAGGCACTTTTGAATAGTCAAGGAGTCTGTCAGTCAGTCCGAAAGTTGAAGCTAGTTGCTCGTTCCAAAACGGAGGTAGGCCTCTATGGAGAAGAACGAGCAAGAAACTCCACGGCACTCTTTTAAATTAGGTTTTTACAAAATCCTGATTACATTATTCTTGTTGATTCTACATGTGAAAACAATGAAGATGAATATAAAACAATTATAAAAATAAAAATAAGAATAAAGATGTAAGCCAAGGCAGTTAAGAGATGACCAATCCCAACTGACAGCACTCGTTCACGAGCATGACGCATGCATCAGCACCACCTAACTCAACCATTTTGAAGGGAGCCAAATGATCCAACACACGCGCCACCATCAGCGAGATATTTGAGTGAGCATGACAAGCTCTCAACCGCCATGCTCTTTAAGTCAAAACACATAGTAACTCAATAAATAAAAAGCTCCATGGTACTCACATTTACAAAATTGAAATAAATGATATTAAATTATACAATACTAACACTTCAGTGATTCGAAAGATGAACTGTGGTATGTAAAAATAAAAAGAAAAAAGTACTAGTAGGTACTGATAACGAAATAAGTTATTCAGGTCAATAAAAAGGGGGTAAGAAACATCATTCTCTTAAAATTGATACTAATTAGTGAGACCGAGTGGCTGTGGAGCAGGACTAGCATTAAGCCAAGCATTTTTGTCTGTGATATAATCTTCTAACTTATAGTATGCTCGACTACATAGTGTGCGTTTAATGCATGTTTTAAATTTTCTCTCATTTAGTTGGAGAATATCCAGTGGTATTTTATTATAACATTTTACACAGTACCCCATAAAAGAAGTGCTTACTTTTGACAATCTGAAACTTCGTTGATCTAATTTGTTCCTATTTCTAGTATTAAAATTATGTCTATCACTAATTTTCTTAAAAAGATGAAGGTTTTTCCGAACATGCATAATGTTTTCATATATATATTGACAAGGTACCGTCATGATGTTAATTTTCTTAAACAATTCCCTTAGAGTATCTCGACTGCCAAGATTATAGATGGCTCTGACGGCCCTCTTTTGCAGGATAAAGATAGAATTTATATCTGCAGCCCGTCCCCAAAGCAAAATACCGTAAGACATGATGCTATGAAAGTAACTAAAATAGACTAGTCTCGCGGTATCCACGTCTGTTAATTGTCGGATTTTTCTGACAGCGTAAGCGGCTGAACTTAACCGCCCTGCAAGAGATGTTAAGTGGGGACCCCACTGCAGCTTAGAATCGAGCGTAATCCCCAGGAAAACTGTCTTTTCGACGAATTCTAGTATGTCCTTATTCAATATAACGTTACGTTCACTACTTCTAACATTTGGTAAAGTGAATCTTATGCATTTCGTTTTTTTCTCATTTAACACTAAATTATTAGTAGTAAACCAATTGTGAACCTTAAGCATGGCGTTATTTACGTCGTCAAGGTGTTGTGCTCGTCTATCTACTCTAAAAATTAATGAGGTATCATCAGCAAATAACACCATTTGTGGTTGGTTTTCTAGTAAATGAGGTAAATCATTTATGTATACCAGAAAGAGGAATGGACCCAGTATTGATCCCTGTGGAACCCCCATCTTTACTTTTAATCCTGATGAAGTTACACCGTTAACTTGAACTTGCTGTAGTCTATCATTCAAATACGATTTTACTAATAGGTTACTTTTTAACCGACTTCAAAAAAAGGAGGAGGTTATCAATTCGACTGTATTTTTTTTATGTTTGTTAGCTCCTAACTTGCGACTGGGTGAACCGATTTTCATGATTCTTTTTTTATTTGAAAGCTGGTGCAATATCTGATGATGAACTTCGGAGATATGGAATGGAACTCCTCACAGAATCACAGCAGCAATATCGTAACAAGTGAAATTGCTTTGTTTATACGTGTAGTCGATGACTGACTGAAGGAAAAGGGGGGGGGGGGGGTACGTCAATTTTTATTTTGTAGTTTCTGAAGGCGGTTATCTTTTTTTGTAAAAAAAGCTTTTTATTATTCCGCGACTTCATCTGTGTCCGCGAAAACCGACATTTACGCGGTCGAAGTCGCTGGAACAAGCTTTTTATCATAATTTCCAGTTGCCATAAAACTTTGCCAAATCACTCAAGTGTGGCCCCACCATAAATATAGAAATAAAAGTCGAGACGCACCAATTATCTTATAAAATAAGGCGGCCATGACACTTTGCAAGCATAACAGTACTTAATTAGGTTGTAATTAGTTCTTCGAAACAGAGTCTTGGAATCGCATCGACTTTTATCGTTTAATATGCTCTCAGGTATTTTTATTGGCATGTAAAATATTTAAATTTACGAAAAAAAAGTTTTTGGTTGTGTTTTTAAATATTTATGTGAAGGATTTGTAACGTGGGAGCTTGGTTTTTGGTTTGCAAATGTTAGTGGCTTGAATTTTGTGCCATTTTGTTTTTAGAATTATTCATGTAAAATAAGATACATACAGATACAACATGTAAAGTAGATGCGCAAGCTTGCGGACGGCAAGTGATGGGTAGTTTGCCGTCCGATCAGGCCAAGGCCCGGGTCGACGGCGTGTGTTGTTCCATAAAGAGCCTGTCAAAGAGCTGCCAGCACAGGGACGGGGCCCCAATAGGGCCAAACGCCTGCCGGGGTCGCGGGGCGTCTAACCAGGATTCCGTGGCCCCGGAACGCAAAAGGCAACAGAAGGGACAGGGTGGTTTTTTAGTCAGTAAAACTCTGACAGTCCCTTCCTCCCCTCCCAGGGCGGAAGACTCATTTGATGATTTTTACCACCTCTAAAAAAAAGGTAAGAGTAGATAGATTTTGTATCTTTATCAATCAATGGATTATTGGAACTGTGCAATCAGATGTTGTGATTTCCACACGGAACAAATATTTGAATGACCTATTTATACCGGGTCTGGTTGTTTGCACTTGTACGTTTTATTCACGTAATTAACTTACGATAAAGCAAAGCAGCTCTTGTAAGTCGCTTATCGTAATTTCTTAATACTTTCGAACACAGCCGTAAGTTACTTACATAAATACGGAAGCAAGTTACAAATGTAAGGGCGACCTAACGTTTGTAAACCAATCCACGATAAAAAGAGAATGTGGGGCAACGGTTAAAAAAAAATATTGCTGAGACGGCATTTCTGAAAACCTGATTTCCTTGCAACTGAGATATAGATAAGCTTCATTGAGTCCATATATCTTCAAGTGAAAGCTTAACTCGTTAACAAAAAAAGAGGTGCAAAAATATTTTTTTCTTTGCAAAACTCATTCTGACACCTTTCTTTTTTTTAATTACGATCGATCATTGCTATCTTTAAAACTGACTTGGCACAGAAATACCAAGCTGTATAGTCCAAGATGCCACGTCATTTAAGAATGCATAACATAACGCCTGTAATCTCCGAAGAGTTAGGCAGAGGTGTACCCATTAGTACCTACACCCACATTTCGCCAGTTATGTTTAAGATACCCAATGTAATAGGGGGCAAGCCTATTGCCATGCCAGGGTTGCGCGACGTCTTAACAGGATACCGTGGCCCCGGAACGTAAAGGGCAACAGAAGGAACAGGGTGGTTTTTTCGTCAGTAAAAGTCTGACAGTCCCTTCCGCCCCACTCAGGGCGGAAGGACTCATTTGATGATTTTTACTACCTTAAAAAAAAAGCCTATTGCCATGAAATGGGCATCAAGCCTATTGCACAAATCCACACTTCGAGGCTGCTACTGAGAAATTCCTGATCTCAGTACCTTTATCATCATCATTTTCATAATATGCATGTATTATTAAACAGTCGTTGAAAAACAAAAATCCTCAGATGAATTAAAAAATAACTTTATATTGCTCTAGATCAAGATGTTGATATTCAGCTTTATTTTAATCAAAAGTTTAAAACAGAAGGACAATTCCATACGAGACAATGCTACGTAGGTATAAACAATGGGTTCTGCATACAAGTATACTATGAATATGTAAAGCTCGGTTTTTTAATTATAGCGTAGCATCCTTTCAGAAATAAGTATACCCCTCCAAAAAAAATACAAACAAACTTTCTCTCTCTATAATAAAGTATAGATGTCAAATTAAACATAATAATATAAAATGACTGACTAACGGATCAACGCACAGCCTAAACAGCTAGTTGTAGAGACGTGAAACTTGGAGGGTGTGTTCTTTGTATGACATAGGGATCCTATAAAAAAGGATTTTCCGATTTTGAAAAAGGGGGGCAAAGTTTGTATGGGACAACGTGATTCGTTGGTTCAATTACTATGCATAATAAAAAAAAAGTAACAAAAGTATGGTTAAATTCACCATTCAGATTTTTACCGTAACTTGTATTTGCCTTACTAAATATGTTTTGTACAAAGTGAAACTACTGCACTATTTACTTTATTTGTTGATAATGGCGCTAATGTTATTCGACGTTAGATCAATGATCTATAGATCGTGAGCGATGACGCGTGCGCAGCCGTCAATAACCGTTAATACGACACTTGTCTTGATTTATTATTCTATTTTTTTGTTGTTATTAATGATCTTAAAAAAATTTGTGGCGTTACGTCTTGTTTTATTATGGATTTTTATTTATTGATTGTTATTAATTACTTTTGCAGACTTAGGTGTAAAAAACTTAAGCAAACAGTAAAATAGAAATAGTAGGCGTTGTAATAAGCGGTTTTAATTTCTTAAAATAAAATTATATTTTATAATTCATTGACCTCAGAGTAGGCGTGTTAAAAAGCTATTTATTTTAAACTTATTTTTAAAATTAATTGACCTTCGAGTAGGTGAGTTTATTTATTATTATTATTATTTATTTGTTTATCTTTAAATTAGGAACATATCCTTTACAGTGAAGTGAATACGTGATTTAAAAAAAAACAATTCATTGACCTCCAAGTATAAGATCTGAAAATGCTGTAAGACCATAGAAGAATCATAACAGTTCTTGGAGACCTTGAAATAAATATTTGTAGGGCATAACAATATCTGTAAACAGATGTAGGGACCAAACATGACAGGAAAAGAAAGGCCAAAGAATAGCTGGATGGATTTTCTGGAGAATCATATGAAAGAAAAGGGTGTCAGTGATAGAATGACGGCTGACAGGACGGAATGGAAGAAGAAAACGTGTTGCGCCGTCCCCAAGTAACATGGGACAAGGGCAGGAAGATGATGAGATGTAAAGACCACACATGTAGGCTAGGCGCAAACGTCCGGTTTCCTGATCAGGTTTCCGGATCAGGAAGCGTGTATATACATACACTTGAGTAATTTAAGTAGGTCTTAAATGAAACGGCAATGCAATTCGAGCTAATAAGATTTTTGGTGCAATGCGACAGCAAACAAGACAGCAGAAAACTTTTGCTTTAAAAAAATCTTTTAAAAGCACCTACTCGCAGTTAACTAGCTTTTAATACGAAAATTGCAGTAACTCCGTTCAGTGCTTAAATTCGGGTTGTTTAAAAGAATTTTTGCACTTTTAGTTCCACGGAATTTTGGCTTGGAACTAGAATTACGTTTTTGTTTTTTTTTCTGTATGGAACTAAAGTTAACGGATAGTCACACAATTTCTTAGTCTTTATTGGACCAGTTACTAAGTGAAATATATTTTTTACTGTTTTTGATGTCAATGAATGTGTTTAATACAGGTATATTGCATTCACGTGTAATTCTGTATGATCTTGTATGTCCATTCTTCTCCGTACTACTTTTTGGATGGGGTAACTAGATTTTTTTTTATTTTCTTGTAAGTAGGTATATGACGTTAAAAAGTGCCTTTTTTGGCCTAATAGATTTAGACGATTTGACTTTGACTTTGAATAGAGCAATCAATTTCTGATAAATTAAAGTCCATAATAAAATTATCTAAGTACATTATTTTCTTCTAAAAATCTAAAAATGTGTCAATACATATTCCATTTTTTTTAATATCTGGCTACGCAAATATTGCAGCGCTCACCCCTTTTGCTTTTAATAAACATACTTTTTTATAGTACCTTCGTAGTAGTCGTATATGCTGTAGGTATCCCAATATATTACCTTTCCCCCTAGCTAAAATTCCTCACGTAGTGCCACAAAATTGCACGTTTTCCCGCTAACACAGTGTGCGCATGTTCACACGTACGACTGTGTTACACTGAGCTTGTTTTTTTTTGCGCGTCGAATAAAACTTAGCGGTAAATCCGTTTATACAGGCTGTTGTTTGTTTTGTGTTTTTTTTAACTAAAATCATCTCTTAACCGGCGTGCTTGTATGACGAGATGTATGAACGTAGATGAGGCGAAAGGAGTATGTAAGGATCGCAGCAGGTGGCGTTCTGTGGTTTCTGCCTACCCCCTATGGGAGAAAGGTGTGGGGGGGTGTGTGTGTGTGTGTCATCATCTGCCTAGCTTTTTCCCAACTAAGTTGGGGTCGACTTCCAGTCTAACCGTATGTAGCTAAATACCAGTATTTTGCATGGAGCGACTGCTATCTGACCTCCACAACCCAGCAACTGGGTAATACGATACCCAGTACCCAGTGATGATATTTTACTTAAAATATTTTGGTTAAAATTACATGTCGTTAACTTTGTAATCGGTCAGTCTTTCTTGTCTTTTAAGCGGATTTTTTTTGGGAAACTTATTATGATAACTAGATAACTGTTTGTTTGCAGTAAGTATATTATGCATAAGTATGTGTAAAGCATGAAAATGTCAATTTATCAAGCTGATTCACAAATAGATGAAAAAGTAAATTTGTTGCTATTGTTTATCCGCTTAGCAACATAAGTTACTTTACTTCAAAATGTTTAGGGTCTATTTCAGTTACCTAATAATAATCTACACTAATAACAATAATAATAATAATATAATAACCGACCCTGTTCCCGATGCCGGTGGGATACTATTTTTTATATTTTTAAATGTTTTTATTGTTTTATATTAATATTTAAAAATGTAATTATATATGTATATAAAATAAATAAATGTGAATAATATAATAATAATATTTTAAAGAGGAAAACTTTGTATTTTTGTTTGTTTGTTTGTTTGTAATGGATAAACTCAAAAACTACTGGACCGATTTTAAAAATTCTTTCACCATTAGAAAGCTACATTATCTGCGAGTAACATAGGCTATATTTTATTTTAGAAAAAATAGGGGTCCGTAAGATATTTGGGTTTTTCGGACCCAAGGTGTAAAAAATCATCCAAAAAAGTTCTTTATTTGGCGTACGCCGCCTAAACTATAAAAGATAGAACCATAAAATGTTCTAACTAATTAAAGACCTTAAAAATATCTACAAAAATACTATATTATATTATAATAGATACCTATCTATTTCGCTATAAAACTGACGCGGACGAAGTCGCGGGCAGAAGCTAGTAATAAATATTTTTATTGATACTTGGACCAGATTATTGACAATTTAAGAAAAAGGCACAACAAAGAACAGGAATGATGTTACTTAATCTAGTTGGTAGGTGGAGTACATGTTCTTCTGAATAGGTATTTTATATTTGTTTTACTCCCACGTAATAGGGGTCGAGCCTTTTGCCATCAACCGGGCACAAATTCCGAGGCTGCTGCGGGGATATTCTTGATGGAAAACCCCAATAACACTTTGAACCAACCACTTTGAAGACCATGAAGGTCTTGAGTAAAATACGGTAACTTACAGATACCATTAGTTACAAAGAAAACATTTAATTTTGTACTAATTTTGAACAGCAGTTACTCTACTTACCGCATTTCCAAAACACGTTTTCCGTATTTATTTTACGCTTTTAACCGTCGCGTCGGCGCTTCACTATTAAAGTACATGAGAATGAGTACATAATAAATCTGTTTACAAATAACTACAATTTCACTTTCTCACATCGATACGATAAAAATATAATTTAAAAAAAAACTAGAACGAAATCTGTAACATTATTGAAACTAGTTTTTTTAATCACACGCAGATCGTTAAAAACCGGACATTTCTTATTAAGACTTGTTAATAATGATAAAACAGTGTGAAATAAGTCCGGTTTTAATAAAACCATTTATTACTATTAGCCGTTCTTCATAACGTTATATTTTCACTTTAATATAGGGAATGTGAAAAGGTTTTCCCATATGGACTACACTAACTTCTGCGGTGACTTCGTCCGCGTGTTTTGGCTATCATAAACAAATAGATTTTTTTTCAATCCGACTGATAGTTCCAGAGATTAGCACTTTATTTTATTTTATTTATTTATTTTATTTATTTATAAATAACCAACTTACACTTACGGTGTGCACCAGACGTACAAGTTTTTGGTTAATAATAATACTAATACTTAAATCTTAATTATTAAATATAAAAATCATAAAGGAAAGAAACATAAAAACATACAATTTAACAGAACAACACAACTTAGATGAAGAAAAATAAGAAAAGTAAATATTAATAGCAAGATAAAATTTTTATAACTTACATAATTTATTTAGGTCAAGGAGATATAGTGCTGGGGCACAAACTAAAATATTCTTCAGTTTTATTATATTTTTGCCAGGGTTGCGGAATTTGTTCAAAAAAGTCACCGCGGCTCTGGGACGCAAATGGCAAGGAGGAACACGGGCGGGTTTTAGTCAGTAAAAATCACTCCCTTCCAGTGATTTGATGACTTCACATCCTTGACATCCTGACAAAACAAGCTTTATTATTTTAGCACCGATATACTTTCTTTCTTAAAAAAAAACATTGCTGTATAGGTACTTGGAATTTCCCAAAAACATTCAATCTGACTGGTACTTTCAGCAAAAGCATGTTCAAACAAACAAAAATCCTCTTCATTAAATATTAGTATAGATTAGCGTTTCTTCATAACGTGATATTTTCACTTGGATATAGTAAATATGAAATGGTTTTCCCTTATGGTCTACATATGGCTCATAAAATCTTTATGGAGCATGTTCAAGTAGTCATAGACGGGTTATATCGGTCACTTAAGCATACGCTGTTCAACGTAGATGCTTAACGTCACCTAGAAAAATGAGGGTTATAGATTATACCGACACCCAGTGAGAATGCGTTGCTTTTGACCAGACGATGGCCCATTTACTCCAGTGCCCAAAGTGTCCCTACACCTGCACTTTGGAGGACATTAAAAACGCTACTGTTGCCGCGATATTTTTTTTTTAAGGTGTTAATAAACTAATTATCATCAAATGTGTCCTTCCGCCCTAGGTAGGGCGGAAGGGACTGTCAGACTTTTACTGACTAAAAAACCACCCTGTTACTTCTGTTGCCCTTTACGTTCCGGGGCCACAGTATCCTGTTAAGACGTTCCGCAACCCCAGACGTAACCTAGTGCTTCTGACCAGACGATGGCCTGTCGCACATTTTTCTAAGATTAAGTCGGCTATAGGCAATTCCAGACTGTAATCTCTCTTCCAGACTACAGACTCTGCGCCAATTTTCATCCAGGTCTGTTTAAACATCCATTCAATCTTTCGCATTCATATTAGTAGAAAGATATAATTATAGCTTTTTTGTCCTAAATAACCCTAGGACCCGTGAAACGTGGACTCTTACTTACCTACTCATCAGATACTCATAACATAAACTAACAATACGCCTATAATCCCCAACGGGTCAGGCAGAGATGTACCCATTAGTACACCCACATTTCGCCAGTTATGTGTAAGTCCTATAAAATAGGGGGCGAGCATAGGACTCCGAGGCTACTACTGAGAAATTCCTGATGGAAAAACCCAATAACACTGCCCGACCTGGGAATCGAACGCAAGACCTCATGCTTAGCAGTCGCGCTTAGCGGCCACTAGACCAACGAGGCAATCGATAGATACTCCAGATACTTTCAATAGATACTCGGAATGTCAATATGCATTATGTAACAGATATACCCGTTAAGTCTCAGTATCAAGGAATCTGGTGTTAATTAAAACTAAAGCAAAAACCAGTCTTATCAGATCACAGTCCTTATTCAGAGTGTAGCTCAAGTCTTGATAAGCCATAGCCATTAGCAGAGAAATTCAGAAAAATGAGAGCGACGTTTTAACACTTTAGAAAAAAAATGTAATATGATGCACATTTGTATTCAACAGCTGTAGTTGACACAGATGATAATCTTTTGTTTTATTTAACGCTATTTATGACACACGCGTTTAAAATATTATATCGACGGCTCCTAAGAATACTGAGTCAACTACACTTCTAATAACTTTACAGGAGAGCGAAAAGAAGATCGAATGGTTATATTTTTATTGTTAATACATCCAAGAAAAAATAACTAATCATAGTGAATTAAATATAATAAAGCCTTTCATCTGTACAAAATAAATTTCATATTATTTTATTAATTTATGAGATAATGTAGATAGACTAGTATACGGCGATTATTTGTTTATTAAAAATGGATCAAGTACCGTAAACCGGGGTTACTTTAAATCACGGGGTTAATTTGATAGAAACTTCTTAACGACATAAAATTGATAATTGCGTAAAACGGAACAACTTTTAGTAATTTTTTTTTTTTCGGATCACGACGCTTGTAAACTGTCGCAATCCTTTTTGCGGGTGCACTGGTGATGACACGTTGTTTCGTACAAAAAAAGGTAAGTTTTTTATCAATACCGTTTTTCACAGATAAAATGTCTTCCAAAACTTCATGTGCAGCTTAATATGCGTAAGAACCACGATTTTTTTAAATAATTTCTGTTTAGTAGGTTACATTCGAGAATCCAAATAGAAAATATTTGATGTTCTAACCTCAAGGTTTTCGTAATGGCGTCTATTTATTTTATGTGGGGTGTCATTGATAGGGTACGTGGTGTGAGATTGATCAAATGATCAAACTTACCCCAGCACTAATACCATTATTTAATTAATTAATATTAATTAAATTATTTATTTTGTTATATTATTTTTATTTTGTTTGTTTACCAGGACAATGCCGCGGATATATAAAAAGAAATTGGGTGCCCGTGAATACAGAAACTACTCTGAAGCGAAAATAAAAAAATTGTACGCTATAAGCTAAAATATTACATATTTTTGATTAAAAAATGTACCTACCATATTATTCAATTGTTATTAGCATAAGAATTTGATTTTTGAGTTCGTTTTTTATTTTTGACTGTCATAAATAACTGTCTTACTTAATTAAAAGGTGTGGACTGTTATATTTGGAGAGTTTTATTCGATCAATGTTACCCCAAGGTTTAAAATCGGCTATAACTTTTTTTCCTGTTGACCGTTATTTTTTTTTCTTTTTGTTTTTGTATAGTTATTGGGGCTACTTTCAGATTCTATGTTAAAAACGGGGGGTTCCAAAGTAACCCCAGAATCATTTTAACTTTGATCACTTTGTTTTATTTTTTTTTCTGAAAATCTAATCAATTTTTTTGTTTTTTTTTTACTTTTACAGAGAGAACTATAAAAACCGATTATTATATATTTTTATAATTTTTTTAGAACCACACGTTCAAAAATACAGTCAATTAAAGTTCAAAATTGATCAAAGTAACCTCAGTTTACGGTACCACTTACATTTTTATACGTCGCATTATTGAATGTACGTTATGGGGAAAAATTACTTTACAAGAGTGGCAAAAAATATTTTTATTTATTTATTGGAGTTTTTATATATTATACTGTCTGTCATAGATTCATATTTTGTTAAAATATAATAAGTTGACTCACTATACATGGACATAATTTTGATAGTGAACCATACTTAAATTGAGTCAAGTGTGGTATTGAATAGTTAAAACAATCAAAAACGCCTTTAATGTTTAATATTTTAATCAAAAAGATCTCAAAATGGTATTAGTAACATTAACACTACTTTAGGATATCTATAAAATTAACAAAAAATAACAAAAATCAACAATACTACCAATAAAAACGGGACTGCGGGGCTTTACTTTAACTGCGGGAAATAAAGTGAATGGTGCTATACATGCGGTTGTAACCAACCAGTCCATGCCCAAAAAGGCTCGACTGGCTGTTCACAACGGCGTGCTGGTACCTACACTTATGTATGGAAGTGAATGTTGGGTATAGCAAACGGGGCATGAGAGTAGGATTAATTGCTGTGGAAATGCGTTCCTTGCGGAGTATGTGTGGTGTAACTTTGAACAATAGAGCGAGGAATGAGGATACGGGACCGTTGCGGAATAAAAGAGAATATTGTGACAAAGATAGAAAAGGGTATGCATATATGGTTCGGTCATGTTGAGAGGATGAGTGAAAGACGATTAACAAAAAGTATTTATATGGCAGAGGTGAGTGGCAACACAGGGAGGGGTCGCCCTAGGAAGACCTACACTGACTTTATTGGTGAGGTTCTTCAGAAAGGTCAGGTGCGGAGTACTCGTAATCGGCGTGCTTGTATGACGAGATGTATGAACGTAGAACGTAGATGAGGCGAAAGGAGTATGTAAGGATCATAGCAGGTGGCGTTCTGTGGTTTCTGCCTACCCCCATGGGAAAAAAGCGTGAGTTTATGTATGTATGTACTTAATTTACATTTTGCATGGACCGGGAGTATTTTACAAATTTTAAACAATTTATCATAATTATTATTTACGCTTTTTTTAGATTTTTGTCTACAATAGTTTTAGGAACCTAATCTGCAAGCTTTTAATTTTATTTAAGTGTTTAAGGAACGTAACACCATATCCACCCAATAACAGAATCAGCCAGTGCGTAATACAGCGTATACAATACCTTCCTGCTGGCAACATATATTTTTTTTTTAATTTAGCCAGAATGGTGCGAAGCTTATTACAAACATTGTTTACATGCAAATTCCACGAGAACGTGTTATCAGTGACTAATCCTAGGTACGTATAAGACGTCATTTTGCGTATTGTGTTTTGCTTACCAAGCCCTTTCATTTGATACCCATATCATACGGGTTACTATTAAAATTATAAATCGCCATTTTGTGACTTCCGCGATATTGAATTTACAACGACGCCATTTTGCATATTGTGTTTTGTTTACCAAGCACTTTCATTTGATAGTCATATCATAAGGGTTGTTATTGAAATTATAAATTGCCATTTTGTGAAGTCCGCCATATTGGATTTAGAATGACGTCACTTCACTTATTGTATTGTGCTCATCAAGCTCTTTTATTTGATACCCATATCATAGAGGTTACTATGGAAATTATAATTCGCCATTTTGTGACGTCCGCCATATTGGATTTATAATGACGTCACTTATAATGCATTGTCATCAAAACCAAACGTGTGTACCAAACAGCTCGATAGCTTTAGTAGAAGTGGATGAAATATTGATTGCAAAATTCCAGGACATACACACATACATACAGGAGAATTTAAGTAAAAGCTTTTAATTTAAAAAACAACTATTTCTTGATAACAAAAAGCTCACAATAACGTCCGCACACCGCACTGTTTAAATAACGTAAACGTAAAGCAAAATAGCGTACACTGGATCAAGTATGGTAATTTATTTATTTTGCTCTCAGTATACTGAGTCAGCTTGAACTTGCACCAAAATGAGCGCATTTGCGTCCCGCGTATATTGGTAGCAAGCACTTGACTCAGTATACTGAGAGCAAAATAAATAAATTACTATACTTGATCCAGTTTACGCTGTTTTTTTTTAGTTATTTATAAAGATAGAATTTTTTTTCTTTTACAGGTAAATAGGAAATGATTTAATTATTGTTAATACACAAAAAAGTGCAATTCTCAAAATTTGTTAGTTGACTCAGTATACTTAGGAGCCGTCGATATATAAATAAAAGTGTCTTCAGATACGCTTTTTAATAAACTTGAAAAAACGCTCGCCCCCTATTACATGTGTGGGTGTGCTGATGGACTCATCTCTGCCTAATTCTTCGGAGATTACAGGCGTTATGTTATGTGTTAAAAAAAAAACAAATACACACGCCATACAAACGTAAATTATACCTGTTTTCTCTCATTGTATATTGATGACACTAAAAATATAACGACGTAACACGAGCTGTAAGTCATTCATCAGAAACATTATGCCTGTGGTATATCTTATCATCGTCATCATTTCATATTTCCAGAAACATTTTCCAGAAAAAAATCTCCTAACTCCAATATTTCATTCACAGTCAAGAAGCGCCATCAACCTGTATATAAAACCACGAACGCGCTTTACATCAGTAAGCGCCAACCCACTGACACGTGTTTGTAGCCGAATCTATCCGACACATGTGAAAGTATAATACTAATTACGTTTGTTACTGGTTCACTAGTTTGATGATCGCAATTATGGAAGGTGTGAGAGTAAAAGGGGAATTTGAATGCGTGGGTATGTGAAATAAAATATATAAGCTGGCTTTTAATTTACTGGCCAGTTTTGAGGGGGTGAAAGTGGAGAGGTGTTTTATTAAGGAACAACTCTCGTCTCTCTCAAACGATAAAAATTCATGGAACAGCTGATTTTGTAATGTATTGCAGGAAAATTAAGCAAAAACAATTTAGCATTTTTTCGTTTTTAAATAGCAGAGGTCGGTTCTTTTTTCTTGATGAATTTAAGACGTTTAAAAACACAATAAAATAGGCTGTAGAGAGTCATGTATAAATAGCTGAGTGAGATATAAGGCGCAAAACCAATAGCTTTCTGAGGCACGCGGGATTCAAAACACTAACTTCTATACTTCAAGCTGCTACTACGAAATTAGTAAAAAAAACCTATTAATTATTTTTATTATAATATTATTGCAATTTGATTTGGCGTTTAATGTTTCGTTGAAATATGAGTTTAATATTTGAAATTAATTAATTTAGTTTAGTTTATTTTATTGTAAATGTTGATAGTTGGTAACTCAATCGGTCACTACTCACGTACAGTTACTGTTGTGATCTTTTAGACCTCACACGTTCGAGTAACTTTGAGTGATGCCGACATTGTTAACAAGGATTTCGTGTGTCCACAATTTTTTTTACTAAGCCCACTGTGCACATATTTTTGCGTGAGAAACGGTATAATTTGTCGTTCGCTTTTATACTTTTTAGATTTATCTTGCTCTGAATGACTCGATTACGGCGAAAGTATCAAAGTACCTATAGTTGAGATACTTAAATTGACTGTGTGTGGAAGTGAGTGCTCGGAAAAAATAAAGACAAGTCTTCAGGTCGATGACAGTCCAATTGAGTTAGCCCAAAATTTGGCAACGAGTTTATCACTTTCAGTAGCGTCCATCAGCTCCTGTGATGAACCGACAACGGGACAGGCAGGACACGATATTATGTGTCCCATCGTTTGTGGGGCAGCACCACATTTACACTCCAGGGTAGAGTCATTTACACTTTGATCTTAGCCAAAAGGCCGAGAAGCGAGTCAGCACAGGGACGGGGCCCCAATAGGGGCCAAACGCCTGCCGGGGTTGCGGGACGTCTTAACAGGATACCGTGGCCCCGGAACGTAAAGGGCAACAGAAGGAACAGGGTGGTTTTTTAGTCAGTAAAAGTCTGACAGTCCCTTCCGCCCCACCCAGGGCGGAAGGAGTCATTTGATGATTTTTACCACCTTAAAAAAAAAAAAAAAAAAAGGGTAGAGTCATTTAGAATCTCCACCTGAACAGGGGCTTCGGCTAACCTGTTTCCGGAGTCTGTTCCAAGACTTCCAGGTTGGTCATGGCAACTCGTTTCCAGGTGGAAGATTCACAGTCCGGCCTGGTGTCCAGGAGAGCATCGAGCGCGGTGAGGGTTCGCAGTATGGAAGATCTACCTAAGCAACAGTCCTACAATTGAAATAACTTCATTTGATATTCTCGTTTTGATAGGAGAGATGAGAGAAGTTCTACCAATATCAGAAAAAGAAAACTGCACTCTCAAAAATCATATTTCTAGATAAAATTTAAACCAGCTATCATTACCAAAATTAAACACGACAGACACTCAACGAAATTACTGCAGAATTCCCTAGGGCGCATGTTGTATGCAAACTAAGTACAGCATCATCACATTAAGCAGCGTCCCGTTACAGACGCACGACTTTTTGCGCAGCGCCGCGCCGGTATCGTCTGTGTTATGCGACTTTTTGTCGCTACGTGCATGTCAGATTATCATAAACATGATTTAGATACACAGTTTACGTTCGAGCGTGTATTTGTTTACTTTTTGCTTTGGGGTAACTGTTTTGGTAACCTATTGACCTGTGCTTTTGTGGTAGACTGCTACGTTTTATGAGACCCTGGTACCGGTTTTCTGGTTTTTTTTTACACGACTGCCCCAAAAAAAGGAGTGTTATGTGTTTAGGGTTAATGTATGTATGTATGTATGTATGTATGTATGTATGTATGTGAGTTTCTTTATTCCACCATAAGTTTTAAACGCCTGAACCGATTTAGACGTATGGGGTATCGTTACAATCCTTGCATCGTTCCGAGTAACATAGGCTAGTAAAAAATAAAAAGAAACCGGTGTGTTCACTTTAAAACGTAAATTAATACCAGCCTCAATTTATTTTTTAAATGAATCTGGTCGTGTCTATGTTTATCGTCTAGAATTTGACAAGTAGATTAAAAAAATATATAACACTGTAAATAAATAACGTAAAAAAAACTGACGAGTAAACAAAGTTCAAATATGTGCAATTTTTGCAGTCGTGTTTTTTATTTTTTTAATTATAGTAGCTTGTTTTGTTTTATAATCTTTAATCTCGTGCATCGGGAAGCGCGGATAGTCAGAAGCCCGACAGTCTGATAACCAGTCTTAACAAAAGAGTATCGTGTTACCCAGAAATTGGGTTGTGGAGGTCCGATAGGCAGTCGCTCCATGTAAAACACTGGTATTTAGCTGCATCCAATTAGGTTCTAATATGTTTTTAAAAAGAAATAATGTAAGTAATAATTAGAAAGGACCAGAAAATGAGTAATATTACTGGTCCTTAGTACTTCATCATCTGCCTAGCCTTTTCCCAACTATGTTGGGGTCGGCTTCCAGTCTAACCGGATGCAGCTGAGTACCAGTATTTTACATGGAGCGACTGCCTATCTGACCTCCACAACCCAGTAACTGGGTAATACGATACCCCTAGGTAAGACTGGTTGTCAGACTTTCAAGCTTCTGACGACTCGTAACGACTGTCAAAGATCCACGTATGACAGCCGGGACCAACAGCTTAACGTGCTTTCCGAGGCACGGAATGATGTCAGTAATGTCTAAGATAAACTTTAGAAAGTACATATGAATTGAAAAAGTCACATTGGTACTTGCCCGGATTCGAACCCACAACCTCATGCATGAGAGGCGGGCGCCTTAACCGCTAGGCCATCACGACTGGTCCTTAGTACTTCAAGGATCACAAATTATTTTAACAACCAAATTCTGCACTTTTGTACATTTTCCTTGAGGATTATTAATTTTTTTGTTAGTTCATTATATTGTAAGTAAAAACAAAATCGAATCAAGTTTTCAAAACCGTATGATCACTAATTAGGTCAATAATTACCTTGTTATGAATATTCCCACGGAAACATAAAATAGTTTTTTAAACTCATTTAACATTCCATGTTCATTCATTATGAATCAATTCATTCATTTACTCGCTCAAAACGCAGTAATAATTTATTCATCACGCATAAAATTGAATGGAACTATAATTTCGTAGAATTTTAAGCGGATTATGATTTGAAATTGACATCATTATCATTTTGATTCGAATACATTAATTAAACTTGTTTTGAATTTAAAGACACATGATAGATAATAAAATATAATTAGTACAAACCCAATGCGAGATTGTCAGAACTTTTAACCGTGAAAATTATAATGTATTAACAGGTTTTATATTATTTGTTATCAACGTTTTGAACCGGCCTAACTGAGTGACTAAAAACTGCTTGTAAATCGTAATTTAAAACTATATTTTTCCCACAATTTCGTTCATGTCAATATCGGTTATAGCGGACGCGGACCAAATCACGAGATAAAAAGTAATCTAGGTATGGTCCTTTTTTTTAGGGTTTAAGCTTACCAAATTTCATTAAAATCGGTTCAGTGGTATAGACCGTAAAAGCGTAATGGATAGACAGTGTTACTTTCGCATTTATAATAAACCCCGGCTTTGCACGGATGCAATGAAGATACTAGCAATACATATAAACTTTCCTCATAAATCACTCTATCTATTGATGAAAAACCGCATTAAAATCCGTTGCGTAGTTCAAAAGATCTAAGTGCAAAGACGGCTTGAAAGGGACTTTGGTTTTTTTTTTTGAGATAATAAATGCTGAGATGTTTAATTCTTGCATCTAACAGGAATCCATTTTGAAAAATAGCCGAAATAGTGGCTCATGCCTTCTGCAAAAGTAACACAAGACAGAAGTTAACTTAGCATAAATTATTTAAAAAAATACGTTTACGTTTTAAAAGTATCCGACATTTTGATTTATGATTGCCATTATATCTGAAAGTAGGTAAGATTTATAAAAAGTAAAACGACGCAGTTATCTTTACTTATGATAGCTAAGTAATTAATCAGCTATCAAGCGTAAACTTTACTTAATAATTAATGTGTTTTAGACAAAATTTCAACAGGTTCGAGAAACATTACAAGTATTCAATTGCGTAAAAAATACAAAATACATAAATTCATTACCCAAAGTTTTAGATGATTTAAAACGAGATAAAAAGCTCGACGATTACTGTTTGGGTAAGACTTTCATAAAAGTAGGTTCACTCATTCAAGCATTTATTTTCGTAAAAACGTAAAATTCACAGTCACCAAACTACCAGGATCGCAAAGTACAAAAGAGGTTGAAAATTTAAAAAAAGAAAACAAAAGCCAACCATGATTTCCCGGCCTAACTTTCAAAGCGTTTAGCATGAGGATACACAATTTAAATGTATCACAGAGAACAATCGATTAAGGAAAACGTGAGGAGAGATACAAGAGATAATGAATTCTGGTCATGTAGCTGCAATTGTTGGTGCAACGTTGATACATCGAGGGCCATGCACCGATAAATATAGGTTTACTTTACATTTCTGTTTTCCTTTGAGTAAAGTTTGAAATTCTAGATGATTTGAATTCCAATCAGTGTAAACTGATCTAATAAATTGGTCGTTTAAAACTTTACACTGCGACTCGTAGGACCAGATTACTATAATGTTATTCTAAATCTTAGTTAAGTTATTATTACTATATCGAAATATTATGAATTGTTGATTGTTTTTAGTTTATTTTCAAGTCCATTCCGAAATATTAGTTAGGTCCCTAGACACAGCAGTACCAGGGGCACATAAATTGCAGGCGCACTTTAATTAATACACGTCTAACAACAACCACAATAAATCATTTAAAACGCCCATCAATCAAGAGCAGGTAATTCTACGGATCATTCATATCGCTCTTTATTATTTATGTCAGATAAAAGATAAATCCGGAGGCATATTTCTGACGTTTATGCTGTCCTAGTAATGTGCTAAGATTCATATTCGTCGGGGAATACAAAATTAGTTTTCTATATATTAATATTATAAAGTCACTTACTAATGAAAGACGGTTTTAAAGCTTAAAAGTCAAAATGAAATAAAATTGAAATTCACAATAAAATATTAATAAAACCAATTGAATCCGAACCTTCTGCTCATTGATATTAAGTTCAAAATTCTCTACAAAATTATTACGGTTAGTTCGATCTTAGTAATTATTGGGAATTTGCAAGGTGAAATATGAAATTTTAAATTACGTATTATTACGATCATCTTGTCATAAAAGATAGTTTATGTAGTCGTAAATATTGAAAGTAATTTTGTTTGTTAGTGAAATTTAATGCGGCCGCAAAGTAGATTAACTTTTTCTATGTAAAATGAGGTTTAGTACTTCAGTTAAAAATATTTTATTTGAAAGCTGGAATGCGTTGCTGTCATACCGACAGCCACACATTCCAGCTTTTGTGACTTTTAACAGGTTTAAGATTTGTACCAAAAGACCAATTCTATTAATTAAAATGGTTTAAAATCTAGTTGCTATCTCATCTCAGGGAGAATCGATGTCAGAGTCATTTTTTACGGATTAAGATTGAGATTTCATTGCGATCGTTTCTAAACCTTAGTAGCATTGCCTTACTGGAGAAGAATATTATTAGTTTTTATTTTTTTTTATTTTTAAACAATAATTCGAAAAAATAATGCGCAAGTAATCTGGCAAGCAATCTGAGTAGCGATGATACAGTTGATACAAGTTGAGCGATTGGTTTCTGCGCTGCGTGTCACGGTGTTTGATTCTCGCACGGAACCAATATTTGAATGGCCTGCAGGTAGTTGTTCCGGGTTTGATCGTTTGTGCATATTATGATTTTATATTTTTGTAAATACACCCACAATACAAAAAAAAAGAAAAATAATGGAAGGATGAAACGAGAAATTACTAGAGTGGGGTAATGAATCAATTTAAATAAATAAATTGCATTTTTATTGAAATTGAACATCTTGAATTAAACAGAAACATTTTATTGAATCAATAAATATATTTTTTATAATATTCACACCTAAAGCTGTCACTCTGCATTATAATTCTCATTCAAGTCATTACGAAGACCATTCTATTAGTATTCTGTCGGAATAATCGTTTAATTTATTTGCTTCCACATTTGCATATTTTTTGACGGTATATTTTTAACACGTCTTTCTTTGATGAGTGAAGTGGGTGAGGTGGTTTGTAGGTTAACAGCTGGTTATGGTATATCTACCTCTATATAGCAATGACACAATGAGTGTATCAAATAGAGTTCTTTGCCCATTTTCTCCATACGAAACTACCTTTAAGAAGGGCAACTAGATTCAATTCTTTTTTCTTTTTTAAAACGTTCAAAAGTGCCTTTTAATGGTCATAAATAATTTGACTTTTACTTTGACTGACTTTCGCAATATGATTAAAATCGAACAAAATGACCCAAGAGTATTCATTTTGCCTAAAATAATTATTTGCATTCAACGACAGTGTCGTACATGCAATACTCTGTTAACTTGCAAATACCTTTTGGTTTATTTATACCTTTACTGCAACCACACAATCAGGAATGTTAATGTACCCACAATGTAAATATTCCTAACGAGACAACTCGTTACTCAAAATCGGAAAACAGGATCTTCCTCGCCCCATCATCAATCATGGACACTGCACTCATTCAAACAAAATAACAGCTGATGAAACCAAATACCAACATTCTTCAAGTTTGATGCCTAACAAGGACAACATGATGCAAGAAAGAGATGGCAAACACACAGACTGGATGTACCGTACGCTCCAGATTCACAAAACGTTTTCTCAGTAAAGACAATTTTGTATAAATACCTACCAGGAACGCATAAGCTCGCAGGTACATAAGATTTGATGCGGGGATAAACTTTGAACAGCGCGAATTGTTTGCGCTAGCTTCTTGAAATTGCTGTCGCGTTATATTTTCCTAGTACTCACATTGTTAGGATTCATACCTCTATCTATTTTGAGCTTTATTTTTTTTTTTTCTGGGCCTTACAGTTTTTGGTCCTACTCTTACGTAAATCCTCTTCTTTTTAAGATTGATCTATAATCTTTTTCAAACAATAACGTAAGAGTAAAAACTGTATGGACCAGAAATATTTGTGGTGTGATTAACAATAATTGATCAAGTCTATGAAAGCCCATAAGCTGAAAAGTGAAAGGGACCTATGTTTTACGAGGTCCTACCTACATGGTACATTATTCATGTTACAAGGTGATGGTAATTGACATGGTACTTTCGATCTTGTCTCGATGTCATGTGTGGCATTCGAAAACGATGATTTCACTTTTATGATGGGTAGGTAATGAATATGAATATTTCCTCGAAAGGTCTAAGGAATAGAAGATTTGTAAATTCCATACAAGCAACGATTAAGACTCATAGAATAGCGTAATAACGAGTATAAATTTACACTAGGTTTCGTAAATGACTTCGTCAACGTGGAAATCAAATATACCCTAAATTCGACCCTGTCGCAAAATCCTTTCTAAGCTTACATAATTATCTTGCCTTAAATTACGGACCTGTCAAAATTTATGGGTCAAATAGTTTTCGATGTCACGTGTTAAGTATGTGAGAAAGTGACTTTTCGTTTTAACATAATTTTCATTAGCGCAAAATTTTAAAAGCGATTTTTTCGTGAATTGCAAGTTTGAGAAAAGATCTGTTTAGTTTCGTAATAGTATGTTCGTAATACATTTTTTTAATAAATACTATAGAAAGATGGCTTTTGAATTTTCCATTTACCAAACCATAACACAGTTTAAATGACTATTTACACCACAACGTAATCAAATATGCACATAACTAATACCGTCCCTAGGGTCCGCCCAGAAGTGCTTAGTTAAGAGACATCGCTTTTAGAGGCATTTCAAATGCACAAACACTTGGAAATCTAACGACATGAACATTACTTATCAAACCGGAACTTGGTCCTTTGAGCCGAATCTCTAACACTTAGGTGTTATAAATTCGGCTTTATTATTATTCTACTAAGAATATTAATTAGTTTGTAATTATTCATGTCAACATGCTGGCAGAATCGATTTTATCAAAGAGGATTTGTAACATAATTACGTGTGTCAGACAGTCTTGCTAATATTTATGTAGTTAACATATTAATGAAGTCGATTAAATCTGAAGAGTGTTCCATCCAGTCTCTTAAAATCTAAAAAAATGTATGTGCCAACTTTAAAGTCTAATGAATGAGAATACTTTTGAGAAAGATTTTAAAAGGGAGGTAATTTTTTAGTCGGTTCATTTATTTACTATTTGGCTAGTTTTCATTGAGATTGGCTGCTGTGGCCGGAAATTGATTGAAAGAATATTTTTATATAATAATATAATATTATGAATGTCAATTATGTTCAAAAGGACTAATTCTTTGAAACAGTGCCTTCGAATTCGCCACCCAAGCATGTTTGGTGTTAAACACTTGTACTTGAGAATACACAGATCTATTCATCACACCTGTTGGCAAGATAAATATGAAAATAGATTCTCCAAATAATTTTCTCGAATTTTAGACAGTGAAACTGCTCTCAAGTAGGTTTGTACTCATACATGTACAACAAACAAAGGCGCGAGTTTGGAAGCAGCAGTGGTCTGTTTTAGCACATATATGTAAATGTATGAAGATTTATTGCATTCCTTATTTCACATGTGCATAATGAATTTTGGACGCTTTAAGTGTAGAAAGTTTGGGAATGCCTTGTAAGTCATGAAGCTTCGGAAAGAAGAAAGTGATCTTAGATTAAATAAAAATAGAAAAATGTACCCTGTATCGATATAGCTAGAAGACTTGCTTGCCCCCGGTTTATTGATCAATAAATTATTTTGTGGCAAATTGTCAAACGCGCGTAAGCTGCTGTGATTGGTTGACTGAATTATCAACAACCAATTGCAGCTGCTTATGCGCGCTTGACGATTTGTCACATTAATTTAACGTTCGAGCAACTGGGGGTAACCGTAAGATGTTCTTGAAGCCATTACAAAAAAAAACATTAATCATCTGCAAACGCTGTTAAAGAACAATGTTGATTAGTTTCAGTTTACTTACAAATAAGCCATGGCTTGTTGTCATGACAATCATACTTCGAAGTAAATAATTTGCCACAAAAAGCCCAAAACCACATAAGCAGAAGCAAGAATTTGTCCCGTATACTAAAAGACCACAATAGCACCAGTAGTGACGATGAATATTCACCATAATATCTACTAAACTTAGCTATTCACATAATAACATCGTATACAGTCCCGTTGTACTAGAACAGCATGCTGGTAAAGATACCATTCTAAGTTTTATGACCATTGTCCCGTGCAATGTCTGAACAATCCGTAAATATATTATCTATTGAGTTATAAACATTTGCTACCCGTATTACAATAAACGATTACAGAGCTCATAAGTTCAGTGTTTCTTATTTATGGCCTTTTAATTTTATAATAGTTCAGGTTAGTTTTGAGTCCTCTTCGAATAAATATCGTAGAATACCGTTTGCATTCCGTAAGAAAATTAGTCAAGCAGCATCCTTTCAAGCCAATATACAGTACTGTTATTAATCTAAACAATTAGTCGTCACAAAGGACCAACAGAAACAGAATAACGGACTACTTAATTAACATACTCGTAGAATATGAGCTCCTAGTACAAATGACTGCTAGTACAATGTCGGCTTTGGCAGTTACTTAGGACTAGGAACTTATGAATAAACAATACATCACCTCACATCTTCTGAGCTCCTAGTACAAATAACTCCCAGTACATTTCAGAAGACAAGGACCTCATAAATAAGCGATCTATTATGTCACTAGTGAGCAATGACATCATAACAAAGTCCCGTTGTACCAGGATTGCATACTGGTCGAGATATTGCTGAATAGCGTAAATTACCATTTTCGCGGACAATGCGGGGTCTTTCACCTTACGCGTGCATCACATTTAAAGCGCGCACAGATTTGAATTTAAGCGAAGGTTGCGGCGCATGTAGTCGCCCACGGCTCGCGCGTTGCATGACGATAATGTAGGGTTGGCAGGAACTGTGAATTTCGTGGTTATTTTTAAATGTTGTTTTTCAGATTAAATTTCAACAGCTGCGACATAATTTCAGTATACCTCGTACACTGAGATATTATTTTTTTTACTACGAACATTTAATAAACAATTTTATAGCAAAACTAACTACAAGAGGAGTTAGGTCAAATAAAATACCTTAGAATCATCTTTGTTCATAAAATAAAACTGTTCCATGGCAGTCCATATCCAGATAAACCATTCAATAACCGTTCATGAAAACATAAAAATACGGGACAGCAAACTATCCTATGTGTTAAGCTAGATCTATATTTATTTGTGCCTTTTAGCTATTTCAAAAAGTAACAAAATTAAATATCCCTCCATCCGCCACAAACGCCCGCCTTTATGTATGTATTATGTAGCTGGATAAAATAACCTATTCACAAAACAAATACTGAAAACGTAATTGATTTCAGCACAGCCCTAATCCGAAGCATTCTAAGCGACACACTCATTATTCAGTACATTTATCCTGTATCTACTTGTGATATAGTTTAAACGGGTTGTCCGCACCAAGGGTGATAGCAACCTGTCTGTGAACACCACGCTTTGCACTCAGAGCTCAAGTTACGCTAGCCTGAGTTAAAACACTACGAATGTCTAGCATATATTGGTCCTTAGATTCTTAGGACCACGTTTGGAATTGGAGCTCAAGTTACAGTAGACATATTTTTAACAGTAAGGGTTACATGTTTGTGTCAGGCTTTATTTTAAAACAATAAAAGGGGTTTAATTTCCATAGCTTTTGGTTTTATAGTTATTAAAAGTGATTACTGTGCAATAAGCACAGTAATTAAAACATATTGGTTGATATTCTGTCGTTATGGCGGCCGCTTCTCATACATGAGGTTGTTGGTTCCACAATGTGATTTTTTAAATTCATAATGTACGTTACAAGTTTATGTTAGACATGCGCTAACCCTAATAAGACGTAACGACTGTGATTAAAATTGCATAATTATTACATTTCGCAACACCCATGGATGCCCAAACGGTATTCGTACCGGTTCTTAACAGAGAAGGACTTGCGAACGCAGTCGTTAACCCGTTTACATAAAACTATAAAATAAAAAAAGTAATAAAACTAGCCTATTATTGTCCCATTGCGGGACAAAGGACTCTTAATACAGAGCAGACATGAGTATTAATCACCACGCTTGCTGAAGGCGTATAATATTGGCGATTGGTGTTCATTATTGGATCACGGTGAACGGCTGAAAAAAATTGGCTAAAAATTGGTACACATACATATTAATCTTACTTAACACAAAGGATAATTCCAATCTCAATTTTGTGGTCCTATGGGATAATTTAGGACATTGGCCTTATTTTGATGTTTAAGCGGACATAGTCGTTGGCAGAAGCTAGTTAAGTATAAGTCCAGGTTTTCTCACAATATTTCCTTTCAGCGATGTCAGTGATGTCCAAGAAAAACTAGAAAACATTTTATTTAAAGCAAGATTAAATGCAGGCTCTCTTGAATATTAATTTATTTCATTTCATCTTAAAACTGTTTAACGGGCCTCTGCGAGTTGACTTCAGCTCTTCGTATGCTTTTCAAAGGTCCAGGATCTTAGGGTCCCTAGTTACAAATAAAGTTAGACACAGGCATAAGAGCCTGTATGCAGAATTACAATAAGACCTACTTAGGAGTATCTCAAAAAGCCTATAGCAGAGAGAAATGTAGGAGGTTCCCACACTTAAACTAAGAAAAATTTGTATTCAGCCTTAAACGCTTACTTTCCAAAGTGGTAATGTTAGAAATCGTGTAGTGTGTCAACGCACTAACTCTAACAGCGTGGTGCAGCATTACTGTCTTAAAAAACTGTAAACGTTAGTCGACAAAAATGGTAAAAATATTTTTAATTTTTCAAAGTGAAATGTGGACTAATCCATTTAATCTTATAATACAGACCAACGAACCTTAAAAGGTAACAACAGAACCTTTAATCACCTCATTTTTGTCATAAAGGGTTTTATTAAACGAATATAGTGGCCAAAATATTCTGACTGAAATCATTTGATCACAAATAATTTTAAATCTGCTATAAATAGAATAGTACTGATTGATCTTCCTGCTTTTAACTCGATTTACGAAACGGGTTAGTACAAGTCGGCTCACCGCTACTGTTACGATCAGTTAACCATGGTTTACTGTCCGCATTAAGTTATATTTTTATCTCACCGGTTGACGAGTTGGAGATCAGGTGATCGTAGATCAGAATTTTTTTTGGTCTTTACGCTCTGTTCGCTCTCCGACATGGCAATGTAGTTCATTCGTAATTATCAACGAAAGATTTAGTGTGTTTTCAATTGTAAATAAAGCGCCTGATGTGTATGTTCCGCAATCTTTAGGATAAGCGATTGCTAGTTTTTATTATTGTCTTTAATGTAAGCTCCTGTACTATACTTTAACAGCGTGTGTACTGTACACACGCTGTTAAAGTATAGTACAGGAGCTTTCCAAAGAATTCATATTTTTGTACCGAAGGACCAAAAAGAGTCGGACGAATACAACTGACTAATAAAAAATAAATTGGATTTTATAACGAGATGTCACAGGCGACTGACTATCAACACTTACAGCACAAAATTTCAATTCAAATTCTCATCGAATATTCAATTGAAATCAGCGAATAGCGAAAATCTAATAGACCAACTTGACAGCTACAGACAAGCTCCTGGCTAGCAAAAAGAAAATCAGATTTATCAACCATTTCGATTAAATCAGTCCAATTTATTAACTCATGGAACTGACAGATCCTGGGATGAGTGGCACGTTTTTCAGGCCATTACTTTTATGGGACAGGTCCAATGTAGAAATGAAAAATCGTGAAGTGCTATATTTCATTGCGAATCACCGGATTGACCTAGTTTCTGACAGCTCTGATAATGTCGAATAAAATTTTAGAGGACTTCATTAAACAAATTAATGGATTGTGAATTTTGTATTCGAGGAAAAGTGTAGTATTCTCATTTCCATGCGAACCGGGCACGCAGATAGCGTGCCCGGTTCTGCTCTTAAGATTTATATAACAGTAATTAAGAAAAGTTCAATATTCTTACAATCTTCTATTCTAATACATTTCCCTCGCTTTATAAGCACATCTTTGGTGAAAATGAAAAACAGAACATAGCCATAAAGACGATAATTAATATTGTAAACAAGCATGCTGCAAAAAAATCAAAATAAAAATGAATGCCATTATTTATTTTTATTATTTCTACAACTGTCACATGTTGGCTTTATACTGTGATCATAGTTATTGTAAATTGCCTTTTGTCAGCGACTGTATTTCAAGAGACGCCGCGGGCAAAAGTCAAGAATTACATTTTATAACAACCCCATGCATATTTTAATGCTAGGCAATTAGGACCAACAGAATTTATTCAGTTTTTATGATCGTCTAATTGCAGCTAGGTTTGGCTCACAATAATTCTTTTGAGTATTTCATAAAATATTATTTTAACATGACGATTTTAAAATTTTTAGTGCACACTGCGAGCGAGTTTACAAGGTACTTAATTTATAGTATCTCGTGTACCAGAGTATCATAAATATAGACGCCTACAAAAAATCTAAAACCGTACACAAAGACCACATAACAATTAAGAGATGCTCCATTTCTCAGACCTCAATAAAAAATTCTTAAAGCGTGCACTTAGTCGACCGATGATACTGCTGCACACAATTTATTTGATTACAAACTATAAAGAACACTCGCATTCATGATTACCTGGTACTTCCAAACGGCTTTTATTGTAGAAATAATTAGGAATTATTTTATATCGACTGAAGTCAGTTTATTGTGTAATTAAATTCTATAGGCAATTACAATCTATTGAAAATTAGGTCTACTGTTTGTAAAACTGGGGTCCTACCATGAACTCTTATCGCGATCCAAAAACTGAATTGTTCTTTAAATACGTCAATATAACGCATCAATTTATGTCATTATATTGACGTATTTTCTCTTATCGCGATCCAAAAACTGAACTGTTCTTCAAATACGTCAATATAACGCATAAATTGATGCGTTATATTGACGTATTTGAAGAACAATTCAGTTTTTGGATCGCGATAAGAGTTCATGGTAGGGCTTTGTTTATTAAGTAAGTTTTATATCGGTGTTGTTTGCAGGTTGTATAATCTTTTTCCCTAGTACTCTTAGTACACTCACACGGAGAGAATCAGACTTTTGCGGCATTGATAAAGTTATCCGTTTTATATGCACTACTTTTTTTTGTCATCCTAGTATACAATTGAAAAGATGTTCAGGTATTTTAATATATTTCAATCATTTATAATTATTATTTATTTGTTTTATTTTACTTTAGCTTATAACGGCCATAAATCAAATTAAAAAACGTATTAATATTTTCTTCTGTGTTTATTGGATGTCATAATATCAATTGTAAGAATATATATAGTAATAGATTACTATAATATATATTCTTCACTTCTGCACATGATTCTAATCAGGCCATAATATTAAAAGGAAAACAGAAGTGCAAATAAATCTATTAAAATTACTTCAACATTTTCTTTCAATCATTATAGTAGATGTTTCTAGAACAAGCTAGTTCAATAGTAGGAACTTGACCCCAATCAGGCCTTTTGTGCTGCAGCTGCATACGTTGCAGGCCAATAGGGATGTGACCCAATTCGTAGTCGTCAAGGGCGAGTGTACGCCGCGCGATCTATCATCGCCTAGTTGTAATATTACTAATAGCTATGTGACTTACGTCTTCAGAATTGTAGTGTAAGTAATTATTGTAAAAGATGAAAATTTGCCCGACACTTGACCTAGGAAGTCAAAGTTCCCTTCATTCGACCAAATTAGCTGACGTCTTAGAAAACTAATTGTTGATCAAAATTAACATGCGGCAATTATGTCAATTATAAAGTTTTGATTAATTAAAACATCTATATTTATGTAGCTAATATTTGACGGAAATAAGACTCGCGAAAATATGTCAACTACTAACCAAATATTAACTTCGAGAGCTATGTGTAATGATGTTTTAAATGGTGATTATTCAATAAATAAATCATAATTATTACTGCATGTTTTCGATCGATAATTTTAATTATTACTTTGAATATAGGTAGGCATTTAATAATTATTTTGGAGAGCTCATAACATGTCTATAATCGTAATGACTATCATGGGTTTAATAAAAAAACCTAAAGGACCAAACTTATGTAACAGTGCGGAACTTAGCAATTTCCTTGAAAATCGAGGATCTTAGGAATAAGAGGGTAGGTAATTAAATAGAAATAAACAAACTAAATAAGTAACAAGAAGCTAAATTAATATATAGGTACTCACTTATTCCAAAATAATTGGCAAGTTTCATACAATTTCTACAGTAATTTCATATTTCATCTTTCTGATCGTAAACAACATGGTATGCAGTTTAATCCTATAGATAGATAATTTACTTTTACTATGGCTAAGTAACTGCGCAATAAGTTGCTTTTACAATTTTCCTATACTTTATTACTGATGCCGTTTTCTAAATCTAACTGCAGATTATTGATTGCTTTGGTTTATCTTCTTGAGCATTTTCTCTTGGGAGGTAAGCAGCTTTTATCTGTAGCTTAGGCCCGCGACTTCGATTGCGAGAATGTCAGTTATTGTTTATAAAAGAAAAAGTAATCAAGGTATCCTTTTTGTTTAAAAAATAAATACGAGTAGCTAAATTTATTTTTTCCGCAATTTAAGTCCCGTCGCAATCAATCAAGCCGTTTTGAAGATTACCCGGAAAAAGAGATACCTAGACAGTTAGAATGGCAAAAAAAATAAAAATAATTTAATCATAAATATTCCGTACTTTATGATCGTGTTGTAAATTATTTTTGTAGGTAACAGTAGATTTTTTTGTCATGATTTCAGGGTGTTCATGATAAGTACAATGACCCCTTTTCAGGTTTCTGGTAAATAAAAAATGAACCTGTATAGAAGATAGATATAGACTCACACACACACACCCCCACACCCCCACTGACACTCTGGAAAAAATAGTCATGTCCAAAAAAACAAAAGACAGTAAAATCCTTTCCGTTTTACCCTAACAGTTTTATGCAACAAGGTTTATCTAGTGTGATAAGTGCGGGGTGTCAGTCCTCGGTTTGTGCTAATGGACTTCCCTAGTCACGGGCGGGCCCGCGGCAAGTTGCTAGCTATGTGTGTGGACATGAAGTGAGCGGGTTGAGAAATTATCGAGAAAGGATTTGCGTGTTACAGTTTTCCGGGTGTTGGATTTCCGTGACCTATTTAGGGGGAGGATGTTTGGTACATCCTACATCCTACACAGTAAATATGATTTGTTGTGAAAAAGCATCTTTTTGATTATTTCATTATACCTAGATGTTAAAATGCTAATACTAATGCTAATTCTATACTATCTTTCACGCCTGTAAACCTCGAAAGGTTAGGCAGAGGTGTACCCATTAGTAAACCCACATTTTGCCAGTTTTTGCTGACTGCAAAGCCGAACTTTGTGTGATGAGCATAATTGTTGGTTCTGTGTCTGGGTGTAATTTATCTATAATATGTGTGTATTTATAAATTATATAAGTATGTATATCAGTTGTCTGGTTGCCATAACACAAGCTCTGCTTAGCTTGGGATCAGATGGCCGTGTGTGAGTTGTCCCAAGATATTTATTTTTATTTTATTTATTTTTTAGTTATATTAAGTCCCATGTAATAGTAGGCGAGCGTATTGCCATCAAGCGGGCACAAATCCAGAGCAGAGTGCATTGATGCAGTATTTCCTGGCCCTACACTGCACCGCGTATTTTATATCCTTTGTCCCTTATCTTAGTGTTGTATTGTTGAGATTCAGTTTAGTCTTACTATCTAGAGAATTTCAACGGGCTTTTATTTTATTTTGTGCACCCAAGCATTGTGGAGAATTTTCAAACTGATTAATCTCTTAAAAACTTTTTCAGTTTTATATTATTTGATTAAAGAAGTTTACGCTCATAACTTTCAAGTCCAAATGTTTTTAAATTAATATACCGATTTTATTTAAAATTAATAATAAGGGAAGAATATTAGCTACAAAACTCTTTTTCGAAAATATTCCCTTCTTTAGACTTATGTATTTTGTATATTCGTAAGTTTACCTAATTAAAATTGCTTCATTATGACCTCTTCGTACAATTGCGATATAACAACAGGGAGATTTTGAGATCTGTCCGAAGAACAGAAAGATAATACAGCGAGATGGAAGAGTATGTACCTATAAAGTTTTTGCCCATTCTTCTGCTTACCTACAAAACTACCTTTTGGAATTGGCAACTAGAATATTTTTTTCTCTTGTAAATGACGTTCAAAAGTGCCTTCTAATGGTCTAATTGAAAAAAATGATTTGACTTTGACTTTATATTGTAAATACAAGTTAAGAAGCCCTTTCGCGCGGTAGTGGCGCATATTTCTTTTTGTATTTATTTCAATTTTATTTTTTAGATACAAATTACAAACTTGTTTTTACTTTGCTTTTATGTACAATTTTTATTTTCTCTTTTTATGTTATATGCGTCATTTTCGCGTGAATAAACAGTTTCTCTCTTTCTTTATAGAAAAACTTTGAATCATAAAATCTCATTATCATTTCCTTTGTTACAGCCGCATCGTGGTGCGAGGGTGCCCGCGACGCCACCTGTCCAAGAATTTGTGGGCCCTCACTTCAAAGCGAACCAGTCTGCGCCACTGACGGGTACATCTACCCTTCACTCTGCGAGATGAGGAAGAAGACTTGTGGAAAAGGTATGAATCATCCTTTACGTTCAAGCAGTAGTATACTCGAGCATTGATTAATTGATAATGAACTTAAATGTAACTGAAATAGAGTTGGAAATTGCATTTAACAATTTATAAGAATTAAGTATGGTCCAGCCATACTTATCTACCTGCCTAAGTATGGCCGGAGCATATTGTGCATACATAATGCTGCTAAAATACACAGCATTAAGTGTAGTTCGGCCAATCCGGCATTCTTGTAACCCTACACATGCCATACTTTTTCGGCGTTCCTTAGTAGGTACTTGGAAAGCCCCATTTTTCCGCCAATGTGGTAAAACGGGGTGAATAGGGATGCACGGGTGAATTGAGACGAAAATATAAAAGGGATTTCAACGTTGAAAGAATGTAGTTTGTTACCAATAATGACAATCGTAAATTATAATTCAGCGAAAACATTGCAACCCTTTTGGTAACAAATTGTATTAATTCAACATTATCCTTTTTAAAGTTTTGTCAATTCACCACTGTATCCCTATTCCCCCCATCTGAGGGTACATTGCCAGCAATATTTTAAATATTTCGGGGTATATTACATATTGTAGTAAAAGTATTGCCCATTTAAGAGCACCTTATAACAAAAGAAATGCATGTAATGCATTGGTATCAATTAATTGAAAGTCCAGAAGTTACTGTCATAACCAGCAAAGCGACTTTCCACAGTAATCAAGCTGGAAAGATATTCAGTAAATATATTTTAAAAACTTTCCCTCTAAACGTTTTCAGGAGTACGCCTAGCCCAGGATCAAACCTCCTGCTCCCGAGCCCAGGGGTCGAAATGCGATCATCGGTGCACGACCGAGAGGGACCCAGTGTGCGGAACCAATGGCAGGACTTATCTCAACAGATGCATGCTGCAGGTTGAGATTTGCAGGTAAGGAATGCATAATATAGGGTCGAGGGTGTACAAAGATTCATCACATAGCTATAACTGCGCATACAGACAGTATGCGCATCAAACTAAAGTAACATTCAGAAAAACTGTAGAACTATGTGCTATTAAAGTTTGTTTATTAAAAACGACACGGTGAAATCTTTGCGGTGCGGCGCCGCAACGCACCGTGGGCCCGCGCCCTGAGTCATATTTCATAAAAAATGGTTGTTCAGGAGTCCATCCCGGACAAACAACGTGACGCATAATTTATACAGAGATACTTTTCATTCATCATCCAAATTTAAAAATCGAGGTGTCTTAATTAAACTATTTTCATATGTGAAACATTATAATCAAATAATAATAAAAAACCATTCAAAAGAAAATATTATCCGTAAAAAATCAGAATGTAGAGACACGCAGCAAGGGGAGCGTTGAGCGTGCTGTTTGTGTGCGTTCCCGAATTTTGTGGTAAGCGCGTGTGCAGTCAAGTTCAACAACCTATTGTTGAACTGTATTTATTCTACACACGCGTAGTGATTTTAGTAGCGGAAAATTAAGTGAAAAAAGTATATTTTTTTTATTGATAAGGTTATCGATTCTAATCATTTCTGAGGATGGTGGTTGCAAAATAACTCTGTATATATTAAGATTAGTACGATTTATAGGCAGGATATTAATAGATTGTTGCAAAATAAAACACAAAAATGAAATAATTATTTTTATTAAAATCAGCAGTCACAATTTGAGTCTCATTATTTACAGATACAATTACCTATTTTTTAGTATTTAGCGTTATTTGACGTCATCGATTTTATCTGGTTCTTTGTCGATTTTTATACTATTTGTTGTTTCGGTTTTATCTTGCTTTGTTTCGATTTTATCTTGTGCTATTTCAATTTTCTCTTGTGTTGTTCCAATTTTGTCTTGTGTTGTTTCGATTTTATCTCTTGATGTTATGATTTTACCTTTTGATGTTCCAATTATATCTCCTTCTGCTTCTCTTCCAGAGTCGGTATTGGGCTTTCTCATTTGGGTGCTTGTAACAACATCAGCGCTCATAGAGAGAATTGCCCCGTCGACTGCTCCCAGGCGCCCTTCGATGGACCCATCTGCGGATCTGATGGAAACGTGTATAAAAGCACTTGTCAGATGAAGCTGTTCACTTGTGGGTGAGTGCGCTTTTGTTTTATGACGGCCTGGTATCTGTTACCGTATGTTAAAGGGTCACGGTCAAAATGGGCGTAAAACCAACAGCTTTAAAATATATTTTATGTGAAAGCTAATGACCATTACTTAATTTTATACTATGACGGCAATCACCCAAACAATCGGTGAGCAGAGATATTCAGTGATGTTCAAACGTATTTGTTATAGAATCCAAAAAACCGGCCAAGTGCGTGTCGGGCCACGCACAATGTAGGGTTCCGTAATATGCGAGGGAATCTTACAATTTAACCCATTTCCTACGGTCCGAATTGCCTTCGAGGCTGCGAACGATAATTTTTATTGTAATGATAAAATACAAACTTACGTTTGCAGTTGAAAAACATCTTCTCCGATACATTTTGCTTAGGATAATATGTTATCCAAGTACGTTTTCTAAGTTGGTCGACTATTACTCCTAAACCTGTAAAGCCTACTTACTCGTGATAGTTTTCCTTTTAATTTCATTATATATACTACTACTGTGAATTTTTTCACACACCCAAACATAACCGTATAGGCCAAAGAAACCAATCTATAGTTGAGCATTACTGTACTTGCTTAACAGGCAGAAGAACAGTAGGAAGTTGTGCTTGTGCCCACATAGTTTCAGTTTTGTGGTTTTTGGGGTTAGGACGGCACGAGCCTTTCATTGCACCCGCAGAACATTTATTAGATGTTATAGTTGATGATAACCATTGATATTTAAATAAAAGGTATCAATATATAGTAGTTTTTAACAAATATGTGTTTTATTTAACCAATCTTTTGGATTTTTTTGCAGTGATACCCGGTCGATATTGGGGTTGACAAGTATTTAGGGGGTATTTAGAAGTACAATAAAGTAAATTACAACACATTTTATTTCTGTTGGTTTTACGCCCAGCTCTCATACAAAAATGCCCATGATCCTTTCCAAATATTGATTAAATTGTATATTAATGAACTACAAAATT
The DNA here is from genome assembly GCA_949316365.1 of Hoplodrina blanda. Lineage (NCBI taxonomy): Eukaryota > Metazoa > Arthropoda > Insecta > Lepidoptera > Noctuidae > Hoplodrina > Hoplodrina blanda. Next base: position 2,163,105 of record OX438568.1, on the reverse strand, counting down.
AAGAGTGAGGTTTGGAAGTAAAAACGAGAGAGATCTTTGCCCAAATGTTTGTCAAAAGCTATTTATTATTTTTAGTACTAATTATACAAGCCATCAACATTTTAAATATCTCACACGCTCATATTTTTAACTCCGATGGAGCACAACGATATCTAATTGTCTTTCTAACGTATATTCGATGTTGTGTAGCAGACGTATTCCCGCTAACATGATGATGGTGATTCTACGCAAATCCTTCGTCTTAACAATTTTCAAGTCACCCAAACTGGGTGCTTCACACCAACATCGATTGACATACTCTTCATGGGCTGACAAAACGCGATTCCCTCATAGATCTTGCGAGGCAAAAGTAAACTGTGACGTCACATTTTTGCCAATTCAATTCTACAACTATTTATTAATTTAAAAGCCAATGTAATTTTTTTACTGGTAATTGAAAATTAATAAGGTTTTTAGGGCTAAAATAAAGTGTGTTTTTAAAGTAAGTACTTGTGTCTTGTAATTAGTGATTAATGATGGCGAACACCCAATTAATCCTTTTTCCCTACATTTTTCAGGCAAGGTGTAGTACGTACGAACAAAAAACATTGCCAGACTACCCGCCATTGCCGCGAGTCTTGTTGGCGCGTCGCCAGACCAACCTGTGGCTCTGATGGCAAGCTGTATGCCAACGCTTGCAGGATGAAGGCTAGCAACTGCGGGTATGTATTTTTGGGAGAACTGGCGGCCTAACGCAATGCTTTAAAACAGTATTGTTTTTATATTACTTCGTGATTTTCACTGCTAGAATTTCAACTTTAAGGCACTGAGTGGAGTGTTGGAAATCCAACGGAGTGAAATAATACTGTTTTAGGCTAAAGTGGTAGGCCCTCTAAGATGGAAGAGAATTTTTATTTCGTCCGATACAGCAGAACTACTGTCTTTGTTCAAAATATGATACGACGTTTAACTTTTACCATCTTTTTGAAATTATGAGTTTAGACTAGAGCAACGAAAAATAGCCAATTCAAATAAACTTGAACCTTAATGCATGTATTAAAATTTCTATTTCCAGTAAACACGTGTTCGAGGTACCAATGGCGTTCTGTGTATCACAAGAAAGGACATCAGGAGGGGAATCATGTCCTAAGGACTGTATAGGCCAGAAAGAGAAGCTGGTCTGCGGCTCCGATGAAATGGTGTACAGGAACGATTGTGAGATGAAGATGTTGAATTGCGGGTAAGTGGGAAAGAGATAGAAGAAGAAAGTAAAGAAAATATTAAAAGGACTGTACCGACTTTCGAGCTCGGTCCATGTAAAATTGAATCGTAACTCAAAAACTTGTTATAGAATATATGAATTTTGAGTTACCGTGTAGCTATGATTATGAAATTGAGTCATTTTATGAAAATATGACTAACCACAAGTATACATAAGTGCCCTTATTAGGAATTTCTCTTGTATTGGGGGTGCGTTTACAAACATATAAACTCACGTATACAAACAACTAGACACAAACACCCGATCGACCTAACAGCCTATGTGTCTATCTGCTATTACACTACCCTACTTAGGAGATTGGGACCCTAAGGCTCTAGACAGACGGACTGCATTCCAACTGCCAAGTTATTGGAACTGCAGGCCAACTGCATACCGACTGTACGGCCGGTTCGCAGTTTCATTGCAGTCATGGTAAATGTTTGGCAGTCGTGCAGTCCGTCTGTCTAGAGCCTAACAGTTGGGTAGTGTAATAACGCTATATTCAAAAGATTGATGAAGTAACAAAAATTATGTTTGTGAGATAAATACAATACAAACAAAAATATTACTTACTCATTGTACATTCCATAAGGCAATGTGCAACAGGGATACAGGGGCAGCCAAGAATATAACCTAGAAAGAGAAGACAAGTATAATAAATCGGAATTTAGCATTTCGTAGAAATTTTTCTTTTAGAGATAAACTGAGGCTAAGAAAACTGTTAGAGATAAACTACTATAACATGGCGCGCCCCTCCGTATTTAGCATTTCAATAATAATGAGTAATTAATGATGCCGCTAGTCGAGCAACAATGACGCGCTGATTTGTTTCGAGAGCCGTCTCAGTACGCACACATGCGTTGTGAATCTTTTAAATACTTTCAAACGTTTTGAATTGTGGAGAAGCGCGCCAAGTTATCGTAGTTTATCTGTAATTTATATTCAACACCTTTTAATATCATCACCAGGAGCGTCAGCAACCGAAAGATTGTGAAGAAGATGGATATGGAGAAGTGTCGAGGCAAAATGAGCAGGTGCATGAAGGTCAAGTGTCCCGCTGACCTTGACCCCGTCTGCGGTACTGACCAGAAGGTGTACACTAACCCTTGCCTCTTGAAGGTCGCCACCTGCCTGTGAGTATTATGTCTTACGTTATCCTAGTAGGCGTTACTATACTAAAATCCATGTAAAAAAGAACCTAAGTACTTGTTTTATACACACATACATACGCGCGTTCTGTGGTTTCTGCCTACCCCCATGGGAAAAGGGCGTGAGATTACTTGTTTTATGTCATAAGATTTACTGACTAGATCATTATGCTACCTTATGTAGTATCAATTTTCATTCAAACACGTCAACCTAGGAGGTTATCGGCTGTTTAACCGGATATTTCTGTGGTGCTTTAAAAATTAGGGCCTCCAGCCAGAGCAAATCTAAGGGCCTATGCCACAGCGAGAATTTACACGCGCGCTACACTTAAAGCTCTTCAACGAAGCAACACTAGTGTTCCTTCTTAGCATGAAGCCATCGCACTGCGTTAAACGCGAAAACTTTGTGCGCAGAGACCTATAAAAACTTTTACCGATGCTGCGATAAACAAGGCCACCTAGGCCCAAGTACCTATTTTACCAAAAAAATATAAAAAAGGATCAATTTAAAAAGCCCTTTAGTTCCTGCTAAAGCCATTTTACGAAATGACATGTATTTGATTACAGCAAAGGAATCCAACTAGCTCACTTCGGCAACTGCACGCTGCTGCCTCGGTTCAAGGAGGACTGCCCTGATACCTGCGAGAATGTGGTGGAGCAGCCTGTCTGCGGATCCGATGGAAATGTTTACAAGTGAGTATTTTTAAAGGCTTTGGGTCATCCAAAACACTGATAGCTGACGTTGTATCAAAAGGCTGGCTAGCTTAAATGGACTGAGAAGGACAAGTAGTGGCCTTACGGAGGAGATAGCTGATGCCCTGAGACAGTGAGACGGGGTCGTGACAGGCCACGAAAGAGATGGCGGGACGAACCAGATGGATTCCTCCAAAACTGGAGAGAAGGATGGAAAGACTGGAGGGAAGCCAAAGGTCTAGGAGTAGGAGCAGAACACGCTTAAAAATAAATAATGTCTTTTCCAAAGTTGTTAAATAGGTAGATAAAGAAAAAATACTTTGATTACTGCTTGCTTTAAAGAGGTGTTCCAACACAACAAATAATTTGTCATTCGAGTAAGGGCTTTAAATCGTGTAAAAGTCATAACCTGGAAATTATGAATTACGAACACAACAAAAAGAATCACTCAAATCGGTCCAGCAGTTCTCCAGTTTTTCGCTTAATAACACATTTAGCCATTTTTATTTCATTTTTATTTCTATAGATCGATAGATAGAATATTATCTATTTATTTATCCATTCCAACTAACGTCCACCTCTCTCTCACCAGGTCAGAGTGTGAGCTCCGCCTAGCTACATGCGGCCAGCACGTGGTGCCGGTTTCCGCAGCACACTGCCGCACCACAGCTCTCTGCCACGAGGAGTGTCCCGACACACCTGCGTTCATCTGCGGCTCTGATAACCGATTCTACAAGAACGAGTGTTTGATGAAGAAGGAGAATTGCGGGTGAGTTGGACTTTTTATACTTCTTCACCTATCCCGGTGTCTGTAACTGATCAAATCTTACAAGTTAAAGAGCCACTTCCCGATGTTCGATTGATTTAAATTTTGCATGACAATGTGTTATAATGATGTCACAGAGCTGGTCTGATAATGGAACACGATAGTGGCCATAGCGTGCCGGAAACTGGTCGAACGAAATTCATCAAAAATAGGTACTATCCGAATTTCTGAACCAACCGGCGGAATTCACAAAAAAAAAAAATTACATCCTTGCCCTGACCTGAAAAAATACAACCAAATTGGTCCAGCCGTTCTCAAGTGATAATCTTTTACATCTTTGACACTTTCATTTCGAGATAGTACTCGTTACACAGGATACCAGGCGCACATAATAAACAAAGAGCTCTATTCACAGCAAGCACGTGTTCGTGGTACCTCTGAAGCGTTGCCTGGCGCGCTTCCAGTACTCCGGCTGCGCGCGCGTGTGCCCGCCCGAGTACGACCCCGTGTGCGGCACCGACAACAAAACTTATTCCAACAAATGCTTCTTGGAGATGGAGAACTGCCGATCTAGGTAAGTTCTTTGAGCTTATGGGAGCCTAGTACTTTTGTCATCAACAAATCGATTTCTAAGCAATTAGGATAGCATGATTTATGCAAACGGATGCTATAAGAAATGGAAAACTGTCAGCCTTGATGAGTTCTTTGATAGTCGAGACTTTTTTTTCGAAAATATCTTTAAAGGTGGATTCACACTAGAGCATGTTCTTGAGAATTTCGATGGGATATATTCACCTACAGATTTTTTCTTATCTTCAACGGTTTTGGTCGTGACTGTCATTCAGTCGGAAAGTGACTAAATGAAAGCTTTAAGGCGCTGTTCCATTGCAGTACACGGGCACGCTGCACACGTTGACTTAGCTTCGCTATGTATGAAAACGTCCACTGCAAGCCACGAAAACAATACGGTGATTAGTGACGTCATTGATACACATGTGGCTTGCTCGGATATCAACGCATCTTAACGATGCGCACGGTATACACGCTACCCGCACGCTAGCAGCGTGGGTCTATTTCTCTTTGTCCATCATAGCAGGCATGCGGGTGTCAGTAACGTCAATTAACCAGGCATCCGTACGTAGCGTGGCCGTGTGACGTTATACTACATAGCTGTGGGTAACCACGAATATTCGTGCATTCAATGTAGTTCAGTGGAAAATCACGCAATCTGACCCATGCAGCTAGCGTGGATGTGTACATCGTGCGCCGCGTGCACTGCTGTGGAACAGCACCTTTATTATCACTTCTGCTGATAATACAAGCTATAGTAATTTAAACCACTATATTTACAATCTTATTTTAGCACATTAAAATCTTTTTTGTACAAATATGTACATTGGAACCTAATTATTACCTAACGTTGTTATCTTCTAAATAAATAAATAAATCTATGCTAATAAGAAAACTGTTTGCTTTAATGTCGTTCATAATCGACGCAAAACAGTATGTTGACATTGTACAGTCAGCAAAACAGATAGGTATGCAGGGTCGTCAGATATATCGGATGTCTTTGACTGTAACTTAACCTAAATAAAGAACTACTTAATTATTATCTACGTTTTAAATTAAATTACATTCGAAAACATTCATCGGTTTCTAAGAAAACTTCAACTATATCTGACGACCCTGCATACCTATCTGTTTTGCTGTGTGTACATAAATTGTAAGTACTTCAATACTAGCTTCTGTCTGTGATTTTGTACGCGTGCTGTTTTTCATCCACGTTACATCTTTGGTTACAGCTCCGCTCCTATGGGTCTTAGCGTAACGTTATAAAGCCTATATTATTCCTCATGAATCTGGCTATTACATACAAAAAGATTTTTCCAATCCGACTGGTAGTTCCAGAGATTAGAGCGTTCAAGCAAACAAAAAACTCTTCAGCTTTATTTTATTAGTATGACTAGCACTCTCCCCGCGACTTCGTTCGCGTGATTTTTCTTACGGATCCCTAATTTTTTGATAATATAGCCTATAGCAATCAGTGATAACGGAGCTGCCAATTTGTGAAAAAAAAAATTAAAATCGCTTCAGTAGTTCCAGAGATTACCCCCTACATACAAACTTACAAACAAATGTTACTCTTTATAATATTAGTAGAGATGAAAATCAGTGGGACTTTCTGCTGTTTACTTCTTGCGATAGTTCGTTGCTTTTATTGTTAACATATTATTTAACTGTCAAATATAATAATGGCGCAATTTCTCTTGTAGAGCAAGAGCCAGTCACTGCCTGACCTACGTCATAGTATAAAAGATAAAAGTTTCTAAGAATGTGTAGCCCTGTCTGGAGATCTAAATGTTTAAGGTACTACAGATTAAAGTTCGATTGTACAGCCGACAACCTGATAGGTTGACCTACGAGATTTTTTTTTTTTTTTTTTTTTTTTGTTATATGATGTATCCCAATAAGGTAACAACATAAAAAATACAATCTAGCTTAATACTAAAGCTAATGAGCAATTTAATTCTAACTTAATTTGCTAGGAAGAGTAAACCTAAGAATGTGTCCATTAACACTTTTCTTATTGTCTCTATTAAGGGGAAGACACTTTGTTCTTGTGTTCTTTATGGGTAGCACTCACTTCACTACATTAAACTAACACTTCACTAAACTAACTCAAAAGGTTTTGTCCTTTTTAGTCTTCTCACTATGTCCGTGTTGTCGAGGAGCTGGATAGCCTCGACGTTCACATGATGATGAAGCCTTCGTTCATGAGCTTCGGCGTTCTTTTTAATTATGTTTGTGACGAGGTCTACCTTGAGGTCCCGATGAAGGTCGTCATTTCTAATGTACCAGGGCGCATTAACGATTCCTCTGAGTACTTTGTTTTGGAATCGTTGAATAATTTTGATATTACTTTGTTTAGTACAGCCCCAAAGCTGAATACCATAAGTCCATACAGGCATGAGGACTTGTTTGTACAAAAGTATTTTGTTTTGTACTGACAGCGAGGAATGTTTTCCAATCAGCCAGTACATTGACTTGTAGCGAAGCTCTAGCTCGTCGCGTTTCTTTTTAACATGAGCTTTCCAGCGAAGCTTTGTGTCTAGTGTCATGCCTAGGTACTTGGCTGTATTTTCGTGCGGTATGACATGGTTGTTTATGTATACCGGATGATAATTTGGCTTTTTATTTGTGAAGTCTATGTGAACGGATTTCGTTTCATTGAGTTTCACTCGCCATTTTTTTGTCCAGTCAAAGATGGTATTGACGGCTGTTTGAACTTTTTCCACTGCTTCTTCTTGAGTGACACCTGTGGCCATTATAGCTGTGTCATCCGCAAATGTTGCAATGGTGTTGTTTTCTAACTCAGGAATATCGCAAGTGTACAATAAGTACAAGACGGGACCTAGGACACTTCCTTGCGGTACTCCAGCTGTTATCGACTTAAGTTCTGAATATGCATCATCTTGTCTTACTCTAAACTTACGCTGTGATAGGTAAGACTCTAAGATATCAGCAAACTGTTTTGGGAGCATGTTTCTAAGTTTTCTAATAAGCCCTTTGTGCCAAACTTTATCGAATGCTTGCGCTACGTCCAGGAAGACCGTTGAGCAAACTTTGTTTTCTTCTAAGGCCTTTTCTATAATGTTGGTAATCCTGTGTACTTGGTCTATTGTCGAATGTTTTTCCCTAAATCCAAATTGGTAGTCAGGGATTAAATTTCTTTCTTCGATGATGGGTTTTAGCCGTTTCAAGAGAAGCTTTTCGAATAATTTTGACATGATCGGCAGCAGAGAGATCGGCCTATATGATGTGGTTTCGTGAGGTGGTTTACCAGGCTTTGGTATCATTATAACTTCGGCAACTTTCCACAGATCAGGCACAGACTTAAGCCTGAACGTAGCATTGATAAGAGTTGTAAGTTTTACGATGGCTTTACGTGGGAGGTTTTTAAGAACTTCTCCAGTAATAAGATCGTAGCCAGGTGCTTTCTTTAGTCTAAGGCGCTTGATTTCGTTGAAAACTTCTCTAGGTGTTACGAATTTTATTTCTTGTTCATCATCATTTGGTGTTTCATCTAACAAGGCGCAGTCTTCATTTTCTTCATTCGGCTTAAAGATGAGTTCCAAATGTTGTGCAAACCTTATAGCTTTTTGCTCGTTGCTTATTGCCCACCGCCCGTTAATATCTTTGATAGGTGGGATATGCATAATTGGCTTCTTAAAACTTTTTGTAGATTTCCATAGGGAGTAATCTGTCGTGCGATCGCTGGTTAATTGATTAAGATAATTGCTCATTGATTCATTTTTGAACTTCTGAATTGCATTCCTTAGTTGTTTTGTAAGGTTGTTCAGAAGCCTTTTATCTTGTGGAAATCTTGTTTGTTGCCATAATCGTCTCTGTCGCCTCTTTTCGGCTATGAGTTTTGTAATTTCTGCTGGGTAGTAGGTTAATCTATTTTTTAACTTGAATGTAGGTGTGTTTTGCCAGGCGCATTGTTGTATTTGATTAATGAATTGACGGATATCCCGATCCAGGTCTTCTGGCTTCTTTAGTGGAACTTTTAAATCTATTATAGAGTCCAAGTCTATTTTAAAGCTTGCCCAATCAGTGTTCTTATTTACTAATGTGGGGTAGTTTTCTTTCAACATTAAAGACTCACTTACAGTAAGTATTATAGGTGAGTGATCTGAGCTCATATCATAACCTTCTTCAATGCGGAGAAGATTTGGTGATAGATTTTTATATATAAAAAAGTCAATGAGATCTGGAATCTTGTTTGGGTCAGTAGGCCAATAAGTAGGCTTACCTGTTGATAAAGCTTTGCATTGTGTTTCTTCAATTGCGCACAGTAGCTCTCTTCCTTTGGTTGTGGTCAGTCTAGATCCCCAAAATGTATTTTTAGCGTTAAAATCGCCTCCCAATATAAATCTATTTCCAAGACCGTTTAGAAAGGTCATGTATTGATCTGTTTTTACAGAATACCTAGGTGGACAGTATATGGCTGATATGGAAACAGGGCAATATTTCGTTTTGACACAGACAGCCACTGCTTGGATTTCTTCTTTTTCATATTTGAGTTGTTCATAATGGAATATATTCTCCTTTATAATAACTGCACTACCACCTCTTGATGTGTTATTGGGATGCAATGCATGGTATACTTTATAACCTTTAATTTGAATATGAGATTCTTTAGTGAAATGTGACTCTGATATAAGGCACACATCAATACTTTCCATATTTAGGACAGCCGTAAGTTCATTCTGATGTTTGAGCAGTCCATTGGCATTCCAAGCCATAATTCTTAGTATGTTAGCCATTTATGATGTTTTTTTATTGTTTGGTAGCTGCTTTAGTGCTACCTTCAAGCTTCTTCAGCCTTTCATCAAAATTAGTTAAAAGATTTATGATTTTATTAATCTTTTCATCCATGTTAGGGCTCACTGGTTTCATATGTGATTGTGGCGGTAGTTGCGCTCCTTTCGTCATTTGTGCATACGATACACTTTTAGTAACTGGCTTGATGACACTAGGTCTTTTGTCTCCGTTTGCACTTGGACGCTGAGAGTTTGTTGGTACTTCTACATTCTTTCTAGTATTTTTATCTTTAATATTTTGAAGCTCTTTAGCTACTATGCATCCTCTATAGTTAGCAGGGTGAGGCTCACCACAGTGAACACATTTTGGCTTTGCTTCTGCTGGTTTATTGCAGTCTCTGGTTAGGTGCTTGCCTGTACACTTCACACACCGTGGTTCTTTAGAACAGTATTTCTGTGTGTGGCCATATGCTTGACACCTTTTGCATTGAGGGATTAACTTTGATGTTTTTAACGGCTGTATATCTACTTTGCAGCCTAGTATGGATTTAATTCCGTAAATTTTCTTTATGTCTTCATCTTTTTGGAATGAGAGCATAAACATACTGAGGGGCTCTTTGCTCTTCCAGCTCAGTTTGTTGACCGCATCCTCTATTTTGTATCCTTGAGATGTTAGGTCCTCCACTATTCTATTTGGCAGGCAGGAAGAATGAAGGTTTTTTGCCATCACTCTTATCGGCCTGTCTTGTTTATTCTCATACGAGTACCAAAGGCAGTTATTTTGCAACAATAGCTTAGTAATGCATCTGTATGAGTCATCATTATGGGAATTAATTTTAACTTTTTCTCCATTCATCATTTTTGTAATAAATGAGTCTTTCGTGAGGTTAGTCGAAAGAAGATCGTAGAACTGTTGGTAGTTCTTAACATTTTCCACTACTATAGGTGGCGGTGTAGGCTGTTTCCTTGTCTTAACATTTTCCTTAGGTTTTTCGCTGGATTCGGGTCCTTGTTGAGGTGATGGGGAAAGTGATGAGTTCAATTTCCTTTTTTTTCTGCTCTTCTGACGTACCCACTCCGTTTCCTTTGCTAGTTCCTCTTCGTCTGTCTCATACTCGATTGGTATTGGCTTCTCGGTAGTGACATTTTTATTTTCTAGGTCAGCAGTTTTTTGCTCCTGGACTTTTTTCAGCTGCTGCTGGAGTTCTTCTAATTGACTTTTAAGGTCATTTACCAAACATTGCAGTTTTTCTCTTTCTAACTTTTCTTCTGTATAATGTTTATACAAAAGATGTTCCGTTTCGGTTTTTATTTTAATTGACGATGTGCAAGCCATAATTATTATGAGAAAATTACAACTTCACCTTAACACTTTGTTTACACAAATAGTTACGAAATGCATTCGGTAACTGGGTCATCGCGGCGACCGCGCACGGCTAGAGGTAACGACCGGTATGCTGCTGCGTCAGCGCTATACCCGAACACTAACTAGCGCAAGAGCGTGTGCGACGCGACTGTTCTTAGCGGAAGTCGATCGATCACTGATTGTACAGCCGACAACCTGATAGGTTGACCTACGAGATGACGAAAATGTTCGTTCATTTTCATAGACACCCTTATTCGTCAAGGCTGTCACTAAAACTTTTTTTTATCATTTATAACGTTAAACGCCATTTTAATTTTAAAACGTTTACCTTTTTTTTATTTTGATTTTTATTTATTATGTATACAATATATTTATTTTTAATAGAGAAAGTTTATTAGGTATTATTTCATAAGAATTTCTTTCTTTTTTTACAGGAGTCTGGTTCAACTGAAGCACCTGGGCACATGCACGGACCCCATCGCGGAAGAACCGAAAAACTATCTTTATCGATAAACTAATCGATTATCACAGTCATATCGATATATCGCTTTCTTTCCATAATCGTACTCTCGGGGAGTGAAGTCCCACTATTAGTGCCAACTTTTTATAAGTAAAAATATACTGTAAAATAATGTAAGCGACCAATCTTAGTCTTCCAATAATCGATAAATTTAAGCAACTATCATTTTAATTATGATCATAGTTTAATCGATTAAAAATCGATAAGAGCTCCACACTAATCAATCGCAAATACTTCTTCGTATTGGGTTTTATAATAGTAACGGTATTTGGATCTTTCTGCTTCGTCTAACGTAGTGTGGCGATTTTTATTCGGCTCATATCGAGATTAAAAATCGATTAAATTATGCAATTTAATCAGAACATTTCCATTTTTAAAATAGATCAGTACAAACATTCGAACATAAATTCTCAATATGGCGGACAAAATGGCCGACCTTACTAAAAACTCTTTAGATAATGTTTAGTGATTTTAGAATTAATATTTGACTGTTTATTTATTCTATTTATTATCTGTGCGTAGTGTAAGATCATTATTTTTTTTGTAAATAATTAGTGAATTTTTCGAAGTATTTATTGTTTTTTCATAAGAATCGATGCATTTAGAAGAAGACTTTATTATTTAACAATATTATGACAATAAGAATTTTTAATTAAATTGGAGTTATTGTGTGCGTTTACCGCCTAATTAAGCGAAATTTAAAATAGGATTTCAAACATTCCATTGTTAATTTTAATAACTGTTTCATATAAGTAATTCGTTGGACATTTGAACGAATTGCTTGAAGATGTGTGTTAGCAGGTTTGAGTATGATTTGCAATAATCATTCATAGTTGTAAACAAATAAGGGTGATTTCAGAATATGGGGAGTGATTTTAATACTTGTAAGTTAAAAATTTGTGTTTTTTTTTTACTATTTCAAATGTGGAACGAAAATGCTACCATTACAAAATGTATTAATGAATCAGTTATTTCTATAACACACTGAATAATTTCATAATAATTATCGACATACAAATAACATAGATTTACGTATTTATTTTTTAATTTTTAGCCTAATCATAATTAAACAAAAAAACTGTACTTTTTAGTCAATTGAAACTGCGTTTTTTTCAATTTATCTACAAATATTTAATATACTACATTTCAATAACATTTTTTATACTCTATACTCATAGTCTACAGTGTATTGTCAGGTGTAATATCAAATCAATAAAAAGATTTTACAATTTATCTTTTTTTCATTTGTTATTTTATTTTAACACGAAAAATAAGGAGGAAATTATCAAGTTGACGTATTATATTGATCTATTTTGTATACGAGAAACTTTTATGTTCGAAACAAGTTTTTGGAAGGGATAGCTAGGTACATGCATTATTTTTTCTTGTGAGTACGTTTCAAAGTGAACTCTTTAATGGCTAAATTGCATAATAATATTAAAAAAAAATAACTTTGATTTGTTAAGAAATGGAAAGTAACAATTATTATTTAATAATGAATTTAATATAAGACGGTGACTTATAAAACAAATTAATTCTCAAATGGATTTACGAGGAGCCAAGGAGCCTTGAAAAAATCTAGTAAAATTGGATTCAGTAGGCAAACGTACCGATAAGCTTATGAGCTTACCTACCAAATGCATGGTTTTATGGGAAAAGTTGGGCGTGAAAAGTCAGCGCAAAACATCCTTATACAAGGATCGTTTTTCGACGATGAAAAAGACGATTAAAAAAAACTTGAGAGGTGTCAAGGGACACCCGAATGGAACGAAGTTATATGAGAGAGAGAGAGAGAGAGAGAGAGAGACGGCTTACAACTATAGCAAAAGGTGTCGTTACAACTTTTGGTCTTAATTTTTTCCGTCTAGCCCCCTTTCGCAACGCGCGATAAGTAACTTCGTTCCAACAACGACGAGGTAAAAAGAAGATAGAAGAAGAATAATAAATTAAATTCTTCTAAAGCCTTCAATGCCAGTGTGGTTATCATACCACGATATTCAATTAAGCCAGACGTACTATATCTATTCGTCGCACTATATTACTATTAGCGCTCAAAAAGATCCTTCAGAAAATCATCCTGGGTAAAACTTAGCCGCCTTTTACGACACAAACGAAGAGAATGGCCTTTTTACCGGCTATTCTTTACCGAACACCGCGGTGTACAGTCAGCAACAAAAGTCGATTAACAATGTTACTTTTTTATATCATTTAAACAGACACTAAACACAAATGTACTGGCTTCCAGAGAGGTAATAGCTAAGGGTTTATTATATCTTAATTTTATATTCATTGCGTTTTACTTTTAATATTGTACTTAATAATTAGGATTTAAAAATCATAAATGTTAATCGATTTTTGTTGCTGACTGTACTATCGATTACCGTTGAGTCTAATTCTGCAATGTTTCCATACAGAACCTCGCGACCAGATCGTTGGGGAAGTCGACCGGTTGGAAGTACACCATAAGCTCTTCCACCAAAATCTTGAATTTCGCTGAGAATCCTTCAAATGATTCCATTCTGAAGTCGTTGTGATAAGCCATTATAGCACCTGTGGAACAGATGTTAGAGTTTCTTTTTTGTCTTACATAATTGCTGTAACCAGATTCATTAAAAAAAGTTAATTGTGGCTGGTGTTAATTTACGTTTTAAAGTGACCACACCGGTTTCTTTTGGTTATTTTTACTACCATGTTACTCGGAACGATGCAAGGATTGTAACGATACCCCATACATCTAAATCGGTTCAGGCGTTTAAAAGTTATGGTGGAATAAAGAAACTCACATACATACATATAATACATTAACCCTGAACACATAACACTCCTTTTTTTTGGGCCCGTCGTGTAAAAAGAGACTTGACGTATCCCAGAGTCACAAGTTCTTTTCGTAATAAAAGAAATGGCAAAAAATACCTTTAAAGGATGTAATAGGCGAAATTAAGGTAAAATAGGTGAGTCATTGCGTCATTTCATGTTTTATCATACAACTCCTTATTTCCCTGAAGGAATTATTTTCACCATGATATGTAAATTAAACCCACATTTCATTATATGAATAAAATAAGATACACAATACCGATAAATTGACAAACTTTTTATGAAATGTCGAAACCCGATTCCCTATAGATTTCATATGGGAATATCTACATAAATATATGACATAGAAAAAAAAATCTAGTATATACATATATTTTGCAAGCTTAAATGTGTCATAATACATAAGAATGTTATTAATAAAATGAGCTCACCTGCAATAAAAGCATACAAAGCTATCCACAACCAGACTTTCATTTTTTCAGGTTCTTCCAGCTACTTCTAATTCTCTGTTGAAAAACGAAGAGGTAAGTACATTATTTTCCAACAAAGATTTAAATCGTGGATGTGCTCCATCGTACTTGTGCCACATAAAAAATGGCAATACTAAGAACTGCCGCGTTGATCCAGTGGTCGTAAAGAGCGACTGCTGAGCATGAGGTCTTGGGTTCGATTCCCAGGTTGGGCAGTGTTATTGGGTTTTTCCATCAGGACTTTTTCAGTAGCAGCCTCGGAGTCTGGATTTGTGCCCGGGTGGTGGCCATAGGCTCGCCCCCTATTACATGGGACTTAAACATGACTGACGAAATGTGGGTGTACTAATGGGTATTTTTCTGCCTAACGTTAAATGAAGAGTTTTTAGTTTGTTTAAAAACGCCCTAATCTCTGAATCTACCAGTCGAATTGGAACCATTATTTTTGTTATTGATAGCAAGATTTAAGAGGAATTGTACCTATAGCCTTACTATTTCTCCTTTTTTCCTATTTCCCTCTAATAGAAATACTTACCAAGAAATATTTTTGACGGGAACTGTGCCCGAATCTCTTCATTGTATTTTTAATATTTTTACTGTATCTTGTTGTATTCGGAGTTATTTGAATTCTACATTTTGTAAATAATTATTAACAGCATTTATTATGACATGATGACAACTGACCAAAGATTTTGAAAAAGCAGACAGGTTTGAGAAACAAGTTCGTATTAGAATGTTTATGGTACGAGCTACCCACCAGCTGACTTTCCTGAAAGAGGACTTTTGGCCGAAAGGTGTCGTATATCGATGTTTCCGAGGTCGGTTACGCGACACCTCGCAGCGAAACGACGCCATCGTTACATGTTTAGTTATTTAATAGTTTAAGTTAGTTATTTTTAATTAATAAATAAATAAATAAATATCTTGGGACAACTCACACACGGCCATCTGATCCCAAGCTAAGCAGAGCTTGTGTTATGGTAACCAGACAACTGATATACATACTTATGTAATTTATAAATACATACAAATTATAGATAAATTACACCCAGACACAGAACCAACAATTATGCTCATCACACAAAGTTTGTCCTGGGTGGGAATCGAACCCACTACCTCCGGCTATGCAGTCAGGGTCACTAACCACTAGACCAACGCGCAACGAGGCAGTCATAGTTATTATTCTTATAATTATGTATTGTGTTTTATATGACTTAGTTGCCTGAAAATTCTTGATGGAAAAACTCAATAACACTGCCCGACCTGGGAATCGAACCCAAGATCTCATGCTCAGCAGTCGCGCTTTGCGATCACTCGACCAATGAGGCGGTAATATTATACTCGTCGTGTGTGGATTATGCAGTAAGCTGCAATATTGTAAACGCTCATTTGAAGCGTCACTTGTATGTAGTACATAATTATGTACTTATATTGTAACTGAGTATACAAAAAACCTAAACCTACATAATTACGTATATTGTAGCTGTTTATTGCCCTATTAAATCAAAATAAAATAAATTTTATCTAACGCATAATTTACAAACGTCAGGCATTTACAAAGAAACATTCTGTTACTATACTCAGTCAGCCTTTGATTCCACGTTAAGTAATTGATCTAAAACAAACACGACATCTTCACTTATCAAAGAGCTCGTTCGCATTTAGACTCAGTTGTTAAATGTACGTGAAAGCTTACAAACGAGCATTTTTGCCGTCATTAGACTTTAAATGTGAAAACTATTTAAATAATAGTTTTCTATAGAAAATGGGTTCATAATAAATTCCTTGTTATCGGGAAACCAGTTTTTGGTTACCTGCATTTTGTTTTAATGTCAAGTGATAGTAACAAATTATTATTCATGTAAAATAGTGTTTTTAGTTCCTGTATTTTTTTATTTTATTTTATAATATATTTGGCATCATGAAGTATTACTTTTTTTTCGGTGAAGGGAGCAAGATAAATCAAATAATATGTGCGGTGCTCAGTAAGTACATTTGTAATTATTTTTAATTAGCTTCAGCTTGTGATACCGTCCACGTCAATGTTGTAATTATTATTACAAAGGATGGCCCAGACAAGAACGTACAAACGAAAATTTTGGAATCCTCTCTTCTTGGGCTATTCAAACTTCAATCGTAGAACATACATGGGGGTGCTTTGGATAGCCCAAGAAAAGAGGCTTCCTAAATCTTCTTTTGGACGTCTATATCTAGGCGACTTTGTATGCATACACGCCTTTTTCCTTGGGGGTAGGCAGAAACCACAGAACGCCACCTGCTACGATCCTTACATACTCCTTTCGCCTCATCTACGTTCATACCTCGTCATACAAGCACGCCGGTTACGAGTACTGCGCACCTGACCTTTCTGAAGAACCTCACCAATGAGGTCAGTGTAAGTCTTCCTAGGGCGACCCCTCCCTGCGTTACGACTCACCTCTGCCATATAAATACCTTTTGTTAATCGTCTTTCACTCATCCTCTCAACATGACCGAACCATCTAAGCATAGCCTTTTCTATCTTTGTTACTACCAAACCAAAGTTCATTTTAAAAAGTCAAGATAATTTTTCTCGATAAGTATTAATTCACTGACGCCACAGTGACCGGTTCCGCTCGCCTTAGAGTTCACGGTCACATTAAAATCAATGAATAGTTGTTAACTTATAATGTCTGCAATATGAACCGAAAAATAAAACATTTGTTTTCGTCTAGAACTTGTTAAGACAGAACTTGTCTAGACGAAAACAAATGTTTTATTTTTCAAACGGGCAAACAAAGAAACGGTACAAATGTAGGTTAGGTGCAGGTGTGCAGAAGTAGGTACTGAAAAAAAAATACTAGCATCTGCCCACAACTCGTTCCGCGTAAATCAATAATAATTATTGCCGACCTAATCGTGTTTCTCCATACATACTTTGGTCACCCGTTTCATCCCCTTAGGTGATGAATTTTGGAAAATCCTTTCTGAACGATCGTCTACTAATTATAAACTATCTCTCTGCCAAATTTCATCTTTAAAAGTTAAGTGGTTTTCGATATTTCGTGATGAGCGAGTGAGAGACTTTTCGCTTTTATAATTTAGAATCGAACCCTCAATTTTCTAACCGTCTTTTGTTTTCTGCAGTAAACTTGCCTGTTTTCGCATACGGCGCCTGTATAGGATGGATGTCGCCGATGTCAGTGCTCCTGCAGTCCAAAGACTCGCCTAGAGGCACCCCACTTACAGATTATGAGGTCAGTGTTTAAGTAGATTTATTTAACTGAACTGATTAACTGAAGAAATTCAGCACATTTTTTTTAAATGTCGTGATGGGCCAGTTGTTGATGCGCCCGCCTCTCATGCATGAGGTTGTGTGTTCAAATCCGGGCAAGTACCAGTGTGACTTTATCAATTCATATGTACTTTCTAAGTTTATCTTAGACATCACTGACATCGTTCCGTGCCTTTGAAAGTACGTTAAGCCGTTGGTCCCGGCTCTCATACGTGGATCTTTGACAGTCGTTATGGGTCGTCAGAGAAGCCCAAAAGTCTGACAACCAGTCTTGCCACGGGGTATCGTATTACTCAGTGACTGGGTTGTGGAGGTCAGATAGGCAGTCGCTCCATGTAAAATACTGGTATTCAGCTGCATCTGGTTAGACTGGAAGCCGACCCCAACATAATTGGGAAAAGGCTAGGCAGATGATGATGATGTCAGCAGCATATTTCTGTCGGGTATTAATATATTCAATTTTTGTAGATATCATGGATAGCAGCAGCTCCTTACCTAACATGCGTCCCAGCAAACTTTTTAATGTCAACTCTCGGTGATAAGTTCGGGAGAAAGCTCACGTTATTCTTCATATCTGCTATTGCATTTGTAAGTATGGAATAAGTGGCAAAGCTTATATTCTATATGGTTTACTCTCTACTGCTATAAAGGGTGAATGGTGGATGGTGGATGGGTATTGGGAAGGCTGGTTATATCGTAACGAAAACTTTTACTATGGATGATGTACATGATTTTAATTCATCAGCGATGAAAATTTTCGCTGGTTATTAAAAACCAACCACTGTGTCTCTTTCCCAGCTGTCATCCTTGCAGCCATTTTGACGATGCCTATATTGCCGTTTTGGCTCCTTTTGGGGTAATTCTAAATGTTCAAAATGAATATGTGGATACGTATGGGTGTTTCGAGTTGTCCCGATAACTGACGTCACACAATCTTCATTCACAAATTGTGTTTCCAAAACATCACAAATTTCTCAGGCGTGCTGGACAATCAAACTGACATCCATGGAAGTTTGGGCGTTCATCCTGGCTAGAGCATTGTTTGGTCTCACAATGGCGGGTTGCTACGTCACATGTCCGTTGTACACTAAAGAGATCAGTTCAGCAGAAGTCAGGGGAATGCTTGGCACATTGGTAAGTTGATCATAATTATATAAAAAAATCTATTTAAAAAAAAGGAAGTTACATCTTGTATATAAGTTTATAATATTCATATTATTTGAATTAAGACCATCCGGAACACTTTCTGTAATCATCCTTCAGGCTTAAGTATTGATGTCACAGACATTCAGATTTTCTAAGGAAGTGGCTCTTGTCTGGGTTCCAATAATAATAATAATACCTTACAATAATTACCCCCTGGGTTGAATTTGTTAGTTGCGGTCTTTGCCTATAAATATAATATCTACAGTAACATTTAGCAGCCCGCATTTTTAACAAAACGGTGGTCCCCAAACAAGGTAGCGCCTGTATCTTGGGGCTATGGCTTATGTAGTCTATGCATAATCTGTTTTATTTTTTCAGGTGATCCTATTCCATACAACCGGTAACTTGTTCCTTTACGTAATCGGCGACGCACTGAGCTATCGTACTATCCTATGGATATGTTTAGCATTGCCAACAGTACACCTTGTTCTCTTCATAATGATGCCTGAATCACCATCGTACCTAATAAAGAAAGGAGATACAGAGGTTAAGGCTATTTTAATATCTTTTGTGCTTACATTGAAGACTCATTCATCATCATTATCATCATATTAATTAGTCGAACGCCGTCTACTGCTGGACAAACCCCTTCTCTTAAAATAGCTACATTTAGAGCCTGCGCGCACTAGCGATTTAAGTTGGCCGATAGTTTAGTCGCTATCGTAAGACGATACGTAAAACGTATGATTTTTAATCGTCAAATGCGCGCACTGCCATATAACTTCATACTGAATTCCAGAACGATCAAACTATCGCCCGATAGTTTGATCGCTAGTGCGCGCAGGCTCTTACCGATCCTGCGCTGCCCACATCCAGCTGTTTACCACGGTCGGTCCACCTCGTGGGAGCATTCCCATACTGCGGCGTCCGATACGTGGTCGCCAGTTATGACATACGGTATTGAAACGTGGTGCCTTATTAGGGGCCTCATATGGAAACTCAAAGTCGCTTAGAAAGTAATGGAGAGAGCTATGCTCGAGGTCGATCAAATCAGAAATGAGGAAGTCCGCAGAATAACTAAGGTAACCGATTTCGTGACGGGATTCAAGACAGTTGAATCGTTTCTCCGGGACTCCTCGGGGGTTTTCTGGTGCTCGTTGCTGTTGATTCTGGGTTTCAGGAGTTGCAGTGGTAGGGAATAAAGTGACGGGATCGTCCCAAAAAAAAGTCAAGGAAGACTTAATAATATTTTGCATGACTCTGGCGGTAGACCCACGACCTAACCACGTTCAGTTGCACAGTCGCTGTTGTGAGTGCAAAGCAAATAATGCTTCCATAAGAAATAAAGAAGGAAGAAAATGCATGATTTCGCTACCGCTTTTCTAAACATACAATTGAAATTTTCCTTCTGTTCGACAATATTGACATCAGACCGCACTATTTGAGCAGTTAGATAAAACATCCAAAGATCTTCAAACGTAGCACCTGCTTTTAATATTTAAACGAATGATCTCCTTCAATAAAATAGGCTTTGTCAAATAGATAACGTGCTTATATTTGACTGATAATGACAATGGTATAAAATAAATTACATAGTAGGTATTTACATTATGAAGACCTATTGTGTAATTTAGTTTATCTCGCCTGCGTTCCAAAAGGAGGAAATTTTGAAGCCTCGTATAGTCTTGAACTTCTCAAAAAACCCATGGGTGCCAAACTTCAAAAGGTCGTAGAATATACATGGGTATATTCTACGACTTTTCGAAGTTTAGCAGCTACTTCTAATATTACTGTTTAGGAGAACCTTAATATTTTTCATTTCGTCATCATCAATAACATCATAAATTAGCCATAGGACGTCCACTGCTAAACATATTAACAATTATTGGAAATCTGTAGGGGAGGCCCCCCTACAAATTTCCAATAATTGTTAATTTATCAATAATAATTTGTTTGCAGGAAGCAATCAGATCTATGGCATGGCTCAGATGTAGAAAAGAAGACGACCCTAAAGTAATAAGTGAAGTGAACCAGATAAAGAAGGAGCAAATGAAAGATGATGACAGCAACCGTTATGTAATAAAAGCTATTCGTAAGTATTTGTTGAATTATTTTAACCTTTTGAACGCCAGATTATAACGATTACCCCTGACGCCAGGCCACTTTTTCTGTCAAATGACCTTCATAAAAAATAGGGATTCCAAAACTTGATTAAATTGTTTATTTCATAATATGGTGCGACGTGTATTTTGTCATATATTTGTGACGTTGGCGTTCAGGGTAAGATTTCGTTTGTCACATATGTGTGACAATGGCGTTCAAAAGGTTAAAGTAGACAAGCATCACACCTGCAATCCACGAAGGATTAGGCAGAGGTTTACCCATTAGTACACCCACATTTTGCCAGTTATGTTCAAGTCCCATGTAATAAGGGGCGAGCCTATTGCCATCAACCGGGCACACATCCAGACTCCGCCGAAGCTGCTACTGAGAAATTAATAAATACATAATAATAATAATTCATTAATAAATAATTTGATTAAGTTCTTATTGCTTTCCGGCTTCATAATAATGCATTGCAAAGTTAATACAAGCTTGTAAAATCAGAAATGCCGTTCCGAAAAACTTATATTATTAGTAACATTAACAATGTTACAGTAACAACTACAATTTTAGTGCACTGATAAACAGCTGCGCCCACGTACAATGAGATACAATTGGATGGCGTGCTTGGACATCTCAACGCTAAATAAGCTTGATTGGAATTATTCGATTCGTCAACAACCAAAATAATATTCATTGAGCGAATTAAAACAGCTGATAATAATATAGGGACTGACGACCATGATATTTCAAGATCACTGTGGACATTTTGTTGTGACTTACTTCCTTAAACAGGGTCATTTAAAAATTTAGCCGGGGTTGCGGGACGTCTTAACAGGATACCGTGGCCCCGGAACGTAAAGGGCAACTGTACAGAAGGAACAGGTTGGTTTTTTAGTCAGTAAAAGTCTGACAGTCCCTTCCGCCCCACCCAGGACGGAAGGACTCATTTGATGATTATTACCACCTCAAAAAAAAAAAAAAACCATTATGAACAACTTTTACTATGGGACCAACCCCGAAATCATAAAGAAAAAAAATCAGCTGTTCCCTACAAAAATGTTACACAACACGATCGTTATGTATGGAACATCTGATTTTTTTTTCATGCCAAATAAATAAATCATTAACTAAAACTAAAGATATTCACAATACAATTCCATATTCTTTTTACCCGACTGCGCCAGAAGGAGGGTTATTAAATCTTATGTCACCGATGTCAGTTTGACAGCTAGTAGGGCGCGGCCATATTGAAGTGAGAATGAAGTAGTTTTCTTTACATTTAAATATAGAAGTATAATTATATAGTATAGCCATACATGCTTCTACCCGCGACCTCGTCCGCATGGTTTTTTTTTACCAGCATTAAATTAGTTAGTTAGGTACGTCTTTAATTACTGCTCTGCTCCAGTAAGATGCAGCGTGATGTTACATAGCCTGTGCTAGGGCTCATGAATCTGGCTATCATAAATACTAAAAGATTTTTTAAAAACCGAGTTATTATTTAGTTAGCATTTAAACAAACACAGTTTGTTGATAATATTAGTATAGATATTTTAGTAATCTAGGAAGTGTACTCTACTAAACTGTCTGTTAGTCCGTCTGTCGTAGTCCTGTATCATTTAAACCGTCATAGGTAGACACTTGAAATTATTACAGAGTGTGTATTATATAAATAAAAAAATAAATAATTAAAAATCAAGGGAAGGCTTTTAATTATTTTTTATTATACCTACGCTCTCTGTAATAATTAAATATAACAAAACGCATTTTTCTTTTAATTTTACGTTTTCTTTTACAGTACAAGACAAAATCCTGATAAGAGCCTTCGTGATAGCTATGGTACTTTCTTTAGCAAGAGAGATGTGTGGTTCAATACCAGTTCTAAACTTTGCCGGAGAGATCTTCCTGAAATCTTCTGAGGGATCAGGCTTAGTCCTGACTCCCAACCAGCAGGCGATGGCTTTAGGAGCTGTGCAAGTAATTGGAGCAACTTTAGCATCATTCTCAGTTGAGAAAGCTGGGAGGAAGGTATAGTTTTCAAACTTTTTTCTTATAATATTTTTTTTTTTTTACCAAAAATTACAACCACAATTTTGTTTTTGTTTGTTGTTATGCACTGCCAACAATTTCCAAAACTAAAGTTATTTTTTAGTATGTAATTTCTTTAAGTCATTGTCTTTTTTGTTTTTGTATTTGTATATTTAATATAAATATGAGCCCCGCGCTCATATTTATATTTAAAAATCAATTTAATCGTAAAGTCTATTTTTTTTTAACTATCCCTCCTCTATGAATTTCTCACAAACACCAACAACCATCACAAAAATAATATAATTATTAGTAACTATGTAATATAACATCATAACATCACGCCTGTAATCCCCGAAGGGTTAGGCATAGGTTTATCCGTTTGTACACCCACATTTCGCCAGTTATGTTTAAGTCCCAAGTAATAGGTGGCGAGCCTATTGCCATCAACCGGGCACAAGTCCAGACTCAGAGGCTGCTACTGAAAAAATCCTGATATTAGTATTTGTTGTGATTTTATATGTGCAATACTTTCGCTTCTGTCCACAGCCGCTCTTCATAGCAACAGCGTTCGTGTCAGGGTTGAGTATGTGCGCCCTCGCCTCCTGGTACGTCGCTCGAGACTACGACGTCTTTGCGCCCGCCTGGCTACCTGTCGTGGCTCTCTGCTTGTGCATCTTCTGTGACGCGCTTGGATTACAACCTGTCTCCGTCATTGTTACTGGAGAAATATTTTCTTTCAAGGTCAGTGTTATTGGAAAAATATATTGTCACAAGTCTACAATTCTTTTCATAATTATCAAATCAAATTAATGAGCCATGGAGACCCCAATCGTTCATATGAGTAAATTGTGAATGATGGATGATTGTCTGTCTACTCTTCACCTATACGAATGTTATGTAGCCTATTTTTGTTTTTTATTTGCTAATCTCCAGAACTACTGGTCCAATTTTGCAAATTCTGTCGCTAAAATGAAACTACGTTAACTCTGAGTGCTGTAAAAGCTTATTTTTACTATAAAATAAATTGAGATCATTAAAAAACACAACACAAACGAATTCGCAAGCAAAGTTATAATTAAACTGCAATCACCAAGAGTAGCATCTTTATCCTTCTCTTTAAAAAGAACTTTGTTTAGTATTATAATAAGCAGAATCGCAAACAGTAACTAAAAACATAATCTGTCTAAATTTACTCGCCCACGTAGCGACCATATACTCTTTAAAGTTAGTAATATTCTCTTCCAACCAAATCTCATCAAATATAATAATGTCTTTACAGTACCGAGGCTCAGTAATGGCGACAACAATGTCAGCTGCATCAATGGCAGCTTTCCTACAAACGCTGTTCTTCAAACCGTTGGTAAATGCAGTGGGTACCCACGTAGCATTCTACTTCTATGGTGCAATCTGTCTAAGCACAACCATTTATGTGTTCATTTATGTGCCGGAGACCAAACAAAGAATCTTGGAGGAGATCTACGAAGACTTAAAGACAAAAAAAGAGAAAAAGATTGAGAAAGAAAAAGCATTAGCTATTGAAGGCAAAGCTGATGCTTAAGACATTATGGTTATTCTTGTAGTATTGATGAATTACACTTTACTATAACTACTGATTTGTATTTTAATTTGTTATATTCAACCTTTTTTTTTTTATATGCATTTTGCTTATCAATCTCGGAGATTATGGGTTTCTTAAGTGGGCTTTCCTGTGGTTTCTTAAAGATAAAGGCCTCCAGGCAGGGCCAAAACTTATAACTAAGTAACTATCCG
The DNA here is from genome assembly GCA_949316365.1 of Hoplodrina blanda. Classification (NCBI taxonomy): domain Eukaryota; kingdom Metazoa; phylum Arthropoda; class Insecta; order Lepidoptera; family Noctuidae; genus Hoplodrina; species Hoplodrina blanda. The sequence goes on along the minus strand of OX438568.1, from coordinate 2,138,431 downwards.
CTAAGGCCACCCCTATGGGATGCGGACCTCCGTTTAGAGCGTCACTGGGGGAGGACAGCAAGAGGACAGGCTGGATTGGATCTCAAATATTGCTGCGTTTTAGTAAACCGTTTATTTATGATATAAATCTAGTGGTTTTAATAATATTCTAGAGACTAGCCAAGTACGCAGTACACAGGTGCACTTTTTTCCCTTCGCACTTCGAAGTCCGAAGGGATGGCAATCCGACACAACCGGGGAGAGGGTCAGGCGCAAGATCAACAGCCTCACGTGCTTTCGGAGACACGGGAGTGTCACACCACCAACTTCCCAACTCCGGGCTGCTACTGAGAAGTTCTTAATGGAAAAACCCAATAACACTTTTTGCCGTTTTGGGAATCGAACCTAACCACGCTCAGTAGACGCGCTAGTGACCACGACACCAACGGGGTGTTCAACAGTTTACAAGGCTACCTGTATTATTACTTAAGACATCCATTATTAAATTGTGAAGAACCTTCCCACTTTAATGTTTGCATACATTGTGTACACTGAGCTAGCTTTTAAAATAATTACTTAGTAAGGGTCATCGCTTATAATAGTAGCATGGCTCTGACACAGCCAATAATTCGCCATACAAGATAAGACTTTGAATTTATTGAGTGCGTAAATTTTTTTTTTATAATGACAATAAAAAAAAAGGTGACGACTTGTGAGTGGTGCACTGGTAAGAGACAGCGGAGAGGGAAAGAGAGCGTATCTCTCACTCAATCTACATCAGAAGGGTAGCAGATTGCCTGAGGGCGCTAAGGGATCTTCAGCCACCGTAAAGAGGGACCTGGGGGCGGCGAACTTGGGGCAGTTCGCCGCTCTTCCAGAAGTAGGCACCTGATGGCGGTGAGCATTGTTCCGTGCGCGCCTCTATAGGGAAACATGCGATCGCAGTATAGGCTAAACATGGAGAAGTGGCCCGCCAATGACGGTCCAATACCAGTAGGGGGCGCGAATCATGCGTCCAGCGAATACCGGACTCCCGATTCAGGGTAATAGGAGGAACAGTGGGCTTTAGTCTGTAAATGTTCGAAATAACTCTCGGTTCTCCCCAGACGGAATTCATCCATGAGGAAAACATACAGCACGAAAAGAAAACGATTGAATTTTTCGAAGCAATTGAGTCGGGTCGTTGCCGTGTCGGAGCGTTGCTGTCACAGTAAATAATGACCATTAAAACGTATCGTATGGAAAAGCACCATGTCGTTAGCGATAATTAACCGACAACGATCTATCTAGCTCACTTACACTAAAATAATTGCTTTCTACGGTCACTTTTCTACTACTAATCGTTTTAATGACATAAAAAAAATCTTCAACAATATGCACCATCAAACTAAAGTATACATCAACAAAAACTTTTTGAGCATATTCCAATCTTTCTACTGTGTCAGCACTATATGCTGCACCCGAAAATATAATATTAATAATAATTATGTGGAAAAAATTTCAGGAAAAAATATAGTGTTCGCTATATCCATGATCTCTGTAATGTTTGGTTTTTATTACGCAGTCATGAAGTACACTATTTTCAGTGTGGATACTTGGACAATTAACAACATCATTTATTTAAATTATTTGTTTAATTGTGCTGGGGTATGTGCTATTAATTTGTATTACAGCCTGGCTGCTGTTCGTTTAATAGCAATATTATATGAGATTAGCAAAACTCTCTACATCAGCAGTGACACAAAAAAATTCAAGACAATTTCTGTGTCTTTGATTGCAACACTCATATTATTTTGTTTTATCTTCGTAATTTTTAAAACTATTTTCGATCCATACTGGACATTCTTCAGAGGAATTTATGTATCAACATCTGTAATCCTGGATATAGAAATAGTTCAGATCATGCTATACATCCATATACTGACATGTAAAATTAATCACTGGAATTTTAATATGAAGAATATTAATTTTGGAAATGGCAATGATGAAATAGCAGCTGATAGAGAAATGGTACTGGAAGAAATGCAAAATGCCATGATATCAATTTATGATGCTTGGGAACTCACGTTGGAAACATCTGGATTGAGTGTAAGTATACTAATAATGTTGCTGTTGGTCCCGGCTGTCATACGTGGATCTTTGACAGTCGTTACGAGTCGTCAGAAGCTTGAAAGTCTGACTACCAGTCTTGCCTAGGGGTATCGTATTACCCAGTTATAACTGGGTTGTGGAGGTCAGATAGGCCTAGGAGTTGCTCCATGTAAAATACTGGTACTCAGCTGCATCCGGTTAGACTGGTAGCCGACCCCAATATAGTTGGGAAAAGGCTAGGCAGATGATGATACTAATAATGATGATAATGTTGTGATGGCCCAGTGACTCATGCATGAGTATGTAGGTTCGAAACAAGGCAAATATCAATGTGACTTTTTCTATGTTATATGTACTTTCTTAAGTTTATCTTGGACATCACTGACATCTGTAAAGAAGAACATGGTGAGAAAACTTGAGCTTATATTAAACCCTTTATAGGGCAGAATTTTTTTTTTGTTGATTTTGAATTTTTTGTTTCGGGATTGGTTTAGGGGAACATAAGGACTGGAATAAAATGTGATATTGACTAGTAGACTATACAACTCATTTTTATGCAATAAGGTCGACTACCATTGCAAGTATAAGAGAAATATGAATCTTATTTTCAACCTTGTCGGGTGGTTACAGACGCCATACTAATTTCGCTTCTGCTCTATAAAGGGTTAATATAAAGTCTGAAATCGCCTATCCGCCTTGAGCAAGCGTGATGATGCTCGTGTCTTCTTTGTATGAGAAGAGGCCTTTGCTTGCAGTGGAACAATAATAGACTAGTATTATCATTATACTAATAGTAGCAGGGTCAGCGGCATTACGCGCTTCCCAAGGCTGTTACTGCGGAACCATGAAACCAACAGGATAGTCACTCAGTACTGCTATTTATACTTTAGAAGAATGTCCAGCTTTGATTGCCTGGTGATCACGGTAACATATCAGCGTTACCAGTTGTGATATTTATTTACTAGCAACCTTCAAATAATAATACAAACTTTAAAGCTTTTTTCAACATACCAAATTTTTTTTTTATGTTTTTCAGATCTTATTCCACTTTGTAACAACATTTGTGCAGACTTTGGTATATGTGGGTGTTTTGATAACATGGTCAAAAACGCATTTTGTGAGTATAAAATAGATTATTATTATTAGCTTATGCAGATTATGAAGCAATTATCTAAAAAAAACTGTTCAGCTTCAACACTGAATCATGCGCTGCTTACAAGCTTTAACAGGTCATCATATATTCAAAGATGAGCTATAAATATATTCATGTTAAACTTTCAGGAGTATTCTGAAGCCATTATAATATTTGGAAAACTTCTGTGGTTAACAAAAGTGTTTCTTGTGGAGTTAGGACTATGCCTCGCTTGCGAAGCATTTTACGAAGAACTTCGAAAAGCACGAAGTACTATAGTGAGAAAGGTATCCCAGGACTGTAAGTATTCTGCCAGACTATTTCTGCCATTGACGATTGTGACATTAGTAGAATTAATTTTGTTTTCTTAAATTATTTCAGTGCCATCAAAAAAAGTGTGGAAGAACATCTATCGGGTGGTACATAAAGATTTTGAGAAGATGAGCGCCTATGGGTTATTCGATGTTGACGCGGCGACTCTGCTGAACTACTGCAACGTCGTAGCTACTTACACTATTGTTTTACTACAATTTGCTTTTCTTTAATATTTTGGATCGTCTGTATCTTGTTGCATTTCTCGCATTTTCTTCAAAATAAATTTCTGTTTCATTTGTAGCCTGCACATTATTTATGTCTCCTTCTTCTCCCCTGAAAACCTTCAAGTTACGTTACGTTAGTTAATAAAATAAGTCACTGTTATACGACTTAGCGTCTTTCGCTCTGTTTATTATGGTTTATTATCATAACTGTCGAACTACGAACTCAACACAGCCTTAAAAGATACTTTGACATAACATTGTTTACACAATACAAACCAATATTCATAATGGACTATCAAAGGTCCAAAAATGTTTTAACGTAATTGCTCATTTGAGTCCGAATAACCAAAACGAAATGAAGTCTGTTAGAGATAAAAAGTACTTTTATAAAAGAAAGAGTTATCGTGTGTCGGCTCCATTGGATGACTTGGTCGACAAAGATGTACAAGCCATGCTTTTACCTTTAAACCTCATGCACAACATTTTGATCTGTCCCAAGTATCGTATAAAGAACAACTTTATATACACAAACAGCCGTGCAACGAAATTGGTGTCATTATGTGTTGTGATACTGTCCATTTCTTTATTCACTTATCGTATCTACGACCTCCATAACATCGAAGCTGTGAGAGTCTTTTTATCTATAACGTACATCGGCTCCTATTCAGACGTGGTCTTGTACTCAATCGGATTTGTCATAAATTATATTGGCAATGTCTTGAAAACGAAAAGGAATATAATGTTTATCTTGAAAATCCAAGATATACACAGATTTCTTAACAATGAGAAGTTCTTTAAGCGTTTCACCGTTTGTAATTGGATCGGTGTCATTGTAATCTTTGGTGGTTATTATAGCATTTTGGTTTACACTTACTGTCAATTTGATCTATCCGCTACCTATTTCTTTTATGGGATTTCTATGTTTTGTTTTGACTTAAATATTGTGTACGCTACCAGACTTGTCCAGTTGTTGAAAAACAAAGTTGATTTATGGAATATTCAAGCTCAACGCTTGCAACAAATTGATCCAAGCGAGAATGAAACATATTGCAAAAGAATGTTTCAAGCTTATGTTAATATTTTGGAGTGTTACGAGATCTACAAGAATTCATTTCAGTATATGGTATGTCTGATTATTGTGTTAATTATTTCACAGATATCTTGAGAGGTAATGCACAATGGTATTTTCTTCATAGAAACACTCTCGCCTGTTTTCTTTCTGGTTTCTGACTTTAAAGCAATGATTTTTTTTACAGTACCTAAAGAGATAAAAGGTAGAAGAGATTTTTTCGCACGACGAGCGCTCGCATACAACAGGGCGATATTTAAAGACTGATTTAAAAAAACTCAAAATTCGTGAACAAAAATTGTATAAAGTAATTACAAATGTTTTGTTTTCAGATCGTGCATCAGACCATAGAATTTTTTTGTAATACTTTATTAAAATTACAAACTTCAATTGAATTGTTGAAATTAGCTACACACCAAATTGGAGGCGAAGTTGTACTTGTGAGTTGGTTTAAAACTGAACGACTAACGATGTATTCAAGATTCTCGTACTTAACTACTGCTAAGCATGGGGTCCTGGGCCTGGGTTCGATTCCCAAGTCGGGCAAAAGGTGTTAACGGGTTTTTCCATTAGGAATTTCTCAGTAACAGCCCGGAGTTTGGAAATTAGTGGTATGACACCATCGTGCCTCGAAAATTGAGAGGAGATTAGGGAATAGTAAGTGCATCTGTATCTGCGCACACACTTTTGCATCATAATACACACTGTGTACTTGACCAGTCTCTGTAGCGACATCTATCCCACAGCATGTGAACTACAGCTGACAATTCCTACATCGCGCAATCAAAGTTTGCCGCGACATTTGCACATATAGGTACAAAATCCCAACAACATCGGTCGGGGCAGTAGCCCATCAGACATTACACTCGTCTGGTAGAAGTATCCTCCCTTTTTAACAGAGGATGACAAACTTTACACTGTTTCTCATGCCTCTAAATATCCATTTAGATTGGCCGCCGTGACCGACATTCGGCCGGGACGATATTATTCTTACTCGAGTTTACCAATGTGACTTTTTCAATTCATATGTACTTTCCAAAGTTTATTTAGGACATCACTGGCATCGGTGAAGTAAAACATCGTGAGGAAACCTGGACTTATACCAGTCGATTACTGGTCCACTCAAACCATGTCAGAGGCTCTTGAGGCGGTTTAGAAACTCCGACACTAGGGTGTGTGGGGTCGTAAGACCTTACTGCCCACACGATAAAGAAGAAGACTCGAGTTTTTCGTACTGGTGTTTAATAAACCTTTGTTGCAGTTTACAGCACTATTTACTGCCATTTGTTTGAACATCTGGGTTGCACAGACTTTGATATACGAAATATATTTGAGCTTGTCCTGTGAAAAGTTCTACATTGCCATAAATGAAGTTCAAACTTCATGTACAATTATTTTGAAATCCGATTGTACAGGTAATTAAAGTCAAAGTCAAATTTATTTATTTTAATTAGGCCATTATAAGGCAATTTTGAACGTCATAAATTATACAAGAATTCACTCACGAACAACTTCACGCACTGTGTCGACACAGTGTCAGTGACGACACAGTACTCTCAGTATCAGTTCCAACACGTTCATAGAGAATGTATGAAAGAATAATTTATTACTGATACGGAACGGTGCCGGAACTGTGACTTCACTGATATATGTGAATCAAGCTTTAATATTGTCTATCAAAAATTTGTCCAACGTTGCTTATGTCAATATTACAGATGCTGAAAAAAAAGTTTGCAAGAACATTAAACGTCTACATCGAGCGACATTCGACAAGATGAATGTCTGTGGAATGTTTCACGTGGATGCTACATTTCCATTAAAAATGATGGCTTTATTAACTAATTATGCCGTCGTTATTCTACAATTCGCATTTTTATAAGCCTATATAATTATTTACAGACTTTAATTAATAAATTATTTTTCCTGTTATTGACTTTCTCTTGCGATCCATCAGGTAAGCTACGCTTGCCGGTGTTGGTCCGTGGATGGGTGATTATCTTACACACTGAGACTCCTCCGCACCACGGAAAGCACGATAAGCCGTCCCGGCTGTCATACGTGGATCTTTGACAGACGTTACGGGTCGTCAGAAGCCCGAAAGTCTGACAACCAGAGGTCAGATAGGCAGTCGCTCCATGTAAAATACTGGTATTCAGCTGACTGTCGCGGGTAAAAGCTAGTCAGTAGTCGGTCTATATAAACAATTTCTTTGCTTTTAACCTATTACTAATTAGAACGAAAATGTTATTAAATGTATTTGTTAACATCAGACACTGCGTTTAATTGAGGTGAAAGTTCTAATGTCTCAAGAGTCGACATCCAATCTTACTAACTAATTTAAGTGTAGGTAATGTAAGTGTTAAGCTGCGATTATACTTAGCCTGCCCCGCGTGTCGCCACGCGTGGAAAGGCTATCGGTTTCATACATTTAGTCGGTTACTCCACGCCACGCGGGACGGGACTAATGTAATCAATCCAGTACTAAATGTATGTAACCGATAGCTTACCCACGCGTGGCGACACGCGGCGTCAGCTAAATATAATTGCGGCTTTAGGTTGATGTTTGTTACTCAATCACGTCAGAACGGCTGAACGGATCTGGATATAATTTGGCACAGAGATAGATTATAGTCTGGAACAGTAAATAAGCTACTAAGGTTACCTACTTTTCCCGTGGGATAATATATCAACATTGACACGTACGAAGTCTGGAACAGAAGCTAGCAATCCATGACACTTATCTTTGATTATTGATCAATTACTAAAGTGGCTTTTATGGAAAGTATTCTATCGTTATTAATTTTCGTTTTTGTCTTTATTCACACGATCACAAAATCGATCGAGTTCACAAAATGGAGTCTTCTGGACGAAAGAAAACTCGTAATTTTAAACTTTGTGTTAAAGGTTTTAAAGACTGTAGAGTTGATAAAGATATGAAATCGATGCTTTTACCTTTAAATTTAATGCAAAATTTGACATTCTGCCCCAAATACTCTATCAAAAACAATCGGCTGACTCCAAACAACTTAAAATCTAACTTCATATCATTTTTAGCATCATTGTTTTTGACTTGTATGTTTGCATTCCGAATGTATATGTTCTATTTGGCCAATAGACATATCAGTATGATGTCGCTTATCATGTCTCAGATAGCCTGCATTACATACTGCATTGGATTCATTATGAATTTCACAGCAGGGTTTCTGCTAACCAATCATAATATAGCATTAGTGCTAACCATTCAAAGCGTACATAGATTTCTCAATAACAAAATCAAATTCGAACGTTTTATTATTTGGAACTGGATATCAGCTTTAGCCATTTTGAGCTTGTATATCATTTTTGTTCCCTATTTTTCGACCATATTGAAGTTACCGTTTTACTCCATCTTCTGTATTACATTGGTAATCTGTTTTGATATAAATCAAATCTATGCCATCAGAATAATGGAGCTGTTCCATACCAAAGTAGAACTTTGGATTTGTAACGCTTTAAATTTACCAAATTTGGAAGAGAGAGAAAAGCATGCTTATTGCAGAAGTATGTTTTATGCTTACTATAATATATTGGAAAGTTACCATTTTTATCAGACAATATATCAGGAACAGGTAAGGATTTCATGATATTAAATTCGAGTCTATGATTTTAAAAGAAATTTGTAAGTCAAAGTTAAATCCTTTATTTCAATAAGACCATTCAAATGCATAAAGCCATTTACAAGAAAAATATACTGAGTATAGTGGCCCATTCCAAAGGGTAGTTACGTATGGAAAAGAATGAGAAAGAAAGTCAAGTCAAGTCAAGTCAAAACATTTATTTCAATTAGGGCCTCGTTCACCATCTTCAAGTAAAGTGTTGATTAGTTACTTCCCAATTAAAGTTAATTGGCAAGTAAAAGTTATGAGTATCTTCTATCAGTTAATCTTATGATTAGTGCTACTCGGACATCGTGAAAGGCGCACGTGAAGTTACGGGGGACTTTAACTGACGATTAGTCTACTCGTCACTTTACTTGAGGGTGGTGAAAGAGGCCCTTAGACCATTTACAGGCACTTTTGAATTGTCAAGAAGTCGGTCAGTTAGTCCGAAAGTTGAAGCTAGTTGCTCGTTTTCGCTGTAGAAACTCCTTACTTACTTAAAAAATAAGGATCTAATATTCATTTATAGTAGTATTCGCTAGTTTGAAATACATGGTTTGAGTTTAAATCATTTCATAATAATGTCTGTTTTCTAGATCCTGCTCATCATTATACGTTTGATATCTCATTCATTACTTCACATTCAAGGGACAATAGTGGCAACGACGGTAGGAGGAACATATTCAGTAAGTGACATTTAAAATGTTTCATTTCTGATCATCTCAAAACTAATCTAAACTGTTTTGATCGATTGTTTGTAATTATCTCAGACGCGGATCCATTTTTAACCGTTTATAGGGCAGAAATTTTTCTTTGTTGATTTTGAATTTTTTGTGTCGGGATTGGTTTAGGGGACCATAAGGACTGGAATAAAATGTGATATTGACTAGTAGCACCTAGTACACTAGACAACTCATTAATGCAATAAGGTCGACTACCAATGCAAGTATAAGAGAAATATGAACCTTATTGTCATTGTCAACCTTGTCGGGTGGTTACAGACGCCATACTAATTTCGCTTCCGCCCTATAAAGGGTTAAAAAGGATATGGTCAAGATCACTTGAAATCGGCCAAGTGCGAGTTGGACTCAATCATGAGTATCACATTATCTAAACTACTGAACCGATTTTAATGAAAATTTTACCGCTTGATTGCATATCAGATTTAATTAAAAACTGGTATTTTATGTGCATGCTGTATATGATTGAGTAACGACCATACAAACATTTAAACGTCTTCACAAACTTTTACATTTATATTAACATAAAATAACATCACGCCTGTAATCCCCGAAGGGTTAGGCAGAGGTGTACCCATGGTAATATTAAGTAAATAAATAAATGTTAATATGTAATTTAGATTCTAAGCTATGGGATCTTTCTTATTAAGTTTTGACCAAGAGTAATTCATAACGATAATTCAAATATTTTTAGGGTTTATGACATTTATTTCTTAAAACAGAATAATACATTCACTTACAATGAGAAACACTAGTTAGCCTAAGTAGATCATTACTTGGTCGTTCGTAAGGAACGAGCATCTAAACCGTTGTCTTATTTTAAAGGTACATTTATGTTAGTTATTCTCTTACCTAAATCTATGTTAGTATTACGTTAAACTATTCAATGAAATGGTGTATATTTTTTACAGACTTTGATGCCGACAATAATACAGTCACTTTGTTTGTGGATGGGAAAAAATGTAGCGTTGCAATTACTATTGAGCTGGCATTGCGAGAAATTTTATCGTACCTTGGATAATGCTCAAGACTCATGCAAGCTACTTTTGGGATCCAATTGTTCAGGTATTTAATTTATAACATTTAAAATTGACCTTCAATATTTCGGTATATGGTCGGTTTTTTTTTAAATTCCGTACCTCAGTGGGCAAAAAAGGAACCCTTATAGGATCATTTTGTTGTCCGTCAGTCCGTCTTTCAAGACCCTTTTTCTCAGGAACGCATGGAGGTATCAAGCTGAAGTTAATATCAAATACTCAGGTTCCCCTTGAAGCAATGACAGAATTTAACTTCTAAGTCAACGCAATCTTAAGATCAATATAATATATGCCATGTAGCACAAATAAAGGATTAAATCCGAATACCATCACAAAAAATACTTTTTGCGATTATGAACTTATTTTTTGCATGTTGTGTTAAATATTGTATGGTGATACGGACTCCTTCATGTGCGAGTCCAACTCGTACTTGGCCGGCTAATAAGAATATTTTTTTGTTTTGTTTACAGAAACGGAAAGAAGGCTCTTCAAGAATATTCAGCGCTTGCATCGCTCGACATTCAGCAAGCTCAGCATTTGTCGTCTGTTCCACGTAGATGTTAAACTACAATTAAATATCATAAGCCTTATTAGTAACTATGCCGTGATCCTATTGCAGTTTGCATTTCTGTAATTCATCGATACTGGAAATATGAAATAACGTAAGCGGGCTTGCGGACGACGAGTGATGGGTAGCTCGCCGTCCGATCAAGGACCAGGCCCGGATCGACGCCGCGTTCTGTTTCACGCGCGCCTCAAAGGGCCAAACGCCTGCCAGGGTTGCGGTACGTCTTAACAGGATACCGTGGCCCCGGAACGTAAAGGGCAACAGAAGGAACAGGGTGGTTTTTTAGTCAGTAAAAGTCAGACAGTCCCTTCCGCCCCACCCAGGGCGGAAGGAGTCATTTGATGATTTTTACCACCTTAAAAAAGAAAGGGACATTTAGTCGGAACTCATTTTCGACCATTATGTTAGGGACATGTCCCTTACGTTATTTTTATATTTCCAATATCGTCATAGTAGGTATTTCAGTCATTTATTATTTTGTTTTTTACCTTGAGTTACCTGTATTTTGAGTTCATCAAATATTTGCATTTTAATGTTTAAGTTTAATTACTTAAGTTAGATAAACAAAGCACTAATAAATAATTGATGTGTGGGGTTTAATCTGTATTAGTTATTTTAACCCGTCAAGCGCCGCACGTGAGTTTATCTATGTACCCATCGTTTTAAGTGCCTATATGGTGTATACGACATTGGAAGGTTAACTTTAAGCCGTAACTTTTGGAACAATGTCTTATAAAATTGAATCAAGAATACGAATCAGTGTCTGTATGTGTAATTACGTAGATAAAGATTTGCAGTCGATGTTTCTACCTTTAAATCTCATGCAAACACTAACATTAAATCCTATGTACCAAATGAAAAATAATTTCGTAAATCCAAATGATTTAACAAGTTACCTAATATCAGTGTTTGGACTCGTTATTTACCTGACGTTAATCTTTTACCGATTCGGCACCGTGTTGCTTGACGAAAACCTGCGACGATATCAGACTGACAATTTTCTCTACTTCGCTATCGTTTTCGATTCACTCTTTTACGCTTCTGGCTATGTGATGAACTGTTTAATGTATATCGTTTATTCAAAAGACAATGTCGTATTCATTTTGACTTTTCAAAAAATTCATAGATTCATTCAAGATATTGCCAATACTAAATTGGTTATTATTAGAAATTGGTTTAATGTGATTTTGCTAATAGTTTTCCATATCTTGACCTGTATTTACGTATATATAGTTTACTTGCGTCCTCCGTGGTACGTCATTTGCTACGTGTTTGTTTTACTGACCTTAGACTGTAACGCAGTTTATGCGATTAGTTTGATTAAGATACTGACGGAAAAAGTAGTACAATGGAATACAAAAGTTTTACTTTCCTTGATCGATGGTAGCCGTGTAATGAGATGTTATAAAATGGGCCACGCTTATGTACAAATATTGGACTGCTACAATATTTACAAAAAAGTTTTTCAACTACCTGTAAGTATAGACGAACCCTCTTTTAATCAGTGTACGACTAAACGCCGACAGACACTACGCCGGTAGACTGAACACCGATAAGACTTTACTTCGACGGGACACTTCGCCGACAGGACACTTCGCCGACAGGACACTTCGCCGACAGGACTCTTCGCCGACAGGGCTCATAGTACACATAACATCACGCTTGAAATCCTCGAAGGGTTAGGCAGAGGTGTACCTATTAGTGCACCCACATTTCGCCAGTTATGTTTAAGTCCCATGTAATAGGGGGCGAGCCTATTGCCTATTGTATTTGTGCCCGGTGTATGACTCATAGTAGAAGTAAATAAAGGTTAATTAAGGTTAGGTTAGTTTAAAACGCAGGGAGGGGTCACCCTAGGAAGACCTACACTGACCTTATTGGCGAGGTTCTTCAGAAAGGTCAGGTGCGGAGTACTCGTAACCGGCGTGCTTGTATGACGATATGTATGAACGTAGATGAGGCGAAAGGAGTGTGTAAGGATCGTAGCAGGTGGCATTCTGTGGTTTCTGCCTACCCCCATGGGAAAAAGGCGTGGGAAAATGTATGTATGTATGTGTAGTTTAAAACTGTGATCCCAGAAATGACAAAACTATAATGAAAGAAATTATTCACATCTACTATGAGCCCTGTCGGCGAAGAGTCCCGTCGAAGTAAAGTCTTGTCGGTGTTCAGTCTGTCGGAGTAGTGTCTGTCGGCGTTTAGTCGTACAATCCTTTTAATAAAGAAAGTTTACAACTTTGAATACTTAATGAATCGTTATTTTTTAGGTACTATTTCATACAGCAGAAACCTTTTTCCTAGGCTTGATAAAAGTTCAAGTATTGATTGATTTTTTGCATGTCTATTCCAAAAATCCAGAATGTGTAAGTATGTTTGATATACTTTTAATGACTGCCTCGTCGGTCTAGTGGTCGCAAAGCGCGAATGCTGAGCATGAGGTCTTGGGTCCGTTTCCCAGGTCGGGCAAAGTGTTATTGAGATTTTCTATCAGTAATAGCTTCGGAGTCTTGTGCACGGTTAGTGGCAATAGGCTCTCCCCTTATTACATGGGACTTAAACATTGAGAAATGTGGGTGCACTAATGGGTAAATTATGTTTAATATTGTGTTTTCACTTTTCAGGAAATTACCATCGTACAAGGTTTGCTTTACGCGTTCATGTTTAAGTGTTTGGTAATACAAATCGTCCTCTGCTATTATACGCATGCGTTCTATGATGCCATAAAGATTTCACAAGATTCATGCGTTCTTGTTTTAGCATCGAATTGTACAGGTAATAATAAATTTCTAGTTACTTACTTAATTTTAAATATATTTTTAATAAGTAGCTACTCTTCATTTTCTAGCACCTATAAAATGTATCCTGTAAATAACGCAGTGGATTACATCATTTAGTATTAAGTTATACTATTTCGTATACTATTATTATGTAATTGTAACTTTGGAGCCCTAACACAGTAAGACGGGGTCGCGGCAGACCGAGGATGAGATGGCGGGACGCCTTGGATGGCTTCCTCAGGAACTGGCGAGAGGAGGCACAACACAGAGGAAAGTGGAAGGAATGGGGGGGGGGCCTTTGCCCAGGAGTGGGACAGTAACGGCTAATAAAAAAAAAACTTTTTCCAAATAAATTACAGAAACGATTCTATGATAATTGATCAACTGCTCAAAAAATCTTTTAATCTTTTGTATCGGGAAAAGGCTAAACTAGACTTATTTTTTCTACTGCCCACTTGGAGAATAAATTATTTTTTTGCGCCCCTATTTTTACACCTACTATAAAAACAACTATTTACACAACGCCCCGATTTTTTTTCTGGGTTTCTTACCACCAAGTTTCGCCCACAAGGGGGCGTTATCGCCCACTTTGAGAAAGGCTGGGCTAGACAGATGATAAATCTTTTGTTTTCACAGCGGAAGAAAGGAAGTTATGTAGGAATATTCAGCGTTTGCACCGAGCGTCGTACAGCAGAATGAGTGCATATGGCCTGTTCTACACTGACATAAGTCAACCATTAAGTGTTCTGGCACTTCTAAGTAACTACACTGTTGTATTGTTGCAGTTTGCATTTCTGTAATTCGTGAATGAATAAAGAATTGTTGTGTTTATTTTACATTTCGTTTTGTTTGTGATTTCTATACAAAGCAATAAGTCAAAAGTCAAAGTCCAAAGTCAAAATCCAAGGTCAAAGTCCAAAGTCAAAGTCCAAAGTCAAAATCCAAGGTCAAAGTCCAAAGTCAAAGTCCAAAGTCTAAAGTCAAAGTCCAAAGTCAAACTACAAAGTCTCCAAAGTCAAAGTCCAAAGTCAAAGGTCAAAGACCGAAGTCTAAGTCAAAGGGTAATGTCAAAAGAAAAAGGCTCGCGACACTGCCTACCTAATACAGAGAAGATACGAGCATTGATCACCACGCTTGCTCAAAGCGGATTGGCGATGTCAGACTTTCATCAATAATTATAAGTCCAAGTTTCCTCACGATGTTTTCCTTCACCGATAATTATCAGCCTATAGTAACATAGTAACTACAAATTAATTACAAATATGAATTCGAATGACATGGAAGTGGAAGCAGGTACTATAACAGAACTGTAAAACATCAATACAGTAATCTGCAATAGTCTAGCTTTATTACAGTTAAAGATTTTTTGTAATTGAGTTAGTAATTCTGCCTATACCTCTGACAGACAAACAACCAAACAATTTTACCTCTTCACGAAATTAGTATTATATTATTTCTTTAGTAAGTACTAGGAAATAATAAATGACTCACTGATCGATTAGTTTTCCTTTACAACATCAATTCACGTTAAACGGCCGCGTAACAAACATGGCTTCGTTTCTCAAAAACTATTTCAAATCAAACAGAAATGCTTTAATCGAAAATGTACCAACTCTTTTAACAAACAGAGTATTAATACTTGATAACGTGATTGAAGAAGATTTACGATCAGTACTAAGACCGTTGAATCTGATGCAAAGTCTTTTCTTGTGCGCGAAGTATTCTATTCGTGATAACATTATCACTTCTAATACTCACATTTATTTCTTCGTAAAACTGTTTTGTATGCTCATATTTCAATCTGGCTGTCTATATCAATTCATCACTGCATTAAATTTGTTTATCCACCCATGGAGGCCTACCAGTTTAGTGCATTGTACCTGCATTACTTTTGACTTCTTCTTCTTCTTAATTGGCGACTTAATCGATAGCATCTCAAACATCATGCACCAGTATTACAATAGATTGTTGGTCTACAAAATTCAACACGTGCTTAAAGCTTTACAAGTCAATAAGGATAATCTTAGGGAATTCATTGTCTCCAGCTGGAGTTATGTTATCAACTTACATATTTTTATTATTACTTTTGTCATTTGTTACTCTTTTGTTTTCGATGTACACTTTTACGACGTTATGTGGCTTTACGCATATATCACCTTCGATATAAACATTGTATATGCTTCTTTGGTATTGAAATTATTAGAGAGATTACTTCACGTGTGGATTGAGAAAGTTCGAAACTCAAGAACGATTGAGGAGTCAGGAAGTGAAGGTTATTGGAATATTATGTTTGATATATATCTGAATATACAAGAGATATGGATGATTACAGAGAAGACGTTTCGACACATGGTAGGTAAGACATTGGTGCCGATTCCCTTGTTCACAAACTAAACTAAAATTAGACTATTTCTATCTTTTTCTCTCCAATAAAACAAGAAAGAGACTAATGTAAATGAGAGCTGTCAAATTTACTCAATCTGACACATCCCATACAATTATACTAGACATCTTACAACGTATAGATTAAAAATACGGAAAAATTCAAGGCAGAACTAATTTGACATCTCTAACTTGGTTCTTAAATGTCAACGTCCTTTTCTTTCGCTGTATGTTAGTAAGAGATGTCAATTCTCTAAATTTAGTCTAGTTTGTGAACAAGGGAATCGGCACCAATGTTATTTATGACTCGACCACGCGTTGCTGTGGCTTGAAGTAAGTAAAGATATTGAGGTCAATAATCGAGATGAAACTATCCTATCTTTTAAGTTTGACTAAATTACACACAGTAAGCCATATTTCATAAAAAATGGTTGAGTAGTTTAAAGTCAAAGTCAAAGTCAAAGACAAAACATTTATTTCAATTAAACCATTTACAAGCATTTTTGAATTGTCAAGGAGTCGGTCAGTTAGTCCGAAAAATGAAGCTAGTTGCTCGTTCCAAAACGGAGGTAGGCCTCTATGGAGAAGAACGAGCAAGAAACTCCACGGCACTCTTTTAAATTAGGTTTTTACAAAATCCTGGTTACATTATTCTTATTGATTCTACATATGATCACAATGAAGATGAATATAGAACAGTACTTAGTTAAAAATAATAAAAATAAAGTTGTACCTAAGCGTTCTCGAGCATGACGCATGGATCAGCACCACCTAGCTCAACCATCATGGAGGGAGCCAAATGATCTAACACATGCGCCACCATCAGCGAGACATTTGAGTTTAAACAACGTAACGCGTAATTTATATACAGGGTTAAAGATAGTAAAGCAGTAAAACTTTTTCATTTATTTGTGTGTTTCTTTAAACGCGTTAATCTCTGGAGCTACCTGTCCGATTGAAAAAATCTTTTTGTATATGATAGCCAGACTCATGAAAAATAGTAAAGGTTATAAAACATCACGCTACGGCCCACGGGAGTGGAGCAGTTACCAAAAATGTAACTTAAAATCAGCGAAAGAATACCAATGCGTACGAAATCGCAGGGAACAACATTAATAAAATAACAACTGTTCCTAGACTTATCGCACGGGTCGAACCGTCAGGTTAAGCTACGCTTGGGTCGGGGTTGGTCCGTGGATGGGTGACCATCTTTACACACCGAGACTCCCACCCAGTTACTGGGTTGTAGAGGTCAGATAGGTAGTCGCTCCATGTAAAATACTGGTATTCAGCTGCATCCGATTAGACTGGAAGCCGACCCCAACATAGTTGGGAAAGGCTAAGCAGATGATGATGATGACCTAGACTTATCAAATCTTTTTCTTTTCAGATTTTATTCTACATTATATTAGCAGCATATCAAAGTTTACGGAACTTAGTAATGGCATTAACATTAAGAAACTATGTAGCAAGAGGCGTTATCAGAGTAAGTACTTAGTGTATGAAGCATTGCATGAACAAAGTATTAAGCTCAATCAAATATGGTGAAGAAGATATTACAATGACTATAGTAAAATACTTAATGGGGTGTAAAAAGAGCATCACTTAGCCTTAACTACGCATACTGCCTATCAAACTAAGTAACTTTAAACAGAAACGTTTGCTGGAAATCGATTTTTTTTTTCGGTATAAAAAATCACTTGTTATAATTTACGTACTTACGCAAAACATTGTACTTCTGGGTGCATACAGCAGTATAGGGATCGTAGCAGAAACATTTAAATCTAGTTTCCGAAAAAAATGTGTCAAAAAGTTTAAATTTGACATTCTATATCTCAATAACCATAAAGTTTCTAGGTGGTGTTAAACAAGAAAAGAATTCGCAATGGTGGGAACAACGTATAACATGTCATTGTGTTTTCGTAAACGTCTTTTTACACTCTTATTTTGCTGCTTAGCGTATAATTTCTGGCTTCAATAATTATCTACTCATGTCACTGTTTCAGTATGTGATTCTACTAATCTTAATTCAATTTTGGAACCTGAAAAATATCATAGTACTTATTTGTTTGAGTAAGGCATGTGAGAGATTCTATGCTACAATGAGAGATGTTGAGAGTACCTGCGTTCTGCTCATGAATTCAAGAAATTGTTCTGGTAAGAATGGTGAATGTTCTACAAATATTGTACTTATTACCTGTATCTAATTGCTTGCGGCCTTGGTTATAGACAATTAGATGACCTTTGACAGTCTACGCAAAGTCAAAGTCGAAGTCAAATCATGAATATAATGAAATAATTTAAAAGAACTTTTTGAACGTCAAAAACTGAATAAATAAGTACTGAATCATTGTAATTGACCTTTACCAACATAGATCCAAGGTCAAATGCATAGTTTTAGCTAAAAAAATGAGTATTTTGGCTCATTTAAATTTAGCAGTAACAAAACAACTAACCCATTGTTAAAATATATAAGTGATGCTAAAGTAGTTTTAAATTATCGTACTCTTTTTATCAGACCCAGAAAAAAGGATTTGCAAGAACATCCAACGAGTACAGAAGGCATCATTCAAGAAGATGAGCGCGTGCGGCTTGTTCAACATAGACGCCGAGCTACCGCTACAGTTGGCAGGCTTCATTACTTTTTATGCTTTTCTTTTATTACAGTTTGTGTATTTGTAATTAAACAATACCAGGCTATTATTGTCCCCCACCGCAGGGCAAAGGTACCTTCTCATACAAAGAAGGCACGAGCATTGATCAACGCGGGTTCGTGGTTCCAGACTTATATTAATCACTAATGGTTTCTTCACGATGTTTTCCTTTACTGATGTCAGTAATGTAAAAGATAAACTTAGAAAGTACATATTACCTATATAAATTAAACAAAGTGATATTGCTCTTTCCTCGTACCCGCTTGCAAACCTATAACCTCATGCATGAGTGGCTGTCTTAACCACCGGGCCATCACGACATCATCTGTAATTCGCTCGTTAAAAAATAATTAGGAATATGAATTTGAATGACAATAAACAGGCCACTTAAATACCTAAAACCAATTGCTTCAGTATCAGTAAATACTATCTTATTACTTATCGATCGATTGACTTTTCATTTATTTTCACCTTACCTTAAACTGGAGACTAACATGTTTTCGTATTTCAAAAAATATTTTACGTCAAATAAAATCACTGTAATTAATGAGAATGCATCATCAGTCTCATCTAACAGAATATTACATAATCACGTGATTGAAAAAGATTTACAATCAGTACTAAGACCGTTGAATCTGATGCAGAGTCTCTTCTTGTGCGCGAAGTATTCTGTTCGTGACAACGTTATCTATCCTAAAACCTATATTTACTGTTTTGTAAAAGCGTTTTGCATGCTTACATATTTATCAAAGTATTGGTTTCTATAGTTTTATGAATTCGCTCATTTCATTAAGTCATCCATGGAAGGATAACAGTTTGTTTAATTGTACGGGTGTTGCCTTCGACTATATCTTCTTCTGCGTCGGGGATTTAATAAACGGCTTCTCTCTCATTATGTATCGACAATATCTTAATGATCTTAAAGATTCAACACGTGTTGAAAGTCTTACAAATAAACGGCTACTCTCTTAGGCGTTTCGTTGTCCGTAACTGGACTTGGGTTATCATACTAAATGCTTATTGCATTATTTTCGTCACTTGTTTTGCTATAATGCGTTCAAGAATTGTCGACAATATTAGAGCATATGCCTGTATCGCTTTTGATATAAATGTTGTATATGCTCTGGTGGTATTTAAATTATTAGAGACAATGCTTCGTGTGTGGATCGAAAAAGTTCAAAACTTAAGAAACAATGAGGAGTCGAAAAGAGAAGAGTATTGGAATATTATGTATGATGTATATTTGAATATACTGCAGACATACGTAATTGTTGGGAAGAGTTTTCAAATAATGGTAGGTAAAAAGACATTTTTGAATAAAGTATACTTGTGTAAGAAAATTAGATCTAGTAACTAAAAAAAATATGCCAGTAACACAAGTCATAATCTTTCTCTCTGGCCCATGTTATCTAGGGTCAGCGCAAGACGTTTTATTCTTTCTTGCTATCACTGACTCCTTTTTCTTTCATATCATCCTTCACACAATTATTCATCCATGATTTATTTAGCCTTTTCTCTCTCCATTCATCCACATATAAATTCGTAAGTCTTTTATCACATACGTTTTATCCTTTCCATCCCTTTCAACTTTTCTTAAAATTAGTGCTACTTTGCTGGTAACTTATAAGAATGCGCTACAGATATGAACCTTCTTATATTTATTATTGTTGTATTGTTGCAGTTTGCACTTCTGTAATTCGTGATTTATTAAAGAATTGTTGTGTTTATTTTACATTGCGTTTTATTTATGATTTCTATCCAAACCAATAAGTCAAAAGTCAAAGTCCAAAGTCAAAGTCCAAAGTCGAAGTCCAAAGTCAAAGTCCAAAGTCAAAATCCAAAATCAAAGACCAAAGTCAAAGTCGAAGTCCAAAGTCAAAGTCTAAAGTCAAAGTCCAAACTCAAAGGTCAAAGTCCAAAGTCAAAGTCCAAAATCAAAGTCCAAAGTCAAAGTCAAAGTCCAAAGTCAAAGTCTAAGTCAAAGGGCAATGTCAAAAGAAAAAGGCGCGCGACACTGCCTACATCATACAGAGAAGATACGAGCATTGATCACCACGCTTGCTCAAAGAGGATTGGCGATATCAGGGAGCCTACCGCCATCTCTTAAAACAATGGTATTTTAATATTACTTCGTAATTTCTGTTGTTGGATACTCTCGGCGCTGAGCCGAACGTTGAAAATCCAACAGTACGGAGGGCAACTTAATATTATAATAATATTGTTTTAAAAGATGAGGGTAGGCCCCCAGACCTATATTAATAGTCCAGGTGTCCTCACGATGTTTTCCTTCATCGATAATTATCAGCCTAAAGTAACATACAACTTAATTAGAAACATGAATTTGAATGACATCAAATAGGCAGAACAATTAAATCTTAGAAAACTAGCTTCTGCCCGCGACTTCGTCTGCGTAGAAGTCAAGTACCGTAAAACATAAATACTCTGCAATCGTCTAGCTAAATTTCTGTTAAAGATTTTTTGTGATTGGGTTAGTAATTCTGCCTACTACCTCTTACGGTCAAACAACTAAACAACTTTACCTCTTCACGAAATTAATTTATATTATTTCTTTAGTAAGTACCAGGAAATAATAAATGACTTCCTGATCGATTAGTCCCCTACAACATCAATTCACGTTAAACGGCCGCGTAACAAACATGGCTACGTTTCTCAAAAACTATTTCAAATCAAACAGAAACGCTTTAATCGAAAATGTACCAACTCTCATAACAAACAGAATCTTAATACTTGAAAACGTAATTGAAGAAGATTTACAATCAGTACTAAGACCGTTGAATCTGATGCAAAGTCTTTTCTTGTGCGCGAAGTACTCTATTCGTGATAACATTATCACTTCTAATACTCACATTTATTTCTTCGTAAAACTGTTTTGTATGCTCATATTTCAATCTGGCTGTCTATATCAATTGATCACTGCATTAAATTTGTTTATTCACCCATGGAGGCCTACCAGTTTAGTGCATTGTATCTGCATTACTTTTGACTTCTTCTTCTTCTTAATTGGCGACATAATATATAGCATCTCAAACTTCATGAACCAGTATTGCAATATTTTGTTGGTCTACAAAATTCAACATGTGCTTAAAGCTTTACAAGTTAATAAGGATAATCTTAGAGAATTCATCGTCTGCAGCTGGAGTTATGTTATCAACTTAAATATTTTTACTATTACTTTTATCATTTGTTACTCTTTTGTAGTCGATGTGCAATTTTACGATGTTATGTCGATTTACGCATATATCGCCGTCGATATTAACGTTGTATATGCTTCTTTGGTATTGAAATTATTAGAGAGATTGCTTCACGCGTGGATTGAGAAAGTTCAAAACTCGAGAACGATTGAGGATTCAGGAAGTGAAGGTTATTGGAATATTATGTTTGATATATATCTGAATATACAAGAGATATGGATGATTACAGAGAAGACGTTTCGACACATGGTAAGTGAGACAATGTTATTTATATTAATACTAGCTGACTCGACCACGCGTTGCTGTGGCTTGAAGTAAGTAAAGATATTGTCAATAATCGAGATGAAAACTATCCTTTTTTTTTTTGAGGTGGTAAAAATCATCAAATGAGTCCTTCCGCCCTGGGTGGGGCGGAAGGGACTGTCAGACTTTTACTGACTAAAAAACCACCCTGTTCCTTCTGTTGCCCTTTACGTTCCGGGGCCACGGTATCCTGTTAAGACGTCCCGCAACCCCGGATGAAAACTATCCTATCTTTTAAGTTTGACTAAATTACACACAGTAAGCCATATTTCATAAAAAATTGTTAAGTAGGTTTTGTATAAAGAAAAGCAAAGATAGATAGATAGGTAGAAGGTAGGTGGAAGATAGGTAGATATTAAAGCAGTAGAGCTTTTTCATTTATTTGTGTGTTTCTTTAAACGCGTTAATTTCTGGAGCTACCTGTCCGATTGAAAAAATCTTTTTGTATATGATAGCCAGACTCATTAAAAATATTAAAGGTTATAAAACATCGCGCTACAGCCCACGGGAGCGGAGCAGTTACCAAAAATGTTACTTAAAACTAGCTAAAAAATACCCATGCGTGAGAAATCGCAGGGAACAACATTAATAAATCAACAACTGTAGACTTATTAAATGTTTTTCTTTTCAGATTTTATTCTACATTATTTTGTCAGCATATCAAAGTTTACGGAACTTAGTAATGGCATTAACTTTAAGAAACTATGTAGCAAGAGGCGTTATCAGAGTAAGTACTTAGTGTATGAAGCATTGCATGAACAAAGTATTGAGCTCAATCAAATGTTGATGTACAAGATTGCAAAATGCATTACGGAGTGTAAAAACTCATATCACTTAGCTGTTAAGTCCGCAAACTGCCAATGAAACTATGCAACTATGAGCATAAGTAACTTTTAGCAAACATTTTTGCTGGGAAACTTTTTTTTTTATGAAAAACCACTTGTGTTAATTTACGTACGCAAAACATTTTAATCTAGTTTCCGAAAAAAATGTGTCAAAAAGTTGAAACTTTGACCCTCCATATCTCTATAGCCAGAAAGTTCCCAGGTTTGGTGTTAAACAAGAAAAGAACTTGCAATGATGGGAAAAACATGTCATTGTATTTTTCGGCTACGTTAAACGACTTTTTACACTCCTAATTTGCTGTTTAGCGTATAAATATTTCTGGCTTCAATAATTTCTCACTCGTGTCACTGTTTCAGCATGTGATTCTACTAATCTTAACTCAATTTTGGAACCTGAAAAATATCATCGTACTTATTTGTTTGAGTAAGGCATGTGAGAGATTCTATGCTACAATGAGAGATGTTGAGAGTACCTGTGTTCTGCTCATGAATTCAAGAAATTGTTCTGGTAAGAATGGTGAATGTTCTACAAATATTGTACTTATTACCTGTATCTAATTGCTTTCGGCCTTGGTTACTATAGTTACCTATACAATTAGATGACCTTTGACAGTCTACGCAAAGTCAAAGTCGAAGTCAAATCATTAATACTAATTAGATAATTCAAAAGCACTTTTTGAAAGTCAAAAACTGGATAAATAAGTACTGAATCGTTGTAGTTGACCCTTACCAACAAAGATCCAAGGTCAAATGCATAGTTTTAGCTAAAAAAATGAGTATTTTGGCTCATTTAAATTTAGCAGTAACAAAACAACTAACCCACTTTTAAAAAACATATATAAGTGATGCTAAAGTAGTTTTAAATTATCGTACTCTTTGTAACAGACCCAGAAAAAAGGATTTGCAAGAACGTCCAACGAGTACAGAAGGCATCATTCAAGAAGATGAGCGCGTGCGGCTTGTTCATCATAGACGCCGAGCTACCGCTACAGTTGGCAGGCTTCATTACTTTTTATGCTTTTCTTTTATTACAGTTTGTGTATTTGTAATTAAACAATACCAGGCTATTATTGTCCCCCACTGCAGGGCAAAGGTTCCTTCTCATACAAAGAAGGCATTGATCAGCACGCTGGCTCAAGGAGGGTTGGTGGTTCCAGACTTATATGTATTAATAAATCACTAATTGTTTCTTCACGATGTTTTCCTTCACTGATGTCAGTGATGTCCAAGATAAACTTATATACAGGCTGTAAGGGTAAACACCGTTGACACTAAAACCATAGATAGTTGATTTAATTATAAAAATGTTTATCTGAATTTAAAAATAAATAAACGAATTTTTTTTTCAAAAATTCAAAAAAGTTTCTGTCAGACACCGTCCGTAAATTCACGCCCGAGATACGTAATCACTACAAAGGGCGTTGACCTGCTGCACTGGCCGTCCGTTATAACTACCTACATAAGTTTAAACTGATTACATCATTGTAATAAAAACACAAAAATAATTGAAATAATTTTGACGAATTATGGAGACTTTACTTAAAAAAAAAAAAATTTTTTTTTTCATTGAATTTACGTTCAATAAGTGAAACCAAACCACTGGTTTCAAGGATAACGGTGTTAACACTAACACTGTATAGAAAGTACATATTAATAATAAAATTATAAATTAAACAAAGTGATATTGCTCTTTCCTCGTACCCGCTTGCAAACCTACAACCTCATGCATGAGTGGCTGTCTTAACCACCGGGCCATCACGACATCATCTGTAATTTGCTCGTTAAAAAATAATTACGAATATGAGTTTGAATGACAATAAACAGGCCACTTAAATACCTAAAACCAATTGCTTCAGTATCAGTAAATACTATCTTATTACTTATCGATCGATTGACTTTTCTTTTATTTTCACCTTACCTTAAACTGGAGACTAACATGTTTTCGTATTTCAAAAAATATTTTACATCAAACAAAATCACTGTAATTAACGAGAATGTATCATCAGTCTCATCTAACAGAATATTACATAATCACGTGATTGAAAAAGATTTACAATCAGTACTAAGACCGTTGAATCTGATGCAGAGTCTCTTCTTGTGTGCGAAATATTCTGTTCGTGACAACGTTATCTATCCTAAAACTTATATTTACTGCTTTGTAAAAGTGTTTTGCATGCTTACATATCAAAGTATTGGTTTCTATAGTTTTATGAATTCGCTAATTTCATTAAGTCATCCATGGAAGGATAACAGTTTGTTTAATTGTACGGGTGTTGCCTTCGACTATATCTTCTTCTGCGTCGGCGATTTAATAAACGGCTTCTCTCTCATTATGTATCGCTACAACAATATCTTAATGATCTTAAAGATTCAACACGTGTTGAAAGTCTTACAAATAAACGGCTACTCTCTTAGGCGTTTCGTTGTCCGTAACTGGACTTGGGTTATCATACTAAATGCTTATTGCATTATTTTCGTCACTTGTTTTGCTATAATGCGTTCAAGAATTGTCGACAATATTAGAGCATATGCCTGTATCGCTTTTGATATAAATGTTGTATATGCTCTGGTGGTATTTAAGTTATTAGAGACAATGCTTCGTGTGTGGATCGAAAAAGTTCAAAACTTAAGAAACAATGAGGAGTCGAAAAGAGAAGAGTATTGGAATATTATGTATGATGTATATTTGAATATACTGCAGACATACGTAATTGTTGGGACGAGTTTTCAAATAATGGTAGGTAAAAAGACATTTTTGAATAAAGTATACTTGTGTAAGAAAATTAGATCTAGTAACTAAAAAAATTATGCCAGTAACACATAATCTTTCTCTCTGGCCCATGTTATCTAGGGTCAGCGCAAGACGTTTTATTCTTTCTTGCTATCACTGACTCCTTTTTCTTTCATATCATCCTTCACACAATTATTCATCCATGATTTATTTAGCCTTTTCTCTCTCCATTCATCCACATATAAATTCGTAAGTCTTTTATCACATACGTTTTATCCCTTCCATCCCTTTCAATTTTTCTTAAAATTAGTGCTACTTTGCTGGTAACATATAAGAATGCACTACAGATATGAACCTTCTTATATTTATTGTAATATATATTATTAACGTAATATACAAATAAGATGCTACCATGACCCGTCTACATAGAAACTTTATTATTTACGACGTTATTCAAAACGATGTTTTTGAGATGCATGTTTCATTTCCAGATTGTCTTCTATGTAATATTCGCAGCTTACCTGGGTTTGCGCAACTTGTCTGTAATATTAGCTTTAAGACATTTAATAATAATAAATGGAGAAATTTCAGTAAGTATTCAGATCCCTCGATTATTTAAACCCCATCGTAATCTATTAATATTATACAAGCTGTTGATTTGCATCCTAGTCAAATTCAAGGACGTAATTATGCTAATGATTCTCGACCCAAATCAACAATAAAATAAGTATGTATTTTATTTTTATTTTTTCCTGTTTACTGAAATCCATAATTGTAAACCAGCCGTATTTAAAAGCGGCCCGTCTGTTACTAGCTATAACCGCGCTTTCACACACAAACAAACGCAAACAATACATTCAATAATTTCGTAGGTACTACTCGCGCACGTGCCTAGCCACGCTCGCGCTCCCGCGCGCGCTTATTAGTTATTGCCCGGTACTGTATTTTCAATTGATTATTTATGTCTTTTAGGACAACAACCTGAAATTTGACGAGGATGCAAAACAACATCTTGTAGATATACTTAACAGAATCTTATGGCAGGGAAATTAAAATATGTAGTGTTGCAATACCGGGCAAACTGAACTAAAAACTAAGTTGATTTCAGCCGATCATGACAACCGATCATGAGTGTAATATTTATACTATTATTATATCGATTATTATTTCAGTACGCCTTTTTGATAATAGTAACAATTACTTTAATCTGGAACATGAAGAGTGTAATCGTAATCATATGCTTGAGCGTGGAATGTGAGAGATTCTATGCGGCAATGAGAGATGTTCAGAGTACCTGCGTAATGCTTGTGAAGTCCCAACATTGTCCTGGTATGTACATTATTTAATGAATATAAAAACATAAGATAACTTTGATAATAAAGACAAAATAAAAACAGATAATAAAAAAAAATCCTCTGTATCTCCGTCAACTGGAAATGTGCCCAAAATACTTGCGGCATTGCCACTTTAGATGGTAATGCATAGCCTCTTGCCAAGGTGAAGGTCACGGGAAGTGTCAACCAACCGTTTGGACAATTCCCATGCTATTGCAACCTTCACAGATATTTTTGCGTTTACTAACATAATTATGAAAACTCACATACACAAACGACTAGATCTGGAACAACTAACTGTGCATTTTCGTACCTATATTAAATTTGATCTACGTAGGACCTTAGATGCGCAGTACAAAAGCCAATCATGCTTGACTCAAAGTATAATGTGTCTGTGTCTTTGATTATTTTAATTGGTTCTGTAACCGTTGTAATTAAAGTAAAAAAAATAAAAAATAATAAGAACTATAATAATACCACGGCTAACTTGTTTTTTTTTTAGATCCTGGCAAAAGAATTTGCAAGAATATTCAACGTGTGCAAAAAGCATCATTTATGAAGATTAATGTATGCGGCTTGTTTATCGTAGACGCCGAGCTACCTCTACGGTTTTCTAGCTTCATCGCTTCTTACACTATTGTTCTTTTACAGTTTGTATTTCGGTAAATTATCTGTAGGTATATATTTCTCAAAGAATATACGAACTTTGACTCTCTCTAGCTTTTATTATCTCTCTCTCTCTTATGATCATCGTCATTATAACAGTACGACTCCGACACAGCAAATAATTTGTCATTCAATTTAGGGCTTTAAATTGTGAGCGTTAAGATAGTTATTATACCGACAAGAAAAAAAGGTGTCGCATCGCGGGCGGCGCGCTGCCAGCTAAACTGGTTGGATTTTTTTAAGGCGATTCTGGATGGGCCGTGTCGGAGCGATGCTCTTATAATAAGCGGTAAATTTTTTTTTTCTCTAATTAGTAGTGTCGTTGTGAAAGTAATAAGACTGATGCTTCTGCTAATCTCAATGCTTCGTACAGATTCATTCATACTGTATTTTACAAAAGCAATCCTTATTGCTTTTATACTTTACGGCCTACCTTAGTTGATTTTTTTTTAAGAGCGTTCGCGTTCTGATCTTAGTCTCAATCTGTCAATAATGCCTCTAATTTAGCTACAGTAAGATTTTAACATTGCTGAAATCGTGACAATCCTAACATTTTTAATTACGGGAATTAGCCTTAGTTACTGCCTCCTGTAGACATTTTCAACATATTATGTAGGTACCAGAGGCCCCGCGAATGCGTTATCATATAGGTATTGTAATTATTCACGATCTATTTATAAAACAAGTAGCCAGGCTACCTAACGAGTTCTTAAAAATTGCTTTAACGATATTAAAATTATAAATAAATATATAATCATCAAACATTATTGGAATAACAGTTAGTATTGACACAACAGCTTTTTAATTCCTCACTGGTCTGACGAAGGACGTCTGAAATTCTGTATTTTTGGTTAACAATATCAATATGAAAAACACAAGTAGAATATTGATAACTGACGACTTTTTAAGTGTCTTCTATCCGTTTTACTACGTGAACACTATACTGTGCGTGCGGAAATATAATATCAATGATAATTATGTGGAAACTGTTACAAGAAAAAACATCATGTGTGCTGTATTCATAATTTGTCTGATGTTCTGTTTTTACTGCTTAGTCATGATATTCACACGTTTTGGTGCACTATTCCAATTGGCTTACTATTTCGTTTATTTTCAATATGTATTCAATTTTGCAGCTGTGTGTATAATCAATCTATACTTTAGTGGCAAAAGTGTGCGTCTATTATCAGTTTTGTACGAGACAAACAAAAGCCTCTACAGTGGGCAAGATATGAAAAAATTGAAGATTTCAATATGGATGTCAATTATCTTAATTATATCCAATTGTATTGCTTTAGTATTATTCAAAGTCGTGTACGACGCAAGTTGGTCGTTCATGCGAGGTATATTTGTATCAATATCTGCACTTTTAGATATGGAACTGGTACAAATCATGATAACTGTTAATATTTTGAGTTCTCAAACTAGAATCTGGAACAGAATTATAGAAAATACTAATTTTGGTAAAATTGATGATGACGAAATTATAGTAGACAATGAGAAGGCATTGGAAGAAATGAATAATGCATTGAAGTCTGTTAATGAGGCTTGGGATCTTACACGAAATACTTCTGGATTTATAGTAATTTTTTTTTAAATATTTTATCTATGATAGCTATAACATTTCATTGGCTTAGATTTTTCTCTACTAAGTTGAGGCCTGCTTTCAGAAACTACAAAATCAAATAATAACAATCATTGATAATATTCTATGTTCTAGATCCTGTTCCACTATATAACAACGTTTATACAATCTATGTTTTACGCCGATGTCCTAATAATATGGTCGAAATCTCATTTTGTAAGTATTTACTATTATTATCAACTTTTCTATTTAGATTTTCTCTCTTGTCTTCTTTTCTTCTTCTCTTTTCTTTTCTTAATCATAATTTGTGGCGTTTTTATCTTTCTGTCTCCATTTATTAGTTACCAATTCCCTAGTAATCTTACTATCATCTTTAGGAACATCCATTAATCCATTTTTTTTTTTTAATTTTTTTTTTCCAACTATGCTATTCATCGAAATTTATATTCAAAACTTCATGACACGTCACTATGTTCTTAATTGGCTGATATTTTTGACTGCTCAGTTGGTCTCACAACCGCAAATGCGACTGCTAAGCTTGGGGTCCTAGGTATGGTTTCCGGGTTTGGCACGGGTTTTTACTACTTTTACTAGGTAATTTCACATAGCAGTCCAGAGTTTGGAAGTTGGTAGTGTAACTCACCCGTGCCTCGGAATGCACGTAAAGCCATTTGTCCTTCAAGAAATAGTTCCTAATGAACTCCAATTGTGTCGGACTACCGTCCGTTCGGACGGTGAGAGTGAGGGCACAACTTTGCGTATGTCCTGCGTTCTTGGTTAGTCCCCATTAATTAAGATTATGTTCTTAATTTTTTGACTTACACATACATTTTTAGGGTGAAACAAACATGATTATGAGCCATGCAGCTGGTATGGCCCTGCTATTATCCAAGGCATTCTTCGTAGAAACGAGTTTGTGCGTTGCCTGCGAGGGATTTTATAGAGAAATCACAAGAGCTCATACCAATGTGATATTGAAATTATCGCAAGACTGTAAGTGTTAACAGTGGATATAGTTGTAACAGTATAATTATGTAGAAATAATCAATATCTAGATGGCGCATTTCAGAAATTGCCTAGAGTTATAATGGAGTATCATTTACATTTTTTATTAATCACATTATTTTCTATGGAATGATTATGGGTTACCATAATCATTCCATAGATACCCGTAGCGCTACAGCTACGCAGCAGTCCGGCACCAAATGCTTGAATGAATTGAAGGAGCCTTTATTGTTCTGCTTTCAGTGCCATTAAAAAGAACCTGGAAGAATATGCACCGTATAATACAAGGAGATTTTGAGAAGCTCAGCGCTTGTGGATTTTTTGTTGTAGACGCAGCGACACTGTTACATTTCTGCGATATTGTCACTACTTACATTATTGTATTGCTGCAGTTTGCTTTTCTGTAAGATTGATTTTTTTTGCAGCTGACTTTGACACTTTCTGTTGTGAGAATAAAGTTTGGATTGTTTTATCGTGTGTTATGTTTGAGTAAAACATTACTCGGCGCGATGGCTAAGCTTTTAAATTCCGAACAAAACTACTTAGTACTTGCACCTTCTTTTCATTTTGTTTTTATGACTGTTTGTGTATTATGTGTAAATTACAATGAAAAATGAACATACATAAATAATGGCGGAAATCGATTCAAAAGCAGATTCTAAACAAACTACTTTCAGATCTTGCGCCAAATTATGTTACACGTAGTATATTAATAATTGTAATTAAATAACTTGTCAGTATTAATGGCCTTGATCGATAGACAAAGGTAGGTGCTTGTGTCATGTATATTACATAAAGTACACTTATTTATTTTAATACTAACGACTTCTAAGTGATTGTAGTACCATCGATTGTTCTATCAGTCGCGTTTAAGAAAGCACCTTACAACATTGTTAATAGACATGATGAATCAACTTGATAATAGGGAAAATCGAGTAACAATGTTGTCGAATAACGTGGTTGACAAAGATGTTCAGTCAATGGTTTTTCCTTTAAATCTAATGCAAAATATCATGTTTTGCCCAAAATATCGTATCAAGAACAATGTTATAAGACCAGTTGGTCTCCTCCGCAGCATTGTGTCATTGATTGGAACATCCATATTTATTTATGCATTTGTAAACCGCATTTATAATGTATATTTACCAAAACCTGGGGAGGATCTCACGAAATATATACAGATTATCACCTCATTCTTTGACTGCTGCTACTATAGCTTTGGGCTTGCTATGAACTTCATTGGTGGTATTATACAAACTAAAACGTATATATCCTTCATCTTAATCTTTCAAAAGATTCACAGGTTTCTGAATGACAAAAAAAGATACAAGGTGTTTACTTTTTGGAACTGGTTCAGTGTAATAATGGCTGGTGGTTTCTTCAGCACCATATTAATTGTTACCGGTTTAGAACTTGGGTTGCCTTACTTCTATATTTTAAGTTGTTACTCTATGGTTAGTATTGATTTCAATTACGTTTATGCTTTTCGAATGCTGAAACTATTGGAAGATAAAGTCATTTTATGGAAGATACATGCATTGAACTCAATCGGAATTGGAGACGCGGATGAGATTAAAAGAATGTTTGATGCTTACGTTAATATATTGGAATGTTATGAAATCTACAAAGTGTGCTTTCAGAAAATTGTAAGTACAGAGTGTCAGTAAGTTACACGTAGTAAAATGCATGATTAGATTTAGATTATTCTTTCTTACGGAAAAGAAAATTTTAGAGTACTTTAGCCCAATATCCGTCTCGCTCGCTCTTCTATACTCAGTGAAAGGGACAGCGTGGCAAGTGTGGTAATACTACGAGGGAATATTGAGACATCTATTCTTAGGTCAAATTCTATTATATTTCGCACAACCTTTCACACATTATAAGTGACGTACACAGCCTGGAATATTCTCTCCCCTGTAATTTTAATATTGTTTTATCAATTTCAGATACTTTATTACACCGTAGAAGTTTTTATTCACTCATTAGTTTATTTTCAAGTAGCAATAACAATAACAAAACTGGGTGTGCTTCAAAATAGCTTGGTGAGTACCCAATACACGTGGCAAACAACAATTGAAACAATATACGTGAATTATTTAAAAGTCTCTCAATCACGTAAATAATCGAAGTATTTTCGTTTGAGCACCTATTTTTTTAAACACCAAAGGTGGAATCTTTTGTTTGAATAGGTACCCTTGATTTTCTGACGCCCTAGTACTTTTTTTCTTTTTTGGTAATCGTAATTTTGTTGTAATATTTCCGAATTATCAATAATCGATTTTATGACGTAAGTACCGCGTTAAAATATTGATTGGTGCTCTAGGTGCTCAAAAATGGAAATATTTCAGAAAATCTCGATACCGCAGAACCTGCAGGCTGTGTACCTACTTAACTAACAACTATATAAATGTTGTTACAGAAAATTGCAGTGATCACTGCAGTGTCAGTTTATTTTTGGCTGATGAAGAATTTGACGATGCAACTAATTTTATGTCAGTATTGTGAGAAATTCTACATAGCAGTGGAGAATGTGCAAGACTGTTGTGCTATCATTTTGAACTCAAATTGTACAGGTAGATTTGATACGAGTTTGTTCCTTAAACATACAATCAGTGCCCTGCATCATCTTACCCCATTTCTTTGTTCTAATTCTTATCTGATTCATATGTACTTTCTGAATATATTTTGGACTTCAATGGCACCGATTAGAAACCAC
Source organism: Hoplodrina blanda (assembly GCA_949316365.1). Classification (NCBI taxonomy): domain Eukaryota; kingdom Metazoa; phylum Arthropoda; class Insecta; order Lepidoptera; family Noctuidae; genus Hoplodrina; species Hoplodrina blanda. The sequence goes on along the minus strand of OX438568.1, from coordinate 2,105,428 downwards.
ATCGTGAGGATGAACCTAGACCTTAAATTAATATAGTCTGGAATTATCAATCCATTTTGAGCAAGCGAGGTAATCAATACTCCTACTCTATTTATACCCTTTGCCCTTTAGTAAGGCAAATAATATAATGGTATTTTAAGAGGGGTCCAGTAATGCCGGACTCTGACTGTACATTGAAATTCTGATTCAAAGGATTACGAATAAGAACTTATAAATGTAATTTCGACAGATGAAGAGAAAAGGCTATTCAGAAATATACAGCGATTACATCGAGCATCGTTCAGAAAGATACGTGCTTATGGCCTGTTCAATGTCGACGCTGCGTTAGTGCTGAATCTGATGGGTCTTCTTACTAACTATATTGTTCTACTGCTTTCATATGCATTTTTGTAACACTCTTTATATATTATCTGCTATTAAACACATATAATATTTGTGGGTAACATTTTCTTTTTTATGATATGTTAAAAGCTCGTTTTGACAGTCTTGTCAAGTGATGATAAAAATATTAATGGATCATTATAAGATAATTATGTTTTCTAAGGAGATTGTCGTTAAGGTCCAGTAGCCAAGACGGCGTCTTGAGCGTCATACTTATAACAATTCTCTCGATCGAATATTGGTCACGGTGGGCAAATATAGTACTAAACTAGTATTGCACGAACTCTCACTCTTTTGCAATCAATTCTGTTATAGAGTCAACGTCAGTTAATACAAAATATCGTCGATTTAAACTGGCTCAACTAAAATACTTAAGCACTTTAACTGGGCACGATACTAGATTCGGGACTAGATAATTATACCTGTTCCACTAAATATGTTTGTAACTACTAAGCTAGTAGGTATTAGGCATATAATGATATACCTACATGTCGCAGATCCAATCGGATCCGCTTCCACATACTCAACGTTGTTGTCTCAAAGTTATTTTTATATCAATCAATGTACACAACCAGCGTAAGCGCAGCTATATCGAGAGTATTCGAGAGTAATAGAACTCTGAAATAAAACGAACACACTGCTGACAGTTACGATGTTGACAGATCGACAAAGTCGCTCCAAGACGTTTACACGGTGTTGCTATTCGATTAAATTAAAAAAACTACCAAAATATGTAACGTCATACATTATGATGTGTGTATGTAAATCACATAGAAGCAACATTTTAATTTACATATTACTGGTACATTTAAGTAAGTGGTTACTAGGTTCTACATGAATATAAGCCTGCAAAGTTTCAAACAACTTTATACATTATGTTAGAAGGTACAAATTCGAATAATTTATTATATAAATTAAAAAGGTATCGATTAACGAGAGCATATTGTTGTATTGTTGTTAAGATGGAACTGCCTTCTGTAGCAGACACGTTCTCGACAAATACAGATAATAGGGAACTAGAAGATAATGACTTAATCATTGAAACGGAACCAACCGTGACCAACGAAGATAACTTACTACCTAACAATTTTATTGGAAAAGACTTACAAGCAGTCTTAAAGCCATTAAATATTATGGAAGTTCTTTTCGTCTGTGCTAAGTATAAAATTCGGGACAACGTAATTTCGACCAATAATTTTATCTACAGTATTGTTTCATTTCTAGTCACGCTTGTTTTAATGAGTTACTGCTTTTACGCATGGTTTGGTTTCTCATTCACATTTGATTATGAAGGATTCAAATTACTCCAACGTTTGAGTGCAATGCACATCTACGTTTTACTTCTCTTTGGTAATTTTATGATCTGCTATACCAACATTATAAAGAAGCACACTAACGTATTATTAATCATGAGAATCCAGGATATCTATAGAATCCTCAAAATTAACAAAAGTTTCAAACATTTTATCTTTCCCAACTGGGTTTGTATTATAACACTGGGCGTATATCATTTTATATGGATTATTTATTCCTATTTAGTCTTCAATTTCTCTGACCACGGCTTAAATTTCTCGGCTTATTTTTGGATTATCTCCGACAGTAATGTCTTGTATGCTACAACAATCCTGAAGCTTATAAGGAAGTCTTCAAAAAATTGGATCAGAAATGTTCATCAGATGCTAGAATATATTGATTGTCTGGAAAACGACTGTTATTGGAATACTATGTTCGAAGTTTATATGAAAATATTAGATGCTTATGCAATATTTAAGAAAACTTTTCATCATTTGGTATGTTTATATTTTGATGACAGTATAGATAAAAGAAATGAGAACAATCAGAAGAAGGTAGAGAATCTCGTCTTTTTACGTGACATTTTCAATGACTTACTATTCATTACAGATTTTATATTACATAATACAAACAATGTTCAAGTCTTTGTCTGCCATAACGATGCGTGTTGAATTGAGGAAAGCAACCACTGAAATTAAAACTAGTATACACGTAAGATCATATTAATTATTAATCACTTACTTATTTAGTATACGCAATTATATTTTCGTGACTATATTAACTGTCTGCTGATAGGGTCCTGGGTACGATTCCAGGGTCGGGCAAAGCGTTATTGGAATATTCCATTAGGAATTTCGTAGTAGCAAGCAGCTCGGAGCTTGAAAGCTGGTGGTGTGACACCCCCCTGTCTAAGAAAGCACGTAAAACTGTTGGCTAGCTTTTATTCGTAGATCATTGACAGGCGTTACGGATAGTCAGAAGCCCGAAAGTTTAACAACCAGTCTTATCAAGAGGTATTGTGTTACCCAGTTACTGAGTTGGGGAAGACAGGCAGTCGCTCCATGTAAAATACTGGTATTCAGCTGCATCTGGCTATACTGGAAGCCGAACATAACATAGTCAAGAAAAGACTAGGGACTAAACTAATAATACTTTTTTGTAAAGATTCTGAAGTAGGTACCTTGTAAAATACAATAGGGTAATATCAGAAATTAGAACTTGCAATAATTATTAATTTCATTCTAGTTCGCTGCGTTATCGATTATGTCTTTGTCGTGGATTATAAAGAATATGCTTATACTCATATTGTTGAGCGTGGAGTGCGAGAGATTGTACTCAGATGTGAGAGAAGTGCAGACTACTTGTATACAGCTGGCAAACTCAAGAGGCTGCTCAGGTAAGAAATGTCCCAACCAATCCATCCATCTATCAACTTAAATACGAAAACGCTTATACTCTGATTCTCTATTTAAGAAGAAATTTTTGCCCTGCAAAAGGACAATAATACGCTGGTATATAAAAATAAGTTTTAGTAAAGAATGCGGAACTTAAAAAGAGCTGGCATGAGGCTTAAAGAATTGAGCATCTCCATGCAAAAAAAAACCAGATCTTTGAAGCTGAATAAGACAATGTTGTTAGTCCCTTAAGCCACAATTTAGCTTGTGTACAACATACATTTCCATTTTTTTAAATCCCTATTATAATATTCTAAAAACTAATATTTTTTGCTTTGGCAATCAATGCATTTTCCTATTGCAACTTAACTTTTTTGGTGAAGCTATAAACTGCATCATTTGTTTTACAGACACACAACAAAGAGTCTGCAAGAATATCCAGCGAGTACAAAAGGCCTCCTTCAAGAAAGTATACGCATGTGGCCTGTTCACCATAGACGCTGCGATGCCTATGGGCTTGTGCGCTCTCATCACCACTTACACTATAGTTATACTGCAGTTCGAATTTTTGTAAATCCGGAACAGGCGCCAGTGGATAAAGATACCACTTCGTTATATTATAAAGTTATAAATAAAATATTAAAGTACAGTAATACTTTCTACATAGCTGAACTGAACAAGAACGAGTAGCTGCGACAACAGAACATTATTATCTTACAGCAGCGCGTGTGGTAGTGTCCACAGAGTACTTATATATAATTAAATGGGCAGTATCGGTATCTGGTCTTAGTGCAAGCGTCCGCCACGCCCCCCATAACCCCACGGGGTTGATATCCACACATGAACGCGACGCCCTCCGCGCCGCTGCCGCGCTTTGGCGTCAAGTCGATGCATGTGTAGATATACTGATTAGTTCGTAGCATAGTTTTAAGTATTTGTTTAATAATTTATTGACCCCCAAAAATAAAACAATAAAAACTACAACTGCATTTAAATCAGCCGCAGCGGCTCATTTATTTCTATCCCACATTTAAACGAAGCAGTAAATAAAAATCATCAGAATGTGAACATTACTTTGAATACATTAATATTAGATCAATAGATACACTAATCACAATTTAAGTACTAAAAATTGTGTTTCACATTAAAAGCCATCGATTACCGCACACACTTCAATCATGTTGGAGCTACCATCTGTGGTAGACATGCCGCCATTAACTGACAAGGATAAAAAAGAAATAAAAGAAAATGCCGTTATATTTGAAATTGGATCTACTAGTTCATCACTCCCTTACGATTTATTAGAAAAAGACATGCAGGCAGTGTTAATGCCAATCCATATTATGCTATTCTCATTCTTTTGTGCTAAGTACAAGATCTGGGATCATAAAATAACTCCAAATACTCTTTCCTACAATATCGTTTCGGTCCTCGCCTCGCTTACATTGCTGTGTGCATGTTTCTATTTCATGCTTGGATTCTCATTCACAGCTGATTTAAGAGGTTTCAAATATTTACAGTATTTGAACAAAATCTGCGTCTATATTTTACTTATCACGGGCAGCTGTTTGAACTGCTTCATCAATGTTATTCACAGGTATAATAACGTGTTTGTTATCTTAAAAATCCAGAATGTCTTTAGGAGTCTCAAAATCAACGAAGTTTTCAAACGTTTCGTCATTCCAAACTGGGTGTATGTTATAACACTGAATTTTTTTCATATTTCTTGGGTGGTTTATTCCTATTTTAATAACTATGAACTCAGTATTGTTGGAATTGGAATCAGTGTCATGTCTTATTGTTTCGTTTCTTTTGATATGACCATATTGTACGCTGCAAGAATGATGAACATTTTGACGAAAACTCTTAAAAGTTGGGCCAAAAATGTTAAGATGTCAGGAAGTGTTCAATATTCAGAGAATGAATGTTTTTGGAATACAATGTTCGAAGTGTATTTGGAAATATTGGAAGCTTATCAAATATTTGAAAAGACGTTTCATCAAATGGTACGTTTGATCATACATACCTACTTGTAATTAGGTATTTTTCAATTCAAGGTCATCTTAAGTAATGAAGCCTGAATGACGTAATATTTTTGAATGTTATTTATTTATACTTACTTTATAGAACAAAAGCTACAAAGGCGAACTTAAAGCCTTAGATATTCTACTATACCTTGGCAGGTGCAAATAATTGTACGAGCGTAAAAGAATTAAATTAGAAATTTAATTAGAATCACAAAATAAGTATCTAAATACATTGTATGATGTGAATGGCCATGGCGCATGTCTGATCTACATTAATTACTTATTATTACACACTAGCTATCGACCCCGGCTCCGCTTGAGTGCAATGTAGATACATTACTTAATCTTCCTTTTCAATTACTTTATCTATTGATGAAAACCGCATTGAAATCCGTTGCATAACTACTTTAAAAGGTCGAAGCGTGCAGATGGCAGAAAGCCATTTTGTTTTATACGATGTCGAGATTTACATTTATTTCAGGTTTTGTTCTACACAATACACACAACCTCTAAATCTTTGATGGCTATAGTGATCCGTATTGAGATGAAAAAAGTATCTACTGAAAATGAAGCTATTGTAAGATTTTATTTTTATTTAATAAGTGCTTTTAATAATAAATGGGTAGTTATCGCCATTAACAAATAATTTCAAGACAACGTAAAAAAAACACTTATTTTTAGCCCAAATCCGACCCGAAACCATTGAAGGAGGAAAAAGTTGTTGTTTTACAAGTTTTTATTTACTTTCACGTGTCCCTTTACTTTCATCTGTAGCTAATCAAATCTTACAATTTAAAGAACCACTTCCCAATGTTCGATTGAGCTGAAATTTTGCGTAAAGGTGCAATTTCGCATGATAATGCAATAAGAATGATGTCACAGAACTGATCTGATGATGGAGCCGGAAAGTGGCCATGGGAACTCAATCAAATCTTATAAGTCAAAGACCCACTTCCGTTTTTTCAATTGAGCTGGAATGTTGAATACCTACATAATTATGCACATTGCATATCAAAGCAATATAAATGCTCGAAAAAATAAAAACTTCCCTTTACTCTTTTTGAATTTGAATAAAACAACAAAATATATTTTTTATAGTTCGCTCTGCTGTCATTCTTATCTCTAACGTGGATTATAAAGAACATGTTGCTGCTTACATTTTTAAGCGTGGAGAGTGAAAAATTCTACTCGGCTATGAAAGAAGTCCAAAGTACTTGTTTACATCTAGCAAACTCAAACAGATATTCAGGTAAGTACCTAAAGAAATATCCCAAAAAAAACCAAAGGTGTCTTCATCTTTACAATATAACATCACGCTTATAATCTACAAGGGTTAGGCAGAGGTGTACCCATAAGTATATCTACATTTCGGCAGTTAAGTTTAAGTCTCATGTAATCGGGAGCGAGCCTATTGCCATCGACAGGGCACAAATCCAGACTCCGAGGTTACTACTGAGAAATTTCTGAAAAGCTCAATAACACTTTGCCCGTCCTAGTAATCGAACCCAAAACCTCATGCTCAGCGGTCGCGCACTAGACCAACGAAGTCTAGTGCGCGGCAAGTCTAGGCAGTAATCTATACCAATAATTCCTCCCTGCCTCGTTGGTCTAGTGGTTAGTGACCCTGACTGCAAAGCCGGAGGTAGTGGGTTCGATTCCCACCCAGGACAAACTTTGTGTGATGAGCATAATTGTTGGTGCTGTGTCTGGGTGTAATTTATCTATAATATGTATGTATTTATAAATTATATAAGTATGTATATCAGTTGTCTGGTTACCATAACACAAGCTCTGCTTAGCTTGGGATCAAATGGCCGTGTGTGAGTTGTCCCAAGATATTATTATTATTATTAATTAGTTAAATAGGGCTTTAAATTGTGTGCGTTTTATGTTTTATAATGACATGAAAAAAAAGATGTACTATGACCATTAACCTAAGACTTATCATTTCATTTTAGATACTCAAAAAAGAGTCTGCAAGAATATCCAACGGCTTCACATCAACTCCTACAAGAAGATGCAAGCATGTGGCCTGTTCAACATAGATGCTGAACTGCCCTTGAGCTTGACAGCTCTCATCACTACTTATACCATTGTCATACTACAGTATGAGTTTCTGTGAATGGAGAACTTAGATCACTAATTCGTGTATGTTTGCCTCATTGCCTGTGTTTGGCTAAATTCAAGTCATTTTGTAGATTTGTTTTCATTTCGTTACTAGTATATTGGATTATCCCAGTTGATTATAGGGTGACTGGAATGGGTACACCTCTGCCTCACCCTTCGGGAATTACAGGCGGGATGTTGTGATTATTAAATGATAACATATAACATTCCGAAAAAAAAATTATCATCGTTTTAACGCATGATTTTTTTTTATGCTCCCAAAAATCATAACCATATGGGAAACAATTCACGCAAGTGATATCACCTCGGTGAATTGAATCAAAATAATTGGTAGGTATACCTTGAAATTATATCACCTAGGTGATAAGGGGTGACTTTTTTTTGTAGACTTTACTCCTATGCAAACAAAATCCTATTTTTTTTAATAATGTTAGTTAGACTTATAAAATATGGAATAATTTTATCTACGATAATTTTCGTTAGTAACACTGATAATAAAAAATACTTATAATATAGTATTATTTATAATAAAATTACTAGTTATGATGCCTGTAAGCACAAAGTCGTTTGACATTAATCACATTTATAAAGCAACTAACTTAACCAAAAATAAATATCATAAAGATATCATTCAAATTGAAAATGTATCGATTGGTGAACGGACACTCTAAACTAGTTTCAACTATCTTCCTTGGCAGACATGTCTTCATCTTCTTCTCGTGTCGTGTCTTCTACTGATAGAGAATTAAATGAAAACGACGTTCATTTCGAAACAGAACTTGGAACGACCCGAGAAAATACTACATTACCAACTAACAATATACTAGGAGAAGCCATCCAATCAGTATTAAAGCCAATAAATTTCATGCAAACGTTTTTCTTCTGTGCCAAGTATAAGATTCGTAACAATATGATCACGTCAAATAGTATTAAGTACAACATCGTTTCTATCTCTGCTTTGTCTATATTAACGTGTAGCTGCTATTATATTATATTTGGATGGGCATTGAATGACTACTCAAAGGGTTACAAATATTACAAATATTTAGTCAAAATCTATGTCTTTCTTATACTTTCTATGGGTATCCTCTTAAACTGCTGCATCAATATCATTCACAAGCACAACAACGTGCTGCTTGTCATAACAATCCAGGCTATATACACAAGTCTCAAAATTAATGAAAGTTTCAAACGTTTCATCTTTATCAACTGGGTTTGTGTTATAGTATTGAATCTTTATCATGTAGCGTGGGTTCTGTATACCTATTACGTTATTGATTTTGTGGATATTGGTGTATCAACTTTCACATTTACGACTTATATTTGGTCGAGCTTTGATATGAATATTTTGTATGCTACGAGGGTTATGAAGCTTATGATTAAACCTCTAAAGAGTTGGGTCAGAAACGTTCAGATGTCAGAACACAAAGATTCGGAAGACGAAGGATATTGGAATGCAATGTACGGAGTTTTTGTAAAAATATCAGAAGCTTATAAAATATTTGACAAGACTTTTCGTCAGTTGGTAAGACTAGTATTTATTTTTCTGTTAAATGTTGTTACTGCTTGACTATAATTAAAACAAGTTGTTGTTACTCCTTGTTTCAGATTTTATTCTATATCATTTTAACAACCTCCAAATCTTTAATTGCCATTGCGATGCGAATAGAAATGAAGAAAGTAACTACTGGAAGTGACGCTAACGTAAGGTTAATTCTAAAATCATCATCAATTTTAATTCTCACCTTGTTTTAAAACATACCCGTTTCTCCATAAACGGTTAAAGTTGCGCAAAAATCATTTAAAAGAAAAAAGTTGAAAAGAAAGTCCGCGACAGCATTATGTCTATTTTTTAAGGTTGATTCCATTTTATGGTACCTACCTAATCAAAGTTCTAAAATAATGGATTATTTGCGAAGGTGTTTTTATAAACATCTTATTAATCCTAATCCAAATAAATACGTTATTTATCTTTTTTATTATTTAAGTATTTCTTTAAATTTTCAACAAATTATTTTCCTGATAATTATTATATTTTGTTTCAGTTTGCTCTGTTATCATTTATATCACTAACGTGGGTCATAAAGAATATGCTCTTGCTCATAGTCATGAGCGTGGAGAGTGAGAGATTCTTCTTAGCTATGAGAGATGTCCAGAGTACTTGTATACAACTAGCAAACACAAGTAGATGCACGGGTAAGTAAAATTCTCTTGTGATCCCTTAAGGGTCAGGCTGAGGTGTACCCATTAGTACACCTACATTTCGCCAGTTATGTTTAAGTCCTATGTAGTAGATGGCGCGTTTACTGCCATCAACCGGGCACAAATCCGGACTCCGAGGCTACTGAGAAATTCCTGATGGAAAAACTCAGTAAAACTTTGCCTGACCTGTGAATCAAACCAAAGACCGCATGATCAGTAGTCTTTTTAAATCGAAAGCTACCACTGGGCTGTCACGGCGATGAGCTTGACGCTCTTATTTTATGTTAGTCTGGTCTGTCCCACTCCTGAGCAAAAGTCTGCCTCCACTCCTTCAATCTTTCAGCTATTCTTAAGCCATTACTAAACTCGAAGCTTACCTTTGAATAATACATACATAAACTCTCGCCTTTTCCCATGGGGGTAGGCAGAAACCTCATCTACGTTTATACATCTCATCATACAAGCACGCCGGTTACGAGTACTCCGCACCTGACCTTTCTGAAGAACCTCACCAATAAGGTCAGTGTAAGTCTTCCTAGGGCGACCCCTTCCTGCGTTGCCACTCACCTCTGCCATATAAATATCTTTTGTTAATCGTCTTTCACTAACATGCCCAATAATATTACGTTTTTACAGATACGCAAAGAAAAGTCTGCAAGAATATTCAAAGATTTCACAAAACCTCCTTCAAGAAGATGTACGCGGGTGGCCTGTTCATAATAGATGCTGCGCTGTCCTTGAATTTGTGTATTCTTATCACTACTTACACTATTGTTATACTGCAGTTTGAGTTTCTGTGATACTTTGTCTTCTTTTCTTCTTCTTTGACTTTGTTTCTTCTACTGCACTTGGTGGTATTTTTCTAACCCAACTTAACTCAACTTCTCTGACCAAACCCACTTCAGACTAAAAAGACATTTGTTGCTATCTCTATATAATAAGTCTCTTTTTATATTTTTGTTTTTCTTTAAACTTTGTTTTCTCTGTTTTCATTTCGATACTATTTATATTAAAATAATATTTCACGCGGGAAGGCACTGACACTAATATGAGTCACAGTAATGTAGCAAGTAAGTAAACATAATACAATAATGATATCTATTTAATTAAAAATCTATTGATTGGAGAACGGACAATTCAATTTAATTTCAATTATCTTCCGTAGCAGACATGTCTTCGACTTATAGAAATAAACGAGGATTAAATAAAAAGGACTTCATTCTTGAAACGGAACCTTCGGCGACCCATGAAAATACTGCATTAGGAACTAACAATTTACTCGGAAAAGACATCCAATCAGTTTTAATGCCAATTAATATGATGCAAGCTTTTTTCTTCTGTGCTAAGTACAATATTTGTAACAACATGATCACGACAAAAAGTGTTTTCTACAGCATCGTTTCTGTCTTTGCTCTGTTTATATTAATGTGTGGTTGCTATTATTTTCTGGTTGGATTCACAGACGACTTAAAAGGTTTCAGACATTACCAGCATTTGGCTAAAATATATTTCTTTCTTATACTTTTTATGGGTACCCTTTTGAATTGCTGCATTAATATTATTCACAAGCACAACAACGTGCTTTTTGTCATTAATATCCAGGCTGTCTACGCAAGCCTCAAAATAAATGAGAATTTCAAACGTTTCATCTTTCCCAACTGGGTTTCGGTTGCAGCATTAAACTTTTATCACATTGGTTGGATTTTTTTTACCCATTTGATCATTGATTTTTCTGGTGTTAGTCTGATCACCTTGAGTTTTACCACTTACTTTTGGTTAAGCTTTGACACAAATATTTTGTATGCTACGAGACTCATGAAGCTTATGACAAAGCATCTCAAAAGTTGGGTTGAAATCGTTCAGAAGTCAGGATGCATCGAAAATTCTGAAAACGATGACTATTGGAATAAGATTTTCGATGTTTTTATGGAAATATCAGAGGCATATAGCACATTTGACAAGACTTTTCGGCAATTGGTATGTTCATATTGAAATTTTCTTGTAAATCGACAAAAATGTAAAAGAAAACTTTGTAATACACTAAAAGTTCTTAATCCATTTGATTGTTGTGGCTCCTTGTTTCAGATTTTATTCTATATCATAAAAACCACCTCGAAATCTTTAGTTTGTATAACGTTGCGGATAGAAATGAAAAAAATAACAAATGGGAGTAATGCTAATGTAAGAATAACCTAACTTCATAATTAAACATTTTATTATGTTAATGCTTTAAAATATTTTCCAAAATGATGTTGGTAGTCGAATATTCCTGGGCTGGATTTACCAAAATTTTATGAACGTCAAGCATGTTATTAAAATTATTCTACAAGCATTGTCTGTTATTTATGCCTACTTTTTATATCATCTCATTGTTTTTTGCGCTATATTTTTTGTAAAAAAGCAACAAATTATGAATCTTATTATTTCCATATTCTGTTCCAGTTTGCTCTGTTAGCATTTTTATCTCTCACGTGGGTCATAAAGAACATGCTTCTGCTCATATTATTGAGCGTGGAGAGTGAGAGAATCTTTTTGGCTATGAGAGACGTGCAGAGTACTTGTATACAACTAGCAAATACAAGTAGATGCTCGGGTAAGTAAAACTTATAAAACCTATAAAACTTCTTCTAGTCTGGTAATAAAATGGAAGGGCTAACATTTTTTATCGAAAGAAATCATATCACTTATGTCATGGAATTGTACAATTACCAATGCTATCCTAATATACTATTGTAGCCATAAAAGTTGGTGACGATGGATTATTTTGTGTGTCTAAGACGGCTAAACGGAATTACCCGTTTAACACACATGGGATTATTTGAATTTTTGAGCCATTTTTGACCTCCATTGAGATAATTTAGGACTTTGTATAAATTCTAAGTTAAGCTAGCAAAGAATAAGAAGAAATATAAATATGGTTTGTTGAAAGAAAAAGGAAATTCACTGCCTATTGGTACAATGGTACAATTGGTAATATTCAATGGGCATAAGAAGATCATCATTGATAAAATATCATAAAAGAGACTATGTTATTTGGTTTCTTCTTCTTTTTGAGTTTAAGTAAATCTTTTATTTTATCCCTTATTTTTTAGTGTACGTCATTTCTTTTTTTCCCTTATTTTTGTAGGTTGTTTTAATAATATTATCTCCTGGTTGTAGTTACTAACATAGATTTAAGATTTCTGTTACTAACAAGTTTTGGGCCTAGTTGCCATCAATAAACAAAATTATTATTATTATTCACATTTATTTATTTTAATACATATATAATTACATTTTTAAATATTACTATAAAACAATAAAAACATTTAAAAATATAAAAAATAGTATCTCACCGGCATCGGGAACAGGGTCCAAGCTACCGGTGGTCAGGGCTCCTGAGAAAGGAATCTCCTAACAATACGCGCCGTGTCCAGGAGTACCGCTTTCTGAATCAAGCCCTTGATCCAACCGCCCAACGAGAGCCTCCTAAGGTATTGGTCGAGGCTCTTGGCTATTATGCCATTGGCAGTCACGACTATCGGCACAATGATTGCTGTACCCACATCCCACATATCGACAACCTCGCGAGCTAAGTCAATGTACTTCATTTGTTTCTCTTTCTCTGCCTTCACGAGGTTCTCGTCATGTGGGACCGTTATATCCACAATCACTGCGCGACGCTCTAATCGATCTATCACCACTATGTCAGGCTTATTGGCAACAATAGTCCTGTCAGTGATGATAGATCGATCCCAATACAACGTGATATTGCCATTTTCAAGAACTGGGTCGGGCACATACTTATAGTAGGGCACTTCTGATTCCACAAGACTATATTTAAGAGCAAGCTGCTGGTGAATAATCCTGGCTACTAGGTTATGTCTATGCAAATAGTCTCCGTTAGCCAGACGAGAACACCCAGATATAATGTGTCGGATTGATTCCCCGGGACGGTGGCATGCCCGACAAATGTCAACCGTACCGTCCTTCACAATATATCTCCGATAGTTGTTCGTCATCATAACTTCGTCCATAATTGCACAGACAAAACCTTCGGTTTCCCCAAAGAGGTCACCAAAGCGCAGCCAGGATACGGACGCCATAAAGTCTACATCGGGCCCATGTAGGGCCCGGTAGTAGCGCCCGTGAAGCTCCTTGCTCTTCCATACTTCCATGCGGTCATTAGTATCCAATACTATAGGTTTGCGCCAGTTCTCGTTCGCTAAGGAGAGCGGGGTAAGGCCCTTGTCCACTGAGACCACATCTCGGTGCATCCCCACGTCGGCTTTAAGGAAATATTCCCTGAGACTGCATATCTCACGGTTGTGCAGGGTCTTAGCATTTAAAAAGCCTCGACCTCCACACTTCCGTGGGACATACAGTCTCATTACCGATGACCGTGGGTGATGCATCCGATTTGCGGTCAACAATGTGCGGACCCTCCTATCCAGGGCATCAAGTTCCGTCTGAGTCCATTTGAGTATGCCAAAAGAGTACATCAAAACCGGCATGACCCAACCGTTGAAGGCGCGCACCTTGTTTCCGCCTGATAAAAGACTATTTAATACTTTATTCAGGCGGCCAAAGAAGCGCTCCTTCAACGATTGTTTCATATCGGCAGCATTGATGCCTAACGCTTCCGACATACCCAAATATTTGTAGGTTTCAGTTGAAAGGGATCTAAGGTTTATGGAATCCGAGAGTTGGGTTCCCACAGATTCCACAATCTCTCCTCGCTTTACATGCATGACTGCACATTTTTGTCCACACCAAATTCCATCCTGATGGCACTACTGAAAGTTTCTGTTACCTTCAGTAGCTCCATCAGTCGAAAATTGTTGGGGGCAAAGAGTTTCAGATCATCATTATTATTATTATTATTATTATTATTTCTTATCCAATATAAGTATTATGTTTTCCAGATACGCAAAAAAGAGTCTGCAAGAATATCCAAAGATTCCATAACACCTCCTTCAAGAAGATGCACGCGGGTGGCCTGTTCGTCATAGATGCCGCGCTGTCGTTGCGCATATGTGCTCTCATCACTACTTACACTATCGTAATCTTACAATTTGAGTTTCTTTAATGCTATTACTCTTATCTTCACTGATGGTGGCGCGTGCGTTGGATCATTCGGTTCTCTTCAAGATGGTTGAGCTATTGAGCGATTGTGAACGGGCATTGTCAGTTGGGATTGGTCATCTCTTAACTGCCATGGCTTACATCTTAATATATTTTTTTATTGTCTTATCCTTCTTCATTGTTTTCACATTTAGAAGCAACAAGAATATTGTAAACAGAACTTTGTAAAAACCTAATTGGAAAGAGTGTCCGTGGAGTTTCTTGCTTGTTCAACTTTCGTACTAACTGACCGACTCCTTGACAATTCTAAAGTGCCTGTTCTTATTAATATAAATGCTTTGACTTCTTCAATTGTTTTACTGCATTTGTTCCTCTTTTTAGTTTCATGCCTTCAGATTTGTTTACCAGACGTTTATTCGGAGCCGTTTCAAATGGGCGTTTTTATTGATATTTGGTTGGTCATAACTTCTATGAAAATTCGCTCATCCAAAAAAAACAGTCCGTCATGGCCACGTCCGATATAATGTACCTATTAGATTCAAATATTATTTTGTAGCCTTAAAATCCAGGAAGAAAAGTCAGAAAATGTCTGGAGCAAACGTTTTTTGGCACATTGGACTCGCCTCGCTGATTAAGGACCATCTCGACGGCATCATAAGCTTTTTTGTTTAGCCGGCAATTTATAATTATTCATTTCTTTAATGGCGCAAGTTTTACTCTAATTGTTATTCAATATTATTAATTCATTAAGAAAACACCTGAATGTCAATATTTAAAAGAAATAGGTAGGAATATTCCAATTTAGTAAAGTAATTAATTATGGATTACATATTATTACAAAAATGTTAGATGCGCAGTTAAACCTTAAACTATTGATTGGTGTATAACTTGTGACCAAGAAAGCTTTCGCTGGTAACCTATTAGCAATGGAAGTATTTCGGAATATCAGACAAAATTATCGTGTGAAAATGAATGACAAAAATAAGTTGGACAAAGACGTGCAGTCGATGCTCTTGCCTTTGAATCTGATGCAGCATATCATGTTCTGTCCTAAATATCGCATCAAAGATAATATTATAACTCCAAACAATTTTATCTCCAATTTCATTTCAATAACTGGAACAACTGTATTCATTTTCTCATTTCTCTTCCGCGCTTATAATACGAATTTTTATGAAAATTTTCTTGGCTATACAACATTTATGAATATCGTCACTTCTTTTGATACTCTCTACTATTGTTTGGGATTGGCTATGAACGCCGTAATTGGCATTATTCAGAGCAAAAAATTTGTTAGGTTCGTCTTAACTTTTCAAAAAGTGCACAGATTTCTTAATAACGGAATTAGCTTTAATCATTTTATCATTTGGAATTGGGTTATCGTAGTCATAGCTCCAGGTGTTTACTTATCTGGGTTATGTGGTCTTTGTATACAGATAGGCCTATCTGTATATGATGTATTTATTTGCTCTCTATTGCTGATTTTTGATGTTAATGTTATTTATTTCATTCGAATAATAAAGTTGTTGGAAAACAAAGTTATTCTTTGGAGTAAACAAGTTTTAAACTCTGAAGAAACAGAAGAAAATTCCAGCAAAAAACTGTTTCACGCTTGTGTTGAAATATTGGAGTGCTATGAAATACATAAAGATTGTTTTCAGCAATACGTAAGTATCTTACAGAAATGTCGAGAAATTTAAATTGTCGGAAATGATAAACTACAAAAAATCGCAAACATACAGAGGATATTTTGGGAACCCCATGAAAAAGAGACTTCCAAAATTTTCTTTTCCACGACGCGAGCTGGACCGCCCTGTATCTGAATAGTAGCCAAAAACTGAAAATACTTTATTGTGAAAAGAAAAGTAGTCGACATTATTGTCATCGCCATGATGGTAATGTCGACTACTCACTGGACGAATATAACCTAAAAAATATTGTAATTTTTCAGATACTTTTTTATATTTTGGAATCTTTTATTCACTCTCTAATCTATGTTCAAGAGACAATTGAAATGTTACAACACGGCGTTGTAATTAATAACGCAGTAAGTATTAGTGAAATTAACTTTTATTTTTGAGAAAGCCACAGTGGTAGGTGGTCAATTAGATAAGATATGATATTTTAATATGCAAATACAAGACACAAGGCATGGTGTCAATGATACTGACTATTTGACGCACAAAACTGTAACCTTAGACCTATTTTGTTACAGGATGCAGCCACTACAAGCTCACTATCCGTATTATTTTGGATGACAAAAAATTTGGCGTGGCAGACAATGGTGAGCCAACAATGTGAGAAATTCTACATAGCTATTGAAAGTGTGCAAGATTCCTGCGCACGGATTTTAAAGTCGAATTGTTCAGGTAACTTCTTGTTTTAACAGTGTGTCCATTTCTATTCTTATTTTATTCTTATCATCATCATATTAGCTGAACGATGTCCTCTGCTGAACATAGTCATCCCTTAAAGATAGCCATAATGACCAGTTCTGGGCTTTTTTTTGTGCGCGGTGAAAATCCTCATGGACTTCTTCCATCGTGGGGGTGACGGAGTGGTATGCCGGAGTCTTACCGGCTATATTATCCATCGCAGTGTTACACCTATGCCTATGGGGAGGTGTGCGGGATTCGCCTAAGTGTTCTTTGCTCCCAGTTCTGGGCTTCCCGCATCCAGGATATTTCCCGCAACCTTCTAATTAAGGAAAGCGACATTATTCTAGAAAATGGATGCATGCATGCATGACTCTTTATGAGAAACGTTGAGTTTGTTTTTACTATAGTTTTTTCATGTTTTAAAAATCCCTACAAGAGGGAATCAGCCTCGCATAGGGTTTCCAACCAGTGTACAAGATTTGACACTACGTAAACGAATACATTTCTTATATTGAGACCCCTTTGATTTTTAACTTTATGTTATTTTAATTATTTGTTGTTACAACGGCCATAGTAACTCACTCTGTGAAGTGTCTTATGGTTCAAAAGATACAGCTCTTTACAAGAAGGATGGACAGAAGGAATGATGGATTATAGCCGGGGATCGGATGTAGTAAACCGCAGGTGCTATGTACTGGTATTATAATGTCCAATTACACAAGCCACAAACTCACAACTTAACAAAAACTCTAACTCGCGCGCACATATTCGCGGATACCTCGGACTCTACCACTTGACAACAGCTACTGTCAGATCTTTCTAGAACAATGCGCGGGCGCCCTCTTACAGGCGGCTGAGTAAACTCTGGGTTGCCAGTGAACATTTATACTCTCCTGCATGCTATAGGATAGACAGCGGAGTCTTAGTAATAGAATACGGAACACGGAACAAAACATTATTAATTTAATAAACACTGCAGACAAGCTTCTCAATATTAAAACAGTAATCCTGTCTTTGCAGATGACCAGAAGAAACTATGCAAGAACGTTCTGCGCTTGCACCGAGCATCGTTCAGCAAGATACGTGTGTGTGGTCTGTTCTACTTAGACGCTGCGCTACAATTGAGTCTGTTAAGTCTTGTAACTAATTACACTGTTGTGTTGCTACAGTTTGCAATTTTGTAAGATTTCAATTGGTAATAAATTCTAATTTTTAAATGAAGGATTATTTTGTGTATTTGCACTTAGTTGCGCTGACTGCTTTGGTATTAACAAAATTTTACTGTAAAAGCATTGGTAAATCTTAGGTTTACCTAGTAAATCTTAAGATTTACCAACATGAGTTGGTAAATGTGTGAATTTGATAATAAAGAGACTGATGATATATTGGGCTTTTAGCGTTAGATTTTGGCCTTTTTTTTAAGTGGTAAAAATCATCAAATGACTCCTTCCGCCCTGGACGGGGCGGAAGGGACTGTCAGACTTTTACTGACTTAAAAACCTTCTGTTGCCCTTTACGTTCCGAGGCCACGGTATCCTGTTAAGACGTCCCGCAACCCTGTAGATTTTGGCCTATGCCAAGATTTACCAATGACGGTTAGTAAATGTTAGTTTGTCAATAAAACAATGAGCACTACATCATTAATATGTTACTGTACAAGCCCGATGGAGGCCCGGTCTTCGGAGCCCCGGTGAACGTATATCTGAGTGGTTTAAAAATATACCCTTTCATACTGTACTTCCAACCATTGAAACTTTTAAAAGCCAGAATCAACAGTGGTGACCGCCGAAAAGAGGCAATAAACCTCGACGGGTCGTTAAGAAACCACTTAAGGTCTTGAATCCTGCAACGAAATGAATCGCTAAATAGCTGAGGAGTAAAGATCCCAAGGATTATAAAAAGCCAGTTTAATTCTCAGAAACATTTAATTTACAGAAAAAACAGCTGCAGCTGTACGAGAACGTAATGAGTGATGAGTCCCATCAAACACATTGGTAGCGTAGCGTCTACGTAGAACAGTCCACACGCGCTCATCTTACTGAACAAACGATTCGTCTGTATCACGTTCTTGCCAAGATGTTCTTGATTCTCTGTAAAAATGTAAGCTTGGTTATAATAGCCAATTAAATCTACGTAACATCCCGCCTGTTATGTTTAAGTCCCATGTCAAGGGGCGAGCCTATTGCCATCAACCGGGAACAAATCCAGTCTCCGAGGCTGCTACCGAGAAATTCCTGATGGAAAACCCAATACCACTCTGCCCGACCTGGAAATCCAATCCAAGAACTCAATCTCAGCAGTCGCGCTTTGCTACCACTAGACCAACGAGGTAATAATTTGACGCCAATAGTCGGTTCCATGGTCAGAATTAGTTAATCGTATGAGTTTGCTCTTACTTGGACAATTCCTCTTCTTCATCAGCTGTATACACGCCGTCTCAGCTTCCTCTACAGTTATATAGAACCTCTCGCAGTATATACTATATATAATGTCTAGTGCTAAATCCTTGAAGAGGTATAAAATTTCCATAAAAGTTCGAAGACAAACCTAAAAATTGAAATACATAAGTACATTTTGGTATTCTGGTCAACAGTTAGTTACCGATAACCAGTAAATCATTAATAAGAGAAGATGGCTGGATGTCTTGGATGGCTTCCTCAGGAATTGGCGAAATGAGGTAAAACATCGAGAAAGATGGAGGAAATGGGGGAAGTCTTTGACTTGGAGTGGGACAGTAAAGGCTAGTAAAAAAAGGAGTCAATGATAGTCATTCAAATGGAGGTGATGGTGGCATACTATCAGTTAGATATAAATGTACTATCTAACGTAACTGTTAAATCAGTCTGACGAAATCAAAATATTAGCGACACCAGAATACAGCAGTCAACTATATATCGTTCAGACAAAGGCGGTGGTGATGGTGGTCAATTATCATACTATCTGACAAAATATCAAATCAGTACAATTATGGCAAACAGACAGTTAGACCGCGATCAGCCGATATTATTCACACTTACTTCATTGTCCACTCTTTCAGATATTTTCATCCAGTAGACCATTGCGTTGACAGAGAACAGTACGCGTAGGAATGCACTAAATGTATGGAATAAGGCCTATAAGAAACAAAAATTAGTAGTTAGCTGATGTCCAATAATGAGTAATGTAAGTTATAAAATCAGGAACTTACCAATACATGGAATATTTTCTTGTACAGATTGAAAGCTTTCAAAATATTTTGGTAAATCCTAAGCAATTTAATAGTAACTCCATAATTTTCCTGTTCACCATTCATCATCAAAATGCATCTAATCCACTCATCGAGATATTTTTTTAACAATATTATAATTCGGATAATTATAACTAAATTGATATCCAATGTTATCCACATTAAGTCGCAAATGACGTCAAAAATAAGACCGATATCGCAAACATCATAAGTTTTATAAAACATTACAAGTATAAATATATTTGCAAAAATAATTGCTGCTATTGAGATCCAATTCCAAATAATATAACTTGTGATACTCTTACTAAAATCGATGCATCTATGAATAGTTTGGATTTCTAAAATAAGCATCACGTTGTTGTTCTTATGCACTATGTCCAGAACGAACATCATCGTTAACCCGATTGAATAGGACATGTAATTGATTATAACAAAGAATGAATAGAGGCCTAGTTCTATATTATTTTTTATTAATGAGTAGTCTGCAGTATGAATTTGATAGATAAATATTGCATTCATGCATAAAATAAAGATGAACGCAAAGACACGATATTTTATACCACTTGGGTAAATATGATCATTTTTAACGTTATATTTTGAGGTCAGAAATAGATTGAGTGCAAAATTAAAAGAATACACTATTCTTTGTATATCTTCTTCCAGTTGATTACTTATTGACACGTGAAATGAGGTCTCTGGCACCATTTTTCGTACTAATAACATGGTGTTTTTGTAACCAATATTAATATTGTTTGAATGACTTCTTATACGAGTAGTTATATCCAAAATAATATACTTCAATTTTATTCATCTTCCATAAAATTATGTTTACGCATTAATGTACTGATAGTATCAATATTACAGACATTATCAATATAATTAAACATCAACTTGTCCGAAAACCATGTCCTTCGTAAAAACATCACCTGTCAATTTGAAGACTAATGGTTGACAGAATAATGACAGACTGAGATACTTAGGTCAAATAAGACACACGTTAGTGTTTACATATACATTAGTTTCCACCCGTGACTTCGTACGCTTCCAAGTTAGTATATTATCCAATGGAAATCGTATAATTTTTCGGGATAAAAAGTATAATCTATCTCTGTGCCAAAGGAGATTGAGCAAATTAGGGCATTTTATCTGTTAATTGTACAGTAACGAAAATACTACCGAAAATTTATAACTGAATAAAGATGATCTAATGCAAAGTTTTAGCAATATTGGTACTGTCTGTAAAATGTACAATTTATTACAAGTAGAATAATTGATTTGATTTATGGGTTATCCTCTATTATTCTATTTTCATCTTATTATTATTTTATCTAATTAGAATGCTACTTCCCGAGAATTCAGTGCATATTGGATGTACTTAATTCTCAGGTGCAGTGAATTAAATGTAGTTGCATCGATATAAAACTAAAATAGATAAATAATAACAAGGATCATAACGAGAGGTCATCCTCTTAGGTTAGGTTAGATATCCTGTTCCACTTTGCTCAGACAGTACAGAAATTTAAAAAAGTACATATCCTAGAAACTACTTGAAGTAAGCAATATCCTAGCCTACATTTGGTTGATGTACAACAATCTTAAGCTTGTCCCCAAGCTCCATACAAAATTGCCCAATCTCCTTTTATCCAGATCCGTATAGCTATTCTGATGTGATTGAGTATCAAGCATCCATCTATCCAAACTTTCACATTTATAATAGTAGTAAAATAAAAACGAAGATGAATATTTTTTACAAAATACCTCGGAAAGTATCGGAGCAGACGGTTTCCAAAGTATATTTCGGTAAAAAAAATTAAACGTTGCACCGTCGGGAAAGATATTTGCCTTGGATTCACCCATAGTTGATATTCATGTTTCTACTATATACGTCTGAAGTCCAAATTCATTAAAATAATTGATTAATACTTATTGTCTACCATTTTCAATACTATTAAAAGCAATTTGCTGAGGACTATTATCAAATTTATCATCTGTTATTGTATCATTCGTGTTTTTGACGCTGAAGTGTTAAAATTATTATCAAAATCGCTTCCCGCCGTCTTCGTCTTCGTCTTCGCAACTTCGCAACGGATTTTAATGCGATCATCAATAGATAGAGTGATTCAAGAGAAAGGTTTATACGTATAATTAGTGAACATTGAACCCGTGCGAGGAGCGAGTGGCTAGTAATTTATAAAATGAAAATCTTTCGAAACATTGCGAAGACATATCCAGAGAATTTGATTTCAAACAATATGATAGACCAAGATGTGCAGTTGATGCTGATGCCTTTGAATCTGATGCAGTATATTATGTTCTGCCCAAAATATTGTATTAAAAATGATTTAATAACCCCCAATAGCTCCATCGCCAAGTCTACTTCAATGATTGCAACACTAGTATTCATATTTATGTTCTTATATCGCGTCTATTTCATTTGGTGTAACAAAGTTTATTTCGTCACTATCATTTTTATGAGCTCTTTTTATGACTGCATTTACTATTCTCTCGGATTCACGATTAATTTCATTTTTTGGACCATTCAAACAAAAAAATCTATCAGGTTTATCCTAACATTTCAAAAGGTGCACAGAGTATTGAACAGTGAATCCAGTTTCAACCACTTCATTATTTGGAATTGGATTATCGTCATTTTGGCTCTGGGTTTCTATGTTATTGTCTATACATATTTTTGTGCACAGCTTACCTCTTATATTATGTATACCGGTTATCTCATGATTGTATTGGATTTTAATGTTATATATGCTAGTCGTCTCATTAAACTGTTGGAAGATAAACTAGTACTACTGAACAATCAAATTTTAAAATCTCATGATTTGGAAAACACACATGGACAAAGTCATTATAAAATAATGTTTCAGGTTTACGTAGACATATTAGAGTGTTATAAAATTAACAATGCTTGTTATCAGCCATTTGTAAGTACCTATTATATTATGGTATCAATTCATTGCCAGCTTACGCTGAAAACCAGCGTCATGCACGCGCCACGGCATTATGCTGAGCGTTAGCCATTTCGTGCGGTAGTGGCACATATTTCCGTCAAGGATATTTTTTTTTTAATTATTTTCCCGACTTGTTTTGTTTTAGGCTTTTGTAAACAACTATTTTGATATAAATGTGCGTCGCTTTCTCGTGAATAAACAGTTTTTCATTTTTCTTTTCGACGTGACAACGTCTAATTTGTCATAATTCGATGGAGCCGGCTGCACGGACGAAAAAACATGACTCATGCGGCGTTACCTCGCTATGCGGCGTTACCCTTTTGAAAAATGAAACCATTCCATCAGTATTTTCTTATGACGTTGTCACGTTCAACTATCGTCAGTAAACCAACTTTAGAGACAACCGATTTTTTTATTGTCCAAAGTCCCAACAGTAGTAAAAATATTTTTGCTTTGCAGATCTTTCATTACATATTAGAAGTATTTGTCCATGCTCTTGTTTACATTCAAGTGGGAATTGACTTGTACAAAATAAATATGGTGAGTATCCATTATTTTAATTATTTTAATTTTTGTCATCATCATGTAGTCCAAATGTTGAGATGAGTGTGTCAAGTGAACAATTGACATATTATATGGTTTGAAAGCTAGTGGCATCACTGTCAAAAATGTTAAAAGGAAAAGGAGATAAAATGCTAGTAAACTAAGAAAGTGATGACACCGTATATACGGATATGTTGAGCCGTTTCGGGTTGAAACTCTAGGACCATGGGATCTGAGCCCCCGCCTTGTTTTTCAGGACATCGCCAAGCGACTGGTCAACTCTTTTTTGCCCCCTTTTTTAAAAGCTTTTAACGAAATGTATATACCTAATACTTTTATTATTATTTATAAGTTTTGTATTATATAATTATGGATGAAAGAAAATAGGGAAGGATTAGACTAGAGTACTAGAGAGTATAATATTATGAACGAATAAATTGTACCACAAATGATGGATTCCGAGCAAGAAGAAATGTGTTACAATATATTTTTATATCTGTGTTATAAGACTGTCATCTATTCGTCGTTTATTTTGTTACAGGAAGCAACAGCTCTGGCTCTACTGTCCATATTAAGTTGGATGATCAAGGATTTATCGTGGCAATTAATGTTAATTCGGCAATGCGAGAAATTCTACTTAGCAATTGAAAATGTTCAAGATTCTTGCGCATTTATGTTGAAGTCAGCTGACTCTGGTAATTTTATGACAAATTAACTATACTAGCTTTATCAAGTCTTTGCCTTGCAGTGGGTCTATCATGCCCCTTTGGAACGCAAAGGCCCATTCCAAGGTGTAGTTTTGCATTCTCGTGTTTCAGTAGGTTTTCATGGTAGTCATAAAAATTAACTAATATTACGACTCTTGATCAATAATTACTAAATTGTTTTTTTAGTTGTTTATGTTTGACATTATTCCAGAATACACCGCTTTTAAATAACAGAACCGGCCTGTTGTATAGGCAGTAAAACGCGACTATATCACTGTGTGCGTAAGGGTTCAGCGCCCGGGCACGCTGCAATCGCGGCGGTAAGACCCCTCTTTGAGGAGTGGCTGGAGAGGCGCCACGGCGTCCTCACCTTCCGGCTGACGCAGGTCCTCACCGGACACGGTTGTTTCGGGAGGTTCCTGTGTCGGATTGCACGGGAGGAAACGCCCGGGTGTCACCACTGTGTGGACCGCCCGCCCGGAGGACACGGTGGAGCATACGGTGCAGGTCTGCCCAGCTTGGGCAGAGCATCGCCGTGTCCTCACGGAGGCGATAGGCGGCGGCGACCTCTCGCGCCCGGGCCTGGTTCAGGCCATGCTCCGGGGCGAGAGGGAATGGGATGCAGTCACCTCCTTCTGCGAAGCAGTAATGCTAGCGAAGGAGGAGGCGGGCCGCGTGAGGGAGAGAACATCCTCCACCTCACGCCCCAGCCGCCGCGGGAGACGCCCAGGGCGTCGGACGTCGCGAGGCGACATCCGGCCACCGTAGGCGCGGGCTTGCGGGCGGCGAGTAATGGGTAGCTCGCCGTCCGATCAAGGACCATGCCCGAGTCGACGGCGCGTTCTGTTCGCGCGCGCCTCAAAGAGCTGTCAGCACAGGGACGGGGCCCCCCAACGGGGCCAAACGCCTGCCGGGGTTGCGGGACGTCTTAACAGGATACCGTGGCCCCGGAACGTAAAGGGCAACAGAAGGAACAGGGTGGTTTTTTAGTCAGTAAAAGTCTGACAGTCCCTTCCGCCCCGCCCAGGACGGAAGGACTCATTTGATGATTTTTACCACCTCAAAAAAAAAAAAAAAGGGTTCAGCGCCTCGCCTGACTACACCAAACGGCAAGATGGCTAGTTCAAATTCTAAAATCACCTACTAAATCAAAACCTTCAGATTTAATTTTAGATTCGTGTTGAGAATCATTACCAATACCTCCTTGAATTTGACGAGAATGCAAAACAACACCTTGTAGTTATAGAGAAAAGAGATAAATACTGAATTATTTATTTTTTCACATTTTAACATACATACGTCAAAAATAAATATGAGTTTGATCAAGTACAAAATTAGTGTCTAAATATGATTGATTTTCTTGGTCAATGGTTGGAAGACCATGAATGTTTCATAGAATTTATTTTCATCGTTTCAGATGATAAGAAAAGGCTATACAAGAACGTCCTGCGCTTGCACCGAGCATCATTCAGCAAGATACGTGTGTGTGGTCTGTTCTACTTAGACGCTGCGTTACAATTGAGTCTCATGACTCTTCTGACTAACAACGTCATTGTGTTGATACAGTTCGCTTTTGTGTAAATCAAGCGTAATTATATCTATTTTGAAGATTATTATTTCGTCTTTATTTAAACACATTTGAAAAATAAAGCTTTAACATTTTTTTTTATAAGAATTTCTTTGCCCGCAGCGTTACTTTGAAATCAATGGATGTCACAGACAGACGGACAACAAAGTGGTCCTATGAGGGTTCCGTACCTTAGTTGGCAAAAACGGAACCCTAAAAAACATCCAAATTGAAAACCTCCTCTATTTTTGAAGTCGGTTCAAAAATACTTAATCATAATTCTATAAGTAACGTGTGTTTCGTCCAAATTCAATTAACGAGCTAGACAATGTCTTACGTTAATATGCTTAAGTAAAACAAAGACTATATATCATTAGTTTTAAGTAACCCTGCATAGCGAACGGGTGTGCCTTATCGACAAGCCTTTTTGATTCTATTTTTTGATTGCGTTATTTTGTCCTATGACCTTTTGTCGGGTTAGGACGTTCTTAGTCTCTTCGTCATCATATCAGCCTATTGCCGTCTACTGCTGAACATAGGCCTCCCCCAAAGAGCGCCAACCATCCCGGTTTTGGGCAGCCAGCATCCATCCGCTGCCCGCCACCTTCTTTAAATCGTTGGTCCACCGTGCAGCAGGGCGTCCCACACTACGTTTGCCTTAACTTGGTCGTGGTCTCGTGGTCTTTGTCTCTTGACTGCCAGTTATTTGACCTTCTCAGAGACCATAATCTTCACCTTCCTTAGGTGGCAAACTATTATTATTCATCAATCAATAATATATGGGTCAGTTGCTTACACTAGTGTTGCAATCAAGAATCTCGAATCGAAATATTTCGTTGGGAATTTCATACAGCAGAAGATTTAAGTGATGAAGATTAACCAAAGAACTAGTGATGTTTTCATAAAACAATTAGTTAATTATGTTGCATTGTTTATTAACCGTTTTTTGTTAGTTTAGTTTGCGTGTGTGTTTATATTTTTTGATCTCTCTTTGTAAGAGCATCAACAAATTAGGAGGAAATTGGTTTTCCATCAAATGTACCGCAAAATGACACCTGTGAACAGTAAAATAAGACGCCTGATTGAGAAAATATTTTCTGTTGAGGCAATTTCAAGTAACATAGTAGATAAAGATTTACAGTCCATGCTTTTCCCTCTCAATTTGATGCAGATCCTTGTATTAAATCCAAAATATCGCATCAAAAACAACTACATCAACCCAAATAATCGTTTAAATAAGTTGATATTACCAATGGCGATGCTATTGTATATATCTTGTTCTATTTACAAAATTATTGACGTATTGTTTGATGAAAATTTTAAACGATATAGTAATTTGAATTTCTTGTATTTTGCATCTTGTTTTGACTGCATTTATTACTGCGTGGGCTTCATCATGAACTTCTTAATTCATTTGAAACAGACACACGCCATTGTTGCTTTTGTTTTGACATTTCAAGAAGTACACAGGTTGCTTAGCAACGAGACTGCTACCAAGAAAAGTGTTATTAAAAATTGGATTTATGTCATTATGATTTTCGGAATTTATTTTTTCATATTGTTTTTTATTCCTCTTCTTTTTAACCAATTCTCTTTTAATTTTCACTTGTTAACTTACTTAACACTTGATACCAATCTAATATATGCAATCAGCTTGATTAAGTTACTAACTGATAAAGTCAAACTTTGGAATCTGTATGTTTCATCATCATCACAAAATGGTGAAAACGAGAAAGTTTTTCAAGCGTATGTAAATATTCTTGAATGCTACGAGTTTTATAAAAATATTTTTCAAGAAGCGGTGAGTCAGAATTTTCTTTTTCCATGGTGATGCGCAACGCAAATATATCAATGTTTTTTGAACCTTAAAGTGGTAAACATTTTCTATCCGTGACTGTACAACAATTATACCCTAAAGGTCATGGCACATTATCCCAACACCGCAACGCCACCACTCCAAACCAGCAATTTACTTGTCATTCAAATTAGAGCATTAAATCGTGTGTAGTATAATACATTTCATAATGTCAACATGAAAAAGTCAACGCGGGCAGTCAGCGCCCTTGCCGCTACCATACAACTAGACTTGCAGTCCGCACGCTGCAAGCGAGCGGACTGCGTACGCTGGCGGCTAGCCGTAGCTTAAATTCGTGGCGACGCCGTTCTGCATACAAATAATAATATTGTAAAACATTGATTTTAAAAGAGTACGTATGGAGTTTCTTGCCCATTCTTCTCCATACAAAACTACCTTTTGGAAGGGGCAACTAGATTCAATTCTATTTTTTTTCTTGTAATGACGTTCAAAAGTGCCTTATAATGGCCTAATTGAAATAAATGATTTGACTTTGACTTTGACTATGCTGCTGAGCAGTTGCAGTGCTGGGATAATGTGCCATCACCTTAAGTCTGACCCGGCCAATCAACATTGTAGTTTGGCAGCAGTGGTTGATCTAGGTTTGTCGTTTGAAGGGGCCACCCCACTGAGGGTATGTAACCCTAACCAGTAACTGGGTATACCCCTTGGTAAGACTGATTGTCAGACTTTCGGGCTTTTGACGACCCGTAACGACTGTTAAAGATCCACATATGACAGTATGAGGAGTCTCGGTGTGTAAAGGTCACCAATCCATAGACCAATCCCGGCAACCGTAGCTTAACCTGATGTATAGACCCGTGCGGCTGCTATTACTTAGCCACCAGCTCCTCGACTTTTTTCTATTGTACTATTCAATTCAGTTCAATTAAATCATTTATTGCATATCAAATGTGTTTTACAATATCTTAAATAATAATTTATTTCACATGTCCGGTAGGTACTCTAACTTGATCATTGTTTTCTTTTTCAGGTTTTATATCAAACTGTAGAAGTATTCTACCGTAGCTTAGTAAACATTCAAGTTATGATTGCATTCCGAAAAATATTTTTTGTAAGTATTAAAAAAAAACGTTTGACTATAACTTCCAGATTCTTAAATGATAGTAAGCGTTATTGTTCGAGATCATTGTTTTATTTACTTTTAACTTTTATGGTAATTATTTAAGAATTTTTTAAGTTTTTCCGGATTTATCCAAAGCTAAAGAACCTGCATTTACGGTACCTACAAGATCAAAATCAGTTCAAGATCACGATCAAGATCAGCAGATTTTTTTTTAAGTCATTTACTTACATTTAAAAAAAATCTGCTTCTCAATCAATCAGTTATTTTTTCATGTATTTGACGTTCAAAAGTACCTATCAATGAGCTAATAGAAAATTGATTTGACCTTTGACTTTTTATTTCAGGAACATAATCCTCAATTGTCGATATTGCTTTACCTATGGATGATCAAAACGTTAGCTTTACACCTGACACTCAGCCTTGAAATGGAAGCATTTAACCAAGTTATGGAACACGGACGAAACTCATGCGAGAACATTTTGGCGGCAAGCAGAAGAGGTGAAGTAGTTTATCAAAATATATGCATCTACATTACACGACTGCCTCGTTGGTCTAGTGGTCACAAAGCGCGGCTGCTGACCATAAAGTCATGGGTTGGATTCTCAGGTCGGGCAAAGTGTTATTGAGTTGTACCATTAGGAATTGTACAGCAGTAGCCTCGGAGTCTGGATTTATGCCTAGTAAATAGCAATAGGGTCGCCCCATATTACATGGAACTTAAAAAACATAACTGGCGAAATGTTGGTGTACTAAAAGGTATACCTCTACCTAACCCTTGAGGGATTAAAGGGGGATGTGATATTTATCATTAAATATACTTAACATAAAATTCAACAACCCCTTATTACTTTTTGCCTGATCTGGGGAATCGAACACTAATAATCTTAATATATATAAATTACGCGTCACGTTGTTTGTCCGGGATGAACTCCGAAACTACTGAACCATTTTTTATGAAATATGGCTTACTGTGTGTAATTTGCTCAAACTTAAAAGATAGGATAGTTTTTTTCTCGATTATTGACCTCAATAATATCTTTACTTACTTCAAGCTACAGCAACGTGTGGCCGAGTCAGCTAGCAGTAACATATATTTTTTTCTTGACAGACGACCAGAGGAAGTTCTGCAAAAACGTTCTACGTTTATTCCGTTCGTCGTTCACCAAGATGAGCGCATGCGGCTTGTTCTTCATAGACGTCTGCCAACTACTGCGGTTGATATCTCTTATCACTAACTACACTGTAGTGCTATTGCAGTTTGCATTTTTGTAAATATTGTGCCATTAAAGTATTTTGTTGTTGTGTATTTTATTCGTGTTTTCATTTTCCTGTTCTCTTTTAGGGTTCTGTACCAAAGTTTCATGTCCAAGAATTAAAAAAATACTAGTTTTTGCCCGTGACTTCATCCGCGTATATTTTACGCGGGGATAAAACCGTTTCATCCCCATAGGGGGTAAATTTTGGAAAATCCGTTCTTAGCGGACGTTTTTTTTGGTTGTAGTATTAATACTAGAACCAAAAAAAACGTCCGCTAAGAACGGATTTTCCAAAATTTTTCCAAAATGATTGGTTAGAAAACGTCGCTCTATAGTATGGAGCTAATAGTTAAATAACATTTAGACAGATATACAGGGTCATTGAAAATATAGCCGAAACCTGAAAACGGGTCATTGTACTCATCATTATGAGCAACTTTTACTATGGGACCAACCTTGAAATCATGAAAAAAAATCAGTTGTTCCCTACAAAAATGCTACACAACAAGATCGTAATGCATGGATCATCTGTTTGTTCTTTCATGATTTCAAGGTTGGTCCCATAGTAAAAGTTGTTCATAATGATGAGTACAATGACCCCTTTTCAGGTTTCGGATAAATTTTCAATTACCCTGTATATTATACATATGTAAAGTTTGTGTCGTAATATCAAAAGTCCACAAAAAATCGGTTGTCTGTGAAGTCGGTTTACTGACGATAGTTGAACGTGACAACGTCTTAAGAAAATACTGATGGAATGGTTTCATTTTTCAAAAGATTTAAATTTGATTTGTTTGATAGACTTATGCTGCCGAACGCGGAGGCCGATTGTGCCTCTTTGTCGCTCGTTCCGCGCTCTCGCTTGCACTTCAAGCTTAATGGAACGCCGGTAACGCCGCATGAGTCATGTTTATTCGTGCGTGCAGCTGGCTCCATCGAATTATAAGACGTTGTCACGTCAAAAAAATAGTTTTATTAAAACCTGCATTACAAAATTGCGAACTGCAGCTACACAACAGTGTAGTAAGTTAGAAGACTCATGAGACTCAATTGTTACGCAGCGTCTAAGTAGAACAGGCCACACACACGTATCTTGCTGAACGATGATCGGTGCAAACGCAGGACGTTCTTGCATAGCTTCTTTTCAGCATCTTTAATTAACATACATAAACTCACGCCTTTTTCCCATGGGGGTAGGCAGAAACCACAGAACGCCACCTGCTACGATTCTTACATACTCCTTTCGCCTCATCTACGTTCATACATCTCGTCATACAAGCACGCCTGTTTAATATTGTTAAAATCATACGTAAATCCTACTAATCTTGTAAATGAGAACATTTGTGAGGATGTAGAGCCTATGGATGTTTGTTACTCTTTACGCAAAAACTACTTTTCGTCGATTAAAAATTACTTATTCATAATTGTTATGGTAACGTGTGTTTCGTCCACATTCATTTAACGAGCTAGACAATGTCTTACGATTAATATGCTTAAGTTAAACAAACACTGTAAATATCATTAGTTTTGAGTAAACCTGCATAGCGAACAGCTGTGCCTTAACGATAAGCCTTTGTTGATTCTTCTTGGTCTATTTCTTGAGTGCCAGTTATTTGTCCTATGACCTTTTGTTGGGTTAGGACCTTCTTGGTCTCTTCAGCATTATATATCAGCTTATTGCCGTCCACTGCTGTACGAAGGCCTCTCCCAAAGAGCGCCAACCATCCTGGTCTTGGGCAGCCCGCATCCATCCGCTGCCTGCCACTTTCTTCAAATCGTCGGTCCACACACTACGCTACACTACGTTTGTCTAAACGTGGTCGTGGTCTTGTGGTTTTGGTCTCTTGACTGCCAGTTATTTGACCTTCTCAGAGACCATAATCTTCACCTTTCTTAGTTGGCAAACTATTATTATTAAAAATTATACAATAGTTATAAATAATTTATGGCTCAGTTGCTTACACTAGTGTTGTAAACAAGAATCTAGTGAAAATATATTTGAAATTGTTGCGAATCGAATTATTTCACAGTGATTAATTGGGATTATCATACAGTAGCAGTTTTAATTGATGAAGACAAACAAAAAAGCTGGTAAAATTGACGTCATGTTTTATGAACCCAGTTGCTGAAGAATTAATACCAAATCAAAATTATTGGAAAATTAAAGTTGGTACGACGTTCGGCAAAAAGTGAAATAAGTCTCCTTCTAGAGTTCTTAAAAAAGAATTAAATAATGTTTATTTTTTTTGGGTCACTTTAAGTTGTTTTCATAAAAAAATAAGTTTATTATGTTTTTTTTTTATTTTCCATTTTTTGTTACTTTAGTTGTGCGTGTGTTTATATATTTTTTGAATCCTCTTTGTAAGAGCATCAATAAATGAGAAGGAAATTGGTTTTGCATCAAATGTACTTTGTAAAACCGCAAAATGACATCTGTTATCAGTAGCAGAAAACACCTGATTAACCTTTCTATACTCGCGCATTGGTCTGTGAGACCGACAAAACCCATTTTCGTAATTATTTTTATGCACGAAAATCCTAAGAAGTCGAGTCTCTTGCTAGCTGCCGGATTTGTTGCTAACTTCATTTTAGTGCTCGCCGCGCGTTTGTGCGGAACGCACGTGTCGTAGCATTTGGCGCCAATCGGTCCGTGAGACCGACGCGAGTATAGGTGCAACTTGCACCTATACTCCCATGATTGTTATGGTGAGGGTCAAAACTAGGCCAAACATAAATAAATATGTTCTTTGATATGTTGTTTATTACTATTTAAAAGTTTATTTTGTTTTTAAAAAGAAGTACAGATTTTTGGCTTTGTTTTCCTAGTACTTAGAAAAAAATCTCAGATTCGAAGACTGATTTGTGATAGACTGAAATTCAATAAAATAAATAACAAATTAAGTATTATTCATACTATTTTGTTTCATTATACCCTAAACTTTAAAATATTAATAATATTTTTTTGATTTCATAGTAAAAAAATATGTTGTAGGGGTGCAAACTATCGGTCTGTGACACCGTGCGCGAGTATATGTGTTACAAAAATTGGCGCGAGTATAGGAAGGTTAAGAAAATATTTCCTGTTGAGGCAATTTCAAGTAACATAGTAGATAAAGATGTACAGTCCATGCTGTTCCCTCTCAATTTGATGCAGATCCTTGTACTAAATCCAAAATATCGCATCAAAAACAACTATATCAATTCAAATAATGGTTTTAATAAGTTGATATTACTAATAGCGATGCTATTATATATATCTTGTTCTATTTACCGAATAATTGACGTATTGTTTGATGAAAATTTGAAACAATATGGTAATTTGAATTTCTTGTATTTTGCATCTTGTTTTGACTGCATTTATTATTCCATGGGTTTCATCATGAACTTCATAATTCATTTGAAACAGACACACGCCATTGTTGCTTTTGTTTTGTCATTTCAAGAAGTACACAGGTTACTTAACAACGAGACTGCTACTAAGAAAAGTGTTATTAAAAATTGGATTTATGTCATTATGATTTTCGGACTTTATTTTTTCATATTGATTTTTTTCCCTCTTCTTTTCAATAAATTCTCTTTCAATGTTATCTTGTTAACTTATGTAACACTTGATACGAATCTGATTTATGCAATTAGCTTGATTAAGTTACTAACAGATAAAGTTAAACTTTGGAATATGTATGTTTCATCATCATCGCAAAATGGTGAAAATGAGAAAGTTTTTCAAGCGTATGTAAATATGCTTGAATGCTACAAGATTTACAAAAATATTTTTCAAGAAGCGGTGAGTCAGAATTTGCTTTTTCCATGGCGATGCGCGACGCAAATATATACTTAAATGTTTTTTGAATCTTACAATGGTAAAATTTTTTTAACCGCGACTGTACAACAATTACGTCCTAAGTCTGACCTGGCAAATCTACATTGTAGTTTGGCAGCAGTGGTTGATCTAGGTTTGTCGTTTGGAGGGGCCACCCCACTGAGGGTACGTAACCCTAACCAGTATCTGGGTATACCCTTTGGTAAGACTGATTGTCAGACTTTCGGGCTTTTGACAACCCGTCGACGACTGTTAAAGATCCACGTATGACAGTATGAGGAGTCTCGGTGTGTAAAGATGGTCGCCCATCCACAGACCAATCTCGGCAACCGTAGCTTAACCTGATAAATAGACCCGTGCGGCTTTTACTTACCCAAAAGCTCCTCGATGTTTTTTCTATTTTACTATTTAAATGTGTTTTACAAGATCTTACTTAATAATTGTTTTCTTTTTCAGGTTTTATATCAAACCATAGAGGTATTCTTCCGTAGCTTAGTAAACATTCAAGTTATGATTGCATTCAGAAAAATATTTTTTGTAAGTATTTACACGACTGCTCCAAAAAAAGGAGTGTTATGTGTTCAGGGTTAATGTATGTATGTATGTATGTATGTGAGTTTCTTTATTCCACCATAACTTTTAAACGCCTGAACCGATTTAGATGTATGGGGTATCGTTACAATCCTTGCATCGTTTCGAGTAACATAGGCATAGTAAAAAATAAAAAGACGTAAATTAATACCAGTCTCAATTTATTTTTTTAATGAATTTGGTCGTGTCTATGTTTATCGTCTAGAATTTGACAAGTAGATTTAAAAAAAAAAAAATATAACACTGTAAGTAAAAAACGTCGTTAAAAATACTGACGAGTAAACAAAGTACAAATATGTGCAATTTTTGCAGTCGTGTTTTTTAATTTTTTAATTATAGTAGCTTGTTAAATAACATAACGGGTGGAAGTGATTCAGTACCTACATGATTTAAGACCCCAGAGACGGAATTTTTCTCCGGTTATTAAATAAATACGAGTATCAGCTGTTCCGATGACGATAAATTACGGTTTCTTTAGCTCTGTAGGGAAACAGTGAATAAAAAACCAAAAAAATAAAACGTTTGACTATTACAACTTCCAGACTCATAAATGATAATTAACGTTATTGTTCGAGATAATTGTTTTTTTTTCGGGTTAGGCCAAAGGTAAAGAACCCGTATTTACGATATCTTCACGGTCAAAATGTATGCAACCGCTGATTTTTTTAATGTAAACAAAAAAATCTTGTTTCTTGCATATGACGTTCAAAAGAACCTATCAATGAGCTAATAGAACATTGATTTGACTTTTGACTTTTAATATGATTTCAGGAACATAATCCTCAATTGTCGATATTGCTTTACCTATGGATGATCAAAACGTTAGCTTTACACCTGACACTCAGCCTTGAAATGGAAGCATTTAATAAAGTTATGGAACACGGACGAAACTCATGCGAGAACATATTGGCCTCAAGCAGAAGAGGTGAAGTATTTTATCAAAATATATGCATCTACTTTCACTACGTTCACTGGTTCAGGAGTAAAAGGGTAACAGACAAAGAGAGTTACTTTTTATTCCGCGACTCCATCTGCGTCCGCGATAACCGATATTTATGTAGACGAAATCGAGGGTATTAGTTAGAAGTGATAGTGGAATGTGCGATCGCAGGATAGGCCGCACATAGTGAAGGGGCTCGCCAATGGCGGGCGGTCCAATACCAGTCGGGGGCGCGGATCATGCGTAATGCGAATACCGGGCTCCCGACTTATGGTAGCAGGAGGAACCGTGGGGTTTTAGTCGGTAAAAGTCCGACATACCCCTCCGTTATCCCCAAATGGAAGGCATCCATGAGGATTTCACCACGAAAAAAAAAAGGGTAATAATTAGTAATGATAATTTTTTTTCTTGACAGACGACCAGAGGAAGTTCTGTAAAAATATTCTACGTTTGTTCCGTTCATCGTTCACCAAGATGAGCGCATGCGGCTTGTTCTTCATAGACGTCTGCCAACTGCTGCGGTTGATATCTCTTATCACTCATTACACTGTAGTGCTGTTGCAGTTTGCATTTTTGTAAATATTGTGCCATTAAAGTATTTTGTTGTTGTGTATTTTATTCGTGTTTTCATTTTCCTGTTCTTTTTAAGGGTTCTGTGTCCAAGAAATAAAAAAAATACTAGCTTTTGCCTGCGACTTGTCCGCGTAAATATCGGACCCCCATTCATCCCTTTAGGTGGTGAAATTTATTTATTTATTAAACATTGTGCACAATATGTAAAAAAATACATTGTACAAAGGCGAACTTAATGCCTTGGGCATTGTCTACCAGTCTACCTTAGGGTGATGCAGAGACAAAACATAAGTAGTAGGTGCACAGGTGCGGAAAATTTCCAAGAATAAAATATAATAATAAGTACATCAACCTGTAACGGAAAGGGTATATACATACCAAGAGCAGGGCTTCTTTGGATGATAACAAATGATATGGCAAGGGTTTTTTAATCCTATCTCTACATATTCGGAAATTATGATCAGAAAAGAACACCGCCTGCAGTAGGCTACTATGCGGTACTAGGTGCGCAGTATTACGGAAGAGATTTATGGTAATATTAGGCAAATAACGCGGAAAGATTTTGACCCACGTAGTGCTGTTTGACACGTTTGTTATGATTTGAATTTAAGAAACATATGAAACCGAAAAGGATCATCGGCAAAATGGTCTAAAGACCAATAACGACTACACATATGTCATTAGATAGCTCTTTTAATTTGCAACAATAGTTATTATGGCGGTTCATTTCAAATCGCTGTGGGAAAAAAGTTATTGCCATGCCAAGGTGGCTATTACAGAGGATTTGCAATGGAGGATTTTTTTAATCACCATTTGCAGTCGTTGGTTTGTATTCGCTTTATGAGTACCTAACTACGTTACAAATGGATTTATTTGTGCTCCCGCGACTATTTAACCTGACACTGATATTAACTACTGATTTGTGTACCTGCTTCTACAGGGTGACCCAGATGATAAGGACGTCCAAACGAAAATTTTGGAAGCCTCTCTTCTTGGACTATCCAAACCACCCCAATGTATGTTCTACGATTTTTTGTGGTTTAGGAGCTAGACGATTTTTAGTATTTTTTTGGGACATTCTTCCTTTCATCAGATTTTTTTGGAAATATATTATTGGTAATAAAATTAATCCTGAAAGTGTGGTCTTTGATCGTTTACAACAATTGTCTGTCTTATCTTCACCCGAAATTATCAAAACTTAGTTCAAAGGCAAAAATGTTGTTTTGCAAAATTCGTTGCAGTTTTTCGGCCCTTAAAGAAAAACCACAATAAGGGCCCAAAAATGACCTTAAAGTAATTTCAAAAACTTCCACGGACTCTCAGCTCTTTGAAACAATACAAAAAAGTAGTATTTTACAGGACATTCGAACACGGTAAGGCGAAAAAGCAATATTTTAGTTTTCAAGTGAAAGTTGATGGAAATGAACTAAAACGAACTCTTATCATGTTTTCAATACAATAGGAGCTCTATGTTATGTTTATTATTAGCATAACGGTGATTCGGATTAATTAGGTTAGGGTTAGGTTAGGTTTGGTCTGAGTAGGCAAGTTAGGTTAGGTTAGCTAAATCTACCCTAAGGTTCACAAAATTAAAAAAGTAGTGATGTTATCTAATAAAGACAATGACATAAAGCTCATATTGTATTGAAAACATGATAAGAAGTTCATTTGGATTAGTTATTTAAGTTAGGTTAGGGTTAGGTTAGGTTTGGTCTGGGTAGGCAAGTTAGGTTAGGTTAGCTAAACCTAACCTAAGGATCACAAAATTAAAAAAATAGTGATGTTATCTAATAAAGACAATGACATAAAGCTCCTATTGTATTGAAAACATAATAAGAAGTTCATTTGATAAGAGTTCAGAGCTGATGGAAATGAACTAAAAGGTACAAAAATCAGTAGTCAATATCAATGTCAGGTTAAATAGTCGCGGGAACACAAATAAATCCATTTGTAACGTAGTTAGGTACTCATAAAGCGAATACAAACCAACGACTGCAAATGGTGATTAAAAAATCCTCCATTGCAAATCCTCTGTAATAGCCACCTTGGCATGGCAATAACTTTTTTCCCACAGCGATTTGAAATGAACCGCCATAATAACTATTGTTGCAAATTAAAAGAGCTATCTAATGACATATGTGTGGTTGTTATTGGTTTCTAGACCAGCTTCCATACATTTTTGCCGATCCTCCTTTGGTATCAATTCTTAGAGTATTTAATATTGAGCTGAAACCCTTGCCATTTCGTTAGTTATCATCCAAAGAAGCCTTACTCTTTGTATGTATATACCCCTTCCGTTACACGTTGTATACACACATACAAGTAAAATATACAAAGTAGAGAGAAATAAAAGACATAGATGGAGAAATACAAGCAATTGTGTATTTATTATTTTTCCACTGCAACGCAAAGACCTCTTTATGGATCATAAAAAAATAAAATACAGTTTATAATTGAAGCGGGTCCCAATACAAGAAACTTTTTTTTTTAATGTATTGTTAAATATTGGTTGGTTTTTTGACCGACTTCTAAAAAAGGAGGAGGTTCTCAATTCGGATGTTTGTATTTTTTTTTTTAGGTTTGTTCGCGCTTAGCTCCGTCGTTTGCCAACCGATTTGAAAATTGTTTTTTCGTTGGAAAGGCTATACTTCCCAAATGGTCCCATGAAAATTTTATCGAAATCGGACAAGCGGTTATTTGAAAAAAATATGTCACTAAAAATTAACAAATAAATTTTTTTGGAGTCGGTGCCATACGGTTGGATATAATATCCTCGGTCTTGGCACCGACTCCAAAAAATTGTTAAATTTTAGTATTGGTTAATCGTAGGTTAGGTTAGGTTTATTAATATAGGTAGGTTATAGTATTATTTTTAACATTTTAGTGCTTTTATACCTCATTTACATTCAGCCCCTGCCGCTGCCCCTCGCGCTGCCGGCAATAATTCCCTAAATACTGCCGCAGCAGGATCGAGAGAAGTGTGTGTTTACATACTGCCCTACCACTCACTTCGCTTTCAAGTTTCGACAATGGCAGACGTCGAAATAATTACAGCGGCCGCGCTGTCTCTTTTTGCGATACATAAATTATGTTCGATATTTTTATGACTGCCTCGTTGGTCTAGTGGTTAGTGACCCTGACTGCAAAGCCGGAGGTAGTGGGTTCGATTCCCACCCAGGACAAACTTTGTGTGATGAGCATAATTGTTGGTTCTGTGTCTGGGTGTAATTTATCTATAATATGTATGTATTTATAAATTATATAAGTATGTATATCAGTTGTCTGGTTACCATAACACAAGCTCTGCTTAGCTTGGGATCAGATGGCCGTGTGTGAGTTGTCCCAAGATATTTATTTATTTATTTAAAAAGGTTACGAATACAAAAAAAGAATGTTCGTCGTAGACGATGGTGGATGATATCTAAGTATACATCGAAATAAAAAAATAAAAAAATTCTACGCGTCGTGAACCTTACGTTTCTCTTTATATTGTTTATCCGTAATATCCCAAATTACTTTTTCCGTTTCCAGTAGTTCTAAGAATTTTATTGTAATCTCATTGCTCCATTCGGACGGCATTTTTGATGATCTAAACGAACGTCTTTCTCCTCCAGGCGCTCGGCGAGTACTGAGCGTCGGAGCAGAATGTAAACACGCACTGCCGCTCGCGCTGCCGGTCCTTTGACTTCCGCACAAAAAACCGCCATTTTGGGGAGCGCCGGGCAGCGCGAGTGGCAATGGCAGCGGCATGAGAAGTATTGCGTTTACATACTCGTCCTGCCCACTTCCCTGCCCACTTCCCTGCTCACTACGGCTGAATGTAAACGCGGTATTAGGGTTTTTTGAAGTCGGTCTTTTTTTTGCAAAAAAAAATTTTTCAATGATTGGTTGGAAAAGGTCGCTATAGTATGGAGCTAATAGTAAAATAACATACAGATATTCTGTAAGCAAAGTTTGTGTCGTATGCTCAAAAGTCATAAGTCCGCAAATAAAAGAAAAAACGATAAACAAAAATAGTTTTATTCAAACCTGTATTACAAAATCGCGAACTGTAGCAACACAATAGTATAGTTAGTAAGAAGACTCATCAGACTCAATTGTAACGCAGCGTCTAAGTAGAACAGGCCACACACACGTATCTTGCTGAACGATGCTCGGTGTAAGCGCTGGACGTTCTTGCATAGCTTTTTCTCAGCATCTGTATAATATTTTTAAAATCATAGGTAAAAGTCAATAATACTAGCTATGCTCTGCGGTTTTACCTGCATTCAATTACATCTTTGGTTTCTACTCCGCTCCTATGGTATACAATTCGCAACCTAATGCATGCGTTAACCACTGGGCCATCACGACTAGGGATGTAAAGCGGTAAAATTACTTTAGTAAAATTCGGTAAAATACGATATTTTGCGTAAAATATTATATTTTACGGTAAGATTGGGTAAAAAACGAGTTTAACTACTACTAAGAAAAGATCCGAGTCCGTGATGGAACAGACTGAGCCAGTCACTCATTGCGACCGATCATCACCGACCGCTGGTTCGAGGG
Organism: Hoplodrina blanda; assembly: GCA_949316365.1. Taxonomy (NCBI): domain Eukaryota; kingdom Metazoa; phylum Arthropoda; class Insecta; order Lepidoptera; family Noctuidae; genus Hoplodrina; species Hoplodrina blanda. The sequence goes on along the minus strand of OX438568.1, from coordinate 2,064,886 downwards.
AGACAGTCTGTTTGTCGGCAGGGCAGCATATTCAATCTACCTAACCTAAGTTTGTTTGTGTTTAATTCAATAATAGCTACACTACCTAGTAACAGTAGTAATGCGCGCCATCATCATACCACCATTCACCATACATAAGTAGCCGGTAATTTTACCGTAATTTATATATATAAATTACCGTAAAATACCCGTATTTTACCAGCTTTTACGGTAAAATTACGTAATTTTGCAACCCTAATCACGACAAAGAGAAAATATATCACGAGAACATATTCTCTGGCTACCTGACTGCCTCGTTGGTCTAGTGGTCGCAAAGCGCGACTGCTAAGCTTAAGGTCGGTTAGTGTTATTGAGTATTTCCATTAAAAAATCTCAATAGAGCAGCTGCCTCGGAGTCTGGATTTATGCCCGGTTGATGGCAATAGGCTCGCCCCCTATTACATGGGACTTAAACATAACTGGCGAAATGTGGGTGTACTAATGGGTACGTACTGTAACAACTTGACGTGGGTTGTTACTTGTACCGGGATATTAGTCTACTATTGAAAGACTTATTAATATGTTATACTTCGTATGTTCTTCACTTTTATATTATTAATATATTTTAAGGCCGCTGCATACGTGGTTTTTATCCGGACGGGACGTGACGGGAAGTTTTGGAAACATCGTTGCATACAAAATGTATCCAAATACGTATATGTCACGGGAACATGGACGGGACGGGAACGTGGACGGGAAAAATCTCGTCGGCGACGATGTTTAGCACGTCCTCGTTTAGCAATAGCAATTAAAGCCAATTCTTGAATTGAAAAATCCATCTTTCGTTGTTCACAACACTAGCACGTTAGATACGAATCAATGTCACGTTGCGTATGCGTTTGCACCACGTTCCCGTTTTGAACGAGGCAATCACGTGCCCGTCCCGCTCACGTCTCGTCCGGAGTATTTACCCGTCACGTATGCAGCGGCCTTTAATTCTAGGTCTTATTGTAGGCTTGACAGCCGTTGACACACGGTCTGCTTCTATTCTAATTACAAAAGGTAAGTAATATTTATCTCATATTTAGAAATAGGTTGTATATGACTCAACCAGCCAGGGTCTCTACCTTACAGTACACCTTTACCTAACCTTTTGGGGATTACAGGCGTGATGTTATGAGAATATATACTATGGAATCTCTACATAGTATAAAACAACGTCGCTTCCCGTCGTCTGTACCTACGCTTAGATCACAAATTTTAATGAGTTTGTTCATCAATAGATAGAGTGATTCAAAAGGAATGTTTGCGTATCTACGTTGCACCAGTGCCAAGCCGAGGCAAGTCTCTAGTTAAAATATCAATTACCTGAGCAATTTGAATTAAGTATAAGGGCGCAAGAATCTCGAACATCTTCAAAAGCTGTGTAGGATTTCTCGCATTGCTTGGTCAACATTGTTTGCCATATCAAATCTTTTATCAACCAACACAGTATCATTAGCGAGACGAGAAGTGAAGCACACTGTAAGACAATAATAAAACATTTGAAGATTTTTTTATAGGTATATATTTATATTATTATACATATGAGTACACCTCTGCCTAACCCTTCGGGGATTACAGGCTTGTTTCAGTAATAAATTATTCTTTCATACATTATCCATGAACGCGTTCACACTTGTCAGTGTCAGTTCCGGCTCGTTCATTGAGAATGTATGAAAGGACGGTGCCGGAACTATGCCCGGACTTGTGGACTGATATGTGTGTATCAACCTTAATACGTATTATGATCTTAAAATACTCACTATGTTTTCAGCCGTCATGTATTTCATTGTATCGATTATCATTTTAATATAAACCAAAGAGTGAATGAACGTTTCTATTATGTAATAGAGTATCTGAAAAAATAGAATGTCAAGGGTGGTCTTCATTAAACTCAATGGAGACAAGCCAAGTATGTATGTATATCATTTAATACTACCCCCCTCCTACACATTCCCCCATGTGTAGGAAGTTTCATTGAAATCGATTGATCCGTTTCCAAAAATTTGGACTTGAAAGTTTTTATGAAATGCCGTACCTACGGCGTAAACGCTCTCAACACATTTCTGGTGGAAAAGGCAAGGCTGGGTAATAATCGATTTCCAGCGATTGATAGCACCAACTGTCGTATTCCATCACATCACGTGAAAATATCCTTCTACAGTTGCACAACTATTAACATTAAGCACTCGTTGATAAGATAGGTTATGTTTACATTTTAATGTTGAAAAGTACTTACGAATTGCTGAACACAATCTTTGTGGATGTTATAACACTCTAAAATGCCAGCATAAGCCTCCAACATTTTCTTGAAATAACTTTCTTGTTCTATTTTATGAGAATTTAAAGCTTGAATATTCCACTGAACAATATTATTTTCAAGTAATTTTAAGACACGTATGGCATAAAGTATATTGAAATCGAAGATAATCAGTAAGTAGCTAACAAATATGAAAAAGAAGGGTGTTTTCATGTTAACGCAAAGAGAAGTGAATACAATGACGTACGCAGGCGGATACAGGATGACAATAATCCAATTACAATTGGTGAAGCAGCCGGTAGTGATCTTGCAGTTCATAAATCTATGCACTTTTTGATATGTTAGAACAAACTTGATGGCTTTTCTAGTCTGAGTTATCCCAGTCACGAAATTCATAACGAATCCGAAACAATAGAACATGCAGTCGAAATAAGCGGTGATATACATAAAAAGAGTGAATCCATAATATTGTTCGTAAAAGAACAGCAAATAGTTACGGTATACTAATAAAAATATGAACACTACAGTTGCAATTATTGAAACAAAATTAGAGATAAAACTATTTGTGGTTATACAATTTTCTTTGATGTAGTATTTAGGACAAAATGAAATATATTGAGTCAGGTTTAGAGGTCGAAGTATTGACTGCACATCTTCGTCTATCGTATCATATACAACCATTTTCAAAGGATAGTTTAGTCTAATATTGCGGAGGTTCTCCATTTTTGAATAGACCATTAACAGCAGCTCCCTTACTTACAAATGATACTGTAATGGATGGCAAAAGTTAATATTATTAAGTAGTTAAGAGGTTTAATAACCATTTCCATCAAATTCATTACCGTAACACGGAGGGAACATTTTACTTTGATGAATATTCATGAACACATAAATAGGCAAGACACTTAAGAACAAAAAAAAAAAGGAAAAAGTTGTTTATAGGCACAAGATGCAGTTTTGCATCATCATAACAACACGCCTGTAATACCCGAAGGGTTAGGCAGAGGTGTACCCGTTAGTACACTTTCACCAGTTATGTTTAAGTCCCATGTAATAGGGGACGAGTCTTTTGCCATCAACTGGGCATAAATCCAGACTCCGAAGCTGCTACTGAGAAATTCCTGATGAAAAATCCCAATAAAACTGTCCGACCTGGGAATCGAATCCAAGACCTCATGCTTAGCAGTCGCGCTTTGCGACCACTAGATCTAAACGAGGTAGTCCAATCAACGGTTCTACATCAAATTTTTATATGCCCATATAGGAAGAGGAAGGAACAGAAATGACATTCACAAAATCCATTAATTTAATTCTTAATTACACAAATGCAAACTGCAACAACACAATCGTGTAACTGGTAAAATAACTCAATATACTCAATTGTAACGAAGCATCTATACAGAACAGGCCACACACTCGGATCTTGCTAAATGATGTTTGATACAAGCGTATTATGTTCTTGCAAAGTTGTTTTTCGTTATCTGTAAAAAATTACAATATATTTTTCAAACGATTTTATTTTTTTTATTTAATAAAGGTTTGCTTTTGACTCTAGTCTAGGTACGAAGTAACATGGACAAAGTCTACGATGGAGAGAGCTTACTTAGAAGAAGCATAATTATTCACTCTATCTTTAAAGAGATTAGGGTCGAATGCGTTTGGAAATACAGACGCAGACAGAGAGTTCCAATCCTTTACCGTGCGCATTATAAATGTCATGCTTGACATACCTTATATCTCAACTTTTTACATTGTAATAGACATCATTAATTATTTGCTTACTTAGTCGTTGTATCTGGTCAATAAAAAACGTAACTAAGAAAGTATACATGTGGAAGCTTTAACCTTTGTATGATATTTATGTTTGCTATTAGTCTGTAAGCTTTCTTTAAAATAAATAAAATAAAATAAATAATAATAATATTTTTCCATTGAATAGCGGTTTGCGTTTTGCGACCACTAGACGAGGCATTCAGTTAATTATTGTCGAAATCATTATATAAGCCGTACAACTTTTACTGCTGAACATTGTCTAAATAATTAATGGTTAAAAACCTTTTTAAAACAAGTTTTTTTATGAAGTTACTTTATCGTTTTTCACTCTTCAAGCCCTTTTATTTGATACCCATATCAAGGGGATTGAGATAAAATATGTAATCCACCATCTTGGAACGGCGGCCATATTGAAATTATTACAATACTGAGTATTACTCATTGTTTTGTCACCAGAACTAAAGGTATATGCAAAATTTCAGCTCAATCGGATACCAACAAATGGTCGAAAAATATTTTGCAAATTTTGAAAGGACAACTTACCTAAGGACAGAGCAAGCTAAATATAAAAGCTTGTAAAAATGATTTGATTTTGACTTTGAAAGAAACTTTGGTATAACAAATTACCTGAGGAATTTGATTTCAATATAAGTGTGCAGGTATCTTGAACATTTTGGATAGCCAAGTAGAATTTCTCACATTGCATACTTAAGATTGCTTGCCAAAACAAATCCTTTATCATCCAACAGTACAAGGAAAGCGATGCTATAATTGCTGTATTCTGTAACATCACAAATGAATATTTATTAATAATAGTTGGTTTCTGGTTCAAAACAGGGCTAATACCAACGTGACTTTTTCAATAAATTCTTACTGTATAATATTATAAATACGAAAATACCTCTGTCTATCTGTCTATCACAACTAAACCACTGAACCGATTTTGATGATATTTGATACGGGGTGAGTTTGAACCTCAAACAAGGACATAGGCTACTTTTTACACTCCACGACTTTATCTGCATATACAAGCTGTTGATTTGCATCCTAGTCAAATTCAAGGACGTAATTATGCTAATGATTCTCGACCCAAATCAACAATAAAATGAGTAGGTATTTTTTTTTTTTTTTTCCTGTTTACTGAAATCCATAATTGTAAACCAGCCGTATTTAAAAGCGGCCCGTCTGTTACTAGCTATAACCGCGCTTTTACACACAAACAAACGCAAACAATACATACACAACGCATACGCAACGATCATTCAATAATTTCGTAGGTACTACTCGCGCACGTGCCTAGCCACGCTCGTACTCCCGCGCGCGCTTATTAGTTATTGCCCGGTACTGTATTTTCAATTGATTATTTATGTCTTTTAGGACAACCACCTGAAATTTGACGAGGATGCAAAACAACATCTTGTATACGCGGACGAAGTCACAGTGCATATACATATACTTTATAAGTTTATCTTAGACACCACTGACATCGATGAAGGAAAACATCGTGCAAGCGCGCTAACTTTGATCAAGTGTGAATCACCACGCTTGAGAGAAGGCACGAGCATTGATCAAAATGCTGGTGCCTTCTCTGTATAGTAAGAGGTTTTTCCCTCTACATAACATAACATCACGCAATCTCGCAGGTTTAGGCAGAGTTGTACCGATTGGTACACCAACATTTCGCCAGTTATGTTAAAGTCCGATTCTGTCCCATGTAATAGGACCTAGGGCCTCTAGTAGGACAATTATAAGCTTGTTTTATTTTAATTTTATGATCTAATGATTGATTTATTTATAAAATAAAAGAAAAAGATTACCAAATTATTAATCGAAGCGGCTGTTTTCATCATTTCAATAGTTACTTGAATGTAAATCAAACTATGAACGAATGCTTCAATCATGTAATAAAGTATCTGAAAAGGGAAATATTTTATAATCCACCTTATAGAGGAGGAGCTTGTTTATAATATAAGAGTGAAAATGTGGATTGTTATTTTGAATGCTCATCGCTATTTTCCTAAAAAAAAGTGCCCGTAATCTAATTTTCTATTTTTATTTTTAGTTTAACATAAAATCAAGACAAAATACTTACGAATTGCTGAGAACAATTTTGCTGGATTTCATAACACTATATTTAACATTGATACTGATAGTATCAATGTTACAGACATCTATACTATATTAAACTATATACTATAAAGATGAAGAATTAGTTTGTTTGTTTATACGTGCTAATCTCAGGAACTACTGGTCCGATTTGTAAGAGGTAAGTTCTGGAAGCGCTAGTCTGATTACAAAAAATCTTTCTCTGATAAAAAGCTACACTAATGCCGAGTGTCAGAATATATGCTTTATGGTATACTTGACTTCCACTCGGGCAAGGCCGTAGGCAAAAGGACGAAATTTAATACATTAGTAGTAAATATTATGACAGCAAATAACGAGAGTAATAAGACATGTAATGGAGCCGAAAGCAATGGTTTTTCCTTTATTGCGGAATTTTTTTATATTACCATACCTACCTGCAGTCGTCATCATCATCTGCCTAGCCTTTTCCCAAGTATGTTGCGGTCGGCTTCCAGTCTAACCGGATGCACCTGAGTACCAGACGTCTACTAACTATAAAATACCTCCCTGCCGAATTTCATCTCTATTTATGACAAGCGGTTTTCGATATTTCGTGATGAGTTTGTGAGTTAGTGAACTTTTGCTTTTATACAGAGTTGATATAACAGAGGGGCATTAAATTAAACTACGTATACTATACGTGTTTAGTATTAATTTGACATGGTTTAAAATAAAATATAATTTTTTATTTTATTTTTCAAACAAACTAAATAGCTTTGTAAGCTATTTAGTTTGTTTGAAAAATAAAAATAAAAATTATATCAGAGTATTAACGCAAACACCCTTTGTAAATAAATTTAACTGACCTTAGATACCTAGGTATTAAAGCGGCAACGTCGCACGCGCGCGGCGCGCGTGTATTCTCTCGAATCAAAGCGGTCGGCCAAAAACTTAATAAATCATTTGCGACTAAACTACTGCTCCTACTTAATTGATTTTTGGTACAGAGCTTGAAAATGGTACCTAGTATAGGCAGTTTAAAGGAAAGCCCATCTGTCGTAACAACTTTGTATATTAAGATAGTAATAGGCTATATAACATCTGGTATCGACCTACAGGAATGGAGCAGTTACTAAAGATATAACTTAGCGCGATTGAAAAAAAGCCATGCGGACAAAGTCATGGACAGAAAGTAGTCTTTAATATGTTAAATAGTTGTCTTTTAATTAAAAAAGTTTAATGTATAGTTGTTCCATGTGCCATCGATTATTGTACTACTTATTGCTAGGCGAGGCACCTGTAAATGGTTTTCTTTAAATATGATAAAATTCCGACATGCTCGCATAGATCGAAATCATTCTGTGAATTTTGTTTTAAACAATCTTGTTGACGATGATGTACAGTCCCTACTCTTACCTTTAAACCTGATGCAGTATCTAATGTTTTGTCCTAAATATCGTATCAAAAACGATTTAATATCACCGAATAGTTTCATATCTTATTTTGTTTCAATGCTCGCAACCCTCCTAGTTACATCACTATTTTTATACCGAAACTTTATGTTATACTTCTTCAAAGACTTTATGGGATATTCTACATTTACATATTTCATTACTAACTTTGACTGTGTCTTCTATTTCATTGGATTCTCAATGAATTTCGTCGTTGGAATAATTCAAGCCAAAAAATTTATTAAGTTTGTTTTAATTTTTCAAAAAGTTCACAGGTTTCTCAACAATGAAATTTGTACTAGACGCTATATCGTTTGGAACTGGGTTATTGTCATCTTGTTTATATGTACTTATTCGGCTGTTTTTTCTTCTTTTTGCGTGCTGATAAATTCTCCATTTCTTCATATTTTAGTCACGTTTTTCTTTATTTTCTTCGATTTTAATGTAATTTATGCTATTCGACTACTTAAATTGTTGGAAGATAAAGTTGTTCTATGGAATATTCAAGCTTTAAATGCTGTAGAGAGGGTTGATATGTATCGAGAAAATTATATTAAACAAATGTTTGAAACTTATGTTGATATATTAGAGTGTTATGAAATCCAGCAAAATTGTTCTCAGCAATTCGTAAGTATTTTGTCTTGATTTTATGTTAAACTAAAAATAAAAATAGAAAATTAGATTACGGGCACTTTTTTTTAGGAAAATAGCGATGAGCATTCAAAATAACAATCCACATTTTCACTCTTATATTATAAACAAGCTCCTCCTCTATAAGGTGGATTATAAAATATTTCCCTTTTCAGATACTTTATTACATGATTGAAGCATTCGTTCATAGTTTGATTTACATTCAAGTAACTATTGAAATGATGAAAACAGCCGCTTCGATTAATAATTTGGTAATCTTTTTCTTTTATTTTATAAATAAATCAATCATTAGATCATAAAATTAAAATAAAACAAGCTTATAATTGTCCTACTAGAGGCCCTAGGTCCTATTACATGGGACAGAATCGGACTTTAACATAACTGGCGAAATGTTGGTGTACCAATCGGTACAACTCTGCCTAAACCTGCGAGATTGCGTGATGTTATGTTATGTAGAGGGAAAAACCTCTTACTATACAGAGAAGGCACGAGCATTGATCAAAATGCTGGTGCCTTCTCTGTATAGTAAGAGGTTTTTCCCTCTACATAACATAACATCACGCAATCTCGCAGGTTTAGGCAGAGTTGTACCGATTGGTACACCAACATTTCGCCAGTTATGTTAAAGTCCGATTCTGTCCCATGTAATAGGACCTAGGGCCTCTAGTAGGACAATTATAAGCTTGTTTTATTTTAATTTTATGATCTAATGATTGATTTATTTATAAAATAAAAGAAAAAGATTACCAAATTATTAATCGAAGCGGCTGTTTTCATCATTTCAATAGTTACTTGAATGTAAATCAAACTATGAACGAATGCTTCAATCATGTAATAAAGTATCTGAAAAGGGAAATATTTTATAATCCACCTTATAGAGGAGGAGCTTGTTTATAATATAAGAGTGAAAATGTGGATTGTTATTTTGAATGCTCATCGCTATTTTCCTAAAAAAAAGTGCCCGTAATCTAATTTTCTATTTTTATTTTTAGTTTAACATAAAATCAAGACAAAATACTTACGAATTGCTGAGAACAATTTTGCTGGATTTCATAACACTCTAATATATCAACATAAGTTTCAAACATTTGTTTAATATAATTTTCTCGATACATATCAACCCTCTCTACAGCATTTAAAGCTTGAATATTCCATAGAACAACTTTATCTTCCAACAATTTAAGTAGTCGAATAGCATAAATTACATTAAAATCGAAGAAAATAAAGAAAAACGTGACTAAAATATGAAGAAATGGAGAATTTATCAGCACGCAAAAAGAAGAAAAAACAGCCGAATAAGTACATATAAACAAGATGACAATAACCCAGTTCCAAACGATATAGCGTCTAGTACAAATTTCATTGTTGAGAAACCTGTGAACTTTTTGAAAAATTAAAACAAACTTAATAAATTTTTTGGCTTGAATTATTCCAACGACGAAATTCATTGAGAATCCAATGAAATAGAAGACACAGTCAAAGTTAGTAATGAAATATGTAAATGTAGAATATCCCATAAAGTCTTTGAAGAAGTATAACATAAAGTTTCGGTATAAAAATAGTGATGTAACTAGGAGGGTTGCGAGCATTGAAACAAAATAAGATATGAAACTATTCGGTGATATTAAATCGTTTTTGATACGATATTTAGGACAAAACATTAGATACTGCATCAGGTTTAAAGGTAAGAGTAGGGACTGTACATCATCGTCAACAAGATTGTTTAAAACAAAATTCACAGAATGATTTCGATCTATGCGAGCATGTCGGAATTTTATCATATTTAAAGAAAACCATTTACAGGTGCCTCGCCTAGCAATAAGTAGTACAATAATCGATGGCACATGGAACAACTATACATTAAACTTTTTTAATTAAAAGACAACTATTTAACATATTAAAGACTACTTTCTGTCCATGACTTTGTCCGCATGGCTTTTTTTCAATCGCGCTAAGTTATATCTTTAGTAACTGCTCCATTCCTGTAGGTCGATACCAGATGTTATATAGCCTATTACTATCTTAATATACAAAGTTGTTACGACAGATGGGCTTTCCTTTAAACTGCCTATACTAGGTACCATTTTCAAGCTCTGTACCAAAAATCAATTAAGTAGGAGCAGTAGTTTAGTCGCAAATGATTTATTAAGTTTTTGGCCGACCGCTTTGATTCGAGAGAATACACGCGCGCCGCGCGCGTGCGACGTTGCCGCTTTAATACCTAGGTATCTAAGGTCAGTTAAATTTATTTACAAAGGGTGTTTGCGTTAATACTCTGATATAATTTTTATTTTTATTTTTCAAACAAACTAAATAGCTTACAAAGCTATTTAGTTTGTTTGAAAAATAAAATAAAAAATTATATTTTATTTTAAACCATGTCAAATTAATACTAAACACGTATAGTATACGTAGTTTAATTTAATGCCCCTCTGTTATATCAACTCTGTATAAAAGCAAAAGTTCACTAACTCACAAACTCATCACGAAATATCGAAAACCGCTTGTCATAAATAGAGATGAAATTCGGCAGGGAGGTATTTTATAGTTAGTAGACGTCTGGTACTCAGGTGCATCCGGTTAGACTGGAAGCCGACCGCAACATACTTGGGAAAAGGCTAGGCAGATGATGATGACGACTGCAGGTAGGTATGGTAATATAAAAAAATTCCGCAATAAAGGAAAAACCATTGCTTTCGGCTCCATTACATGTCTTATTACTCTCGTTATTTGCTGTCATAATATTTACTACTAATGTATTAAATTTCGTCCTTTTGCCTACGGCCTTGCCCGAGTGGAAGTCAAGTATACCATAAAGCATATATTCTGACACTCGGCATTAGTGTAGCTTTTTATCAGAGAAAGATTTTTTGTAATCAGACTAGCGCTTCCAGAACTTACCTCTTACAAATCGGACCAGTAGTTCCTGAGATTAGCACGTATAAACAAACAAACTAATTCTTCATCTTTATAGTATATAGTTTAATATAGTATAGATGTCTGTAACATTGATACTATCAGTATTAACATTATGTAATGACTACGTTGAGGAATCTATTTAAACACTAGTTGCTACATCATAAAGTCCATTTTGAATTTATTTATAAAAACCATGTTACAAAAACGAAAAATTGAGCCAGAGGTCTCACTTCAAGTGTCACCAAGCAATTACCTGGATAAAGATATACGAAGAATAGTGTCTTCTTATAATTTAGCACTCAATCTATTTTTAACCTCAAAATATAACGTGCAAAACGATCATATTTATCAAAACAGTGTAAAACATCGTCTGTTTGCATTTATCTGTATTTTATGCCTGAATGCGTTGTGTATCTTTCAAATACGTGATGCAGACTTTCCATTACTAAAAAACAATTTAGAAGTAGGCCTCTTTTCATTCCTCGCAATAGTCTATTATTATGAGCTTTTCAATCGGGTTTACAATGATGTTCATAATGGACACAGTGCATAACAAAAATGACGTGTTACTCACATTGATGATCCAAACTATACACAGGAGCATCGATTTCAGTAAGAACATCAACAGTTTCATTAATTGGAATTGGATCTCACTAGCAACAATCATCTTCGTAAATATTTTTATAGATGTAATATTTTATGGTACGTACGATACTCTTGAAATTGGTCTTGTTATAGACGTCATCTGTGACATTCTATGGATCAAATTGGATGTTACTTTAGTCATAGCCACTCGAATCGTAATATTGTTAAGGAAATATCTCGATGAGTGGATTAGATATATCCTGATGATGAATGATGAGCACGAAAATTATGGACTTACGCTTAAACTGTTTGGGATATATGAGAATATTTTGAAAGCTTTCAATCTTTACAGACAAATTTTCCATGTGTTGGTAAGTTTCAGTTTCTGACTTTATAAAAAAGCACAATATAACATATCGTCACGCCTGTAATCCCCAAAGGGTTAGGTAGAGGTTTACCTATTAGTACACCCACATTTCGCTATTTGTGTATGAGAATTTATATGTTTGTCAACACATCCATAATACCGGAGAAATTCCGAGGATGCGGCAACGTTTACAAAGAAAGGTTTTTTTTACAGGTCTTCTATCATACATTCAGCACACTTCAGCGATCACTAAGCTATGTTAACATCATCGTGTATGCGCTGAAAATCTCTTCAAAAGAAGATTACCAAGTTAGTGTGAAATCTATTTCTTAAGATTATTAACTGAACTGCTAATCTTATTAACTAACTGCTGTAATAATGACGCTATTGGCGCGCTTGGCCAGTAAAATCGACCAGTATGCCATGACGATAAACGGCATGATACTCTCTCATGATATTCTCTCTATTGATACTCTTCCCCGCAGGGAACAAATATTTGCATGACGGATGGAGGACGGACTATTTAATGGAGGTTGATAAACTTTCCACTCTGTTCCTCATATCCCTATAATAAATATTTCTTTTTTTTAGGTCTGGCTTCGAACTCTTGGGTTAATATTATTTCTTATCAAGGATTTAGCACTGGTAATAATACAGTGTGTTTACTGCGAGAAGTTTTATGCAGCAGTAGAGGATGCTGAGATGGCGTGCATACAGCTGATGATGAGCAGGAACTGTCCAAGTAAGAATGAACTCGTACCACTACAAGTACCTTGTGTGACACTCCAAGCATAGCCCGCTCCACAGATGACCTTGAATTTATGGATCAATTGTTGCTAATCTCCACATTCTTTTTAAAACAAAAAACACACTTTTTAAAATAGAAATTTACAAATAGTGTTCCGCCCACAACGAGGTGGTAAAACTCAAGCTAACGGCGGTTAGGGATCCAGAGAGGGGAACCTCCTCACTATGCGTGCCGTGTCCAAGACAACCGCCTTCTGCATCTGACTCTTGACTCAGCTGTTGAGTGATAGTTTTTCAAGATGTTGGTCGAAACTTTTCGCTATTGGTCGAAACCTACCAATTGTTGTTATTGTGACGAATAATAATTTAGTTGATATGATTGATTTTTCATTCAAATCAATTATGCTATTGTTACAGGCAGTCAAGAACATCTTTATAAGAACGTGTTACAAACAAATCGAACGTTCAGTAAGATGACCGCGTGTGGACTGTTCTACGTAGACGCTACACTGCCAATGTGCTTGGTAGGAGTTATCAGTAATTACGTTATCATGCAGTTGCAATTCTTTTTTTTATAAATTAAATGTTTTTGTAAAATACTCTTGACATTTATATCATTTTGACAACGTCTTGGTAACAATTTATAGTTGTTTTAAGTACGGACTACCTTATTTTGTAGCCATTTTTCAGAAATTGAAAATACTCATGAATAGAAACAACTTTCATTATGGGGCCAACAATAAAAAATGAAAAAAATAATTATACAACGTGTCACGGAATACACGCAAGACCTCAGACACCCCAATTAGAATATTTAATAATAGAACTAAAACAACATCTGTAATTCAATTTACTTAAAGAACACAGTTTTTTTTAATAAAATAGTTGTCCTGACTGAACGTAAAACGTTCGAGCATACTAGTCTATCCCTACGCACACACTCACAGTTTTCGTGCCTCCACAAATGCATGTTGTGCTGGTTGTAAATACCAACTCGTGTGAAGGTGCTCTCATCCGTCCAGATGATGTTTTGTTGCCAGTTTTCCAACAACCATCTACAAAATTGTAGTCGTGGCAAATAGTCAGTCGGCATCAGCTCCTGACAAAGTCGTAGGTGGAAGGGGTGTTCGCCATCAGCACGTAATGTTCTCCACACGTACATGTGGCTACAGTTAAACAACGGCGCTGCTTCTCTCGTGCTGCTCTCTGGATTTTCATCGAAATAATCAAGAATGTTTTCCTGCAAACGACTAGAGCGCACATTCGTCCCTCTATCCATTGCCGTGTTAAGATAAAACGTTCCGGAGTCCCTCAGGCGCTGAGTTGCACCTAGCATTGTCCTGGCGCTCACTCTGGTACCATGTCGTTCATTGAACACTCGACACGCTAACTCCACATTATCGCCGCAACGAGCTAGTGTCCTCACCATCTCCGTGTAGTGAATATTGCTATACCGGAAAGCCATCGCGTGCGTAAACAAGTAACAGCAACAACAACAAAATTACGAAATTCACTATTTTTTTATGTCAATGTCAAATATTTTTATGTCAAATGTCAAATGTCATCAAATGTCAAAGGGCTAAGTCGGTAAATTATTGCGTCTCGCTCTTTCATATTGATTTTGCGTTTGCAAAAAACGTACATTAGATTTTCTAATATTTTGTCATTTCTCAAGAAAAGATTGGGAAATGCGGAATTACAAATTCAGTTATGCATTTAAAAAAAGCTTTATTGTTTTTGAAGTAAGGTTAAAATTTCCTTAAATTACGTACAATAGGGGTGTGTGTGTGTGAGTAAGGATACTAAGGATAGATATGAACTACAAAGTACAAATTCGGTTGTGCAGTTAAGTACGACGTATTGCTTGGAATTAAAGATTAATCTTCCTTAAATTAAATATTTTATTTTTCGCACACTATTAAAATAATGCATTGATATTATTACGTGTGTGTATGGATAGCTATTGAGCGAGCTACAAATTCAGCCATACATTCATATGGGTTTTTATTGCTTTGAGATAAGACTTAAATTTCCATAATTAAAATATTTTATTACGTTGGTTTTACGCAGTGATCCTAATTTAGGTTAAATAAAGGATTTTTCCGGAGAAAATTAACACATATAAATAATGATGGAAATCGATTCAGAAGCCGATTCTGAGCAAACTACTTTCAGGTCTTGCGTTTATTCTGTTACATATTGTATATATTGTTAAAACACGTGTACATATGGACATTCACAGTCTGAAATAAATGATTTAATAATAATAATATCCAATACATACTCAATATTGCAATTAAATATAAATTTTAAATTAAAGCTTGTTTTTTTTTTTTAAATATCATAATGGCGCAATTACACTTCGTAGTTAACCCATATTCGGGTGATCGAAAGACTAGTCGAATTCGGGTACCCGATGCATTATTTGCACTGGTCATCGCACTGGAATACAGGCTTAAGACTACGAAGCTTTGATGAAGTCGAAGAATAACATACCTGTGTTTGCGCATGCGGATACGATAAAGCCGGACGAGATAGCCCAAAGTCGAGCGCACTCATCCCCGTTCATTTACACTTGGTCGTTTTCGGGTGAACAACCAAGTGTGATTGCGCCGTAACGTGTATAAAAAAACACTGAAATTAGCAAAAAAATAAAAAATGCTCAAATACGATTTTTTGCATGAAACCCCATTTCTACAGTGGATGTGGTCATAGTAGAAAATCATTAGGCAGTCAAGATGTATTATCTAAGAAACATTTGAAATATGTTAATGGATTGGGACAATTTTTTGCATGGTCCTTTGTAGTTTTCTGTTGAGTAACAAAAATTCTTAATCCACATTTACTTTTCTTATTTTGTCAGTATTACTATCAACTTGCAACCGACTATACAAGTTAAATTCAATATCAGTAATGGCGTTGTTTATAATACCATTAATGTATCAACCGGAATTGGAAATGTTAACTGCGTTTTTATCACTGATTGGATCAGTACATTTATTAAAACGTCAACAAGGTTCTATTAATTGGTCAACGTTTTGTTGGAAGAGTCCGTTCCTTGTCATCGTTAGCGGAAGTTTTTAAAAATGCCCCTACAACAAGAAATCACTTCTGAGATAAACAAAGTGATCAATAATCGACTCGAGGTGGAATTCCAAAGAATAGTGTATTCTTTTTACTTCTTGTTTAATCTGTTTTTTACTTCCAAATGTAAAGTACGAGACAATTATATTTATCCAAGTGCAAAAATAGATAGGATGCTAGCGTTTCTCTGCATGTTATGCATCAATGCTTTGTGTCTTTATCAAATGTTTACTGTCGATTCCACGCTTGAAAATGCAAACAAGTTTGACAATCAACTGTTTGCATTCTTTGCTATTAACACTTACATCGTCGATTCAATCGGGTTCACTATGCTTTTCATTCAAGACTGCCTGCATAGAGAAAACATCATCTTACTTATCTTGAAGATCCAAAACATTCATAAAAGTATAGACTTCAGCAAGAAAACCCGGAATTTTATTGTCTGGAATTGGATTTCTACTACGATTATTGTCTGTAGTAATATTTTGATAATCTTCATGTATTATAAAACTATTTATCGTTATGATATGACTTTCATTGTTGACATTATCTGTGATATAATGTATATCGCATTGGACATCAATTTTGTGATAGTCATACGAATTATCATATTGTTAAGGAAATATCTCCTTGCATGGATTGAAGAAATCTTGATGATGAATTATGAATATGGCATTGATCAACAATGTGTCAAACAGTTTGCGAAATATCGAAATATTTTGAAAACTTACAATTTGTATAAGAAAGTTTTTCAGATATTGGTAAGTTTTTGAACGTTTACCTTCTATTATAAGTAATTAAAGTAATAGGAGCTGATGTGTTCATGGATAACACTGTAAAAGCTATAATGACGGTTTTACAGTTAGGCTCTCGAGTGGCAAATCGTACTAAGCATACTTTAATGACATTCTTTTTTTTTTCACAGGCATTTTATTACCCATTTGGTGCATTTAATCGTACACTGTGCTACGTTAACATAATGATTTATGACTTGAAGTCGTCTGAACTGGGATACGAAGTAAGTGTTAATATCATTCTTTGACAGTTCAAAAGTGCCTTTTAATGGTTTTATTAAATACAGAATTTATTCTACCCCTGTACTCAGGGACAATGTAGCTTCCTATTAGCGAATTTTCAGAATCGGACCCGTAGTTTCAGAAATTCGCACATTCAAACAAACAAAAGGTTAGGTTAGGTTCGATTCGTGCCATTCGACGAAATATTGGCTGAAGTTCATATTAAGTATATACGTAGATAACGTGACTCATTTCGCTACCAAAATATATGGTCGTTTTCCAGCAAAAATTTTTGCTCAAACTTAGTTTACGTCAACCTGAGACATATCTATTTATTTAATGTTTTAGTGTTTGCTTCAAATTTCTGGGCTAATTTTATGGCTGGTAAAGGATGTAACTTTAGTAATAATACATAGCATACACTGTGAGAAGTTCTACATATGTGTGGAGGAAGCTAAGACGGCGTGTATACAGCTGACGAAGAACAGGAACTGTCCAAGTAAGAATTTATATTATACCACCTTAATCTAGTGCAGTGATTCCCAATGTGGTCCAGGTGGACCCCCAGGGGTCCACGAGAGACTCAGACTCGGGGCAGAGGTGTGTACCCATCGGTACACAGTTACGAATAAGTTCCTTTATGTAATAGGGGGCAAACCTATAGCCATCAACCGGGCACAAATCTAGACTCCAAAGCTGCTACTGTGAAATTCCTGATGGAAAAACCAAATAACTCTTTGCCCGGTCTGGAAATCGAACCCAAAACCTCATGCTCAGCAGTCGCGACATTTCGAAAATAATTTTTATTATGGAATCTTTGTTTACAGAGAGTCAAGAACAACTTTGTAAGAGAGTGATTCAGACAAATCGAATGTTTAGTAAGATGACCGCGTGTGGACTGTTCAGTGTGGATGCTGCGCTCCCAATATGTTTGGTGGGACTCATCACTCACTACGTTCTCATAGAGTTACAACTCTATTTTGTGTAAAGTAAATAATTTTGGAAAATACAACTGGCTTTTTGTTATAAGAGGTAGCATATAATATATGTTTAATATGATTAGTAAACATAGCATAACATCACGCCTGTAATTCCCAAAGGGTTAGGCAGAGGTGCATCCATATAAAAGAGGGCAAGCCTATTGCCATCAACCGGGCACAAATCTCAACTCAACTCTCGGCATGAGCCGAGCGTTGAAAATCCAACAGTGCGCAAGGCTGTATACTATCAGGTATTACATTTTAAAAACATTTATAATAATATAATAAAGTTGAAGAGTTTATTTGTTTGTATAACAGTCGGGTTGCAAAAATTGTATATAACAGTCAGAGTCAGATCCACAGGAGCGGAGCAGTAAAGACGTAAATTAACGCGGGTGAAAGAAACTACGTGGACGAAGTCGCGATCAGAAGCTAGTGAAGGATAAGTGTAAATACCAATTCCATTACAAAATGCTTACTTTAGCTGTATCATTAACTAAAGTTTCACAGAAGTAGATTAATATCGATCGTTGTTAGTCTTGCACTACACCAATGATTCGTTAACTCTTAGAAGTAACAAACATGATTTGGTTAAGACGAAATATTGTACATTCTATAAATTACAACGCTGTCACAATCGACAACGCACCTACCACGTCTACCAACGAAGCTTCATCAAGCACCATAATCGAAGAAGATTTGCAATCAGTACTGAGACCGTTAAATTTAATGCAAGCACCTTTCTTTTGCTCAAAGTACGCAATCCGTGATAACCGTATCAAACCAAACAGTTGTTTGTACAACTTGTTGGGACTCGTTTGCGTGTTGATATTACGGATACTTAATTTGTACAAGTTAGTAAGAAGTTCATTCTTTATCGTATGGAAATGTGTGACCTATTTCCTTTTCTGGAGCAATACTTGCGACTCTCTCTTCTATACAATCGGTTCCTTACTGAACAGCTATCTTAATATCATTCATAGTAATATGAACATACTACTGGTTTTAAAAGTCCAATACGTGCATAACATTCTTAAGATCTATAAAAACAAATACAGAAGTTTGATCATCTATAACTGGATTTCCGTCATCATCATATACAGTTTCTATGTGTGTTTCATTACTTATGTGTGCATAGACTATTTTGTCGTCAATGTTCTCGGTGTAATTTCAATCTTTGTCACCTTATCTTTTGATACGAATATTATTTACGCTATGCAACTCATCAAATTACTAAGAAATACGCTTAGAATGTGGATTCTGGAAGTACAAGAAACTAGAAACGTGGATACGGATAGTGATACTTACTGGAATGTAATGTTTGATGTATATCGAAATATTTTGGAAGCTTATAAGATTATTGAGAAATTATTCAAATCAGTGGTAAGTGTATCGCCAAGGCATTCCTTTGTCCGAACGTGTCAAGCTTTTTGATGGCCATGAGGATTGGTGGCATGACTTTATTATATCACAGTATAAAAGTTATTATAAGTCAAAGTCAAATCATTTATTTCAAGTAGACCATTAAAAGGCACTTTTGAACGTCAGACGAAAAATAGAATTGAATCTAGTTGCCCATTCCAAAAGGTATAGTTTCGTTGGAGAACAATAATTTTAATACAAGGCCATTACTATCCCACTGCAGGGCAAAGACTTCTTGTCATACAGAGAAGGCACGAGCATTAATCACCACGCCTGCCAGGACTGTAGCTAGAGTCGAATTTGAGGTAGGGCAGCATTGGTTACAGGTAGGTCGGAAGTAAAAAAAAAGTCATAATTTGATCTGCCCTCGAAACACGGGCTCCTAATCAATCACCATGTATTTTTTTTTTTTTTGAGGTGGGTAAAAATCATCAAATGAGTCCTTCCGTCCTGGGTGGGGCGGAAGGGACTGTCAGACTTTTACTGACTAAAAAACCACCCTGTTCCTTCTGTTGCCCTTTACGTTCCGGGGCCACGGTATCCTGTTAAGACGTCCCGCAACCCCGGAATCACCATGTATAATATCTGACATTTTATGATGACTCTGAAACTATGAACAAACAATTTAATTATAATAATTTATCTTATTTTTGGTATTTTTAAGGAAGGGCATTGTGATTTCAAGGTAGGGCATTGCCCCACAATGCCCCCCCCTAGCTACGGCCATGACGCCTGCTCAAGGCGATTTTAGACTTATATAAACTATATGGTATTTTCCTTCTTTCCCTTTCGATTTTAAAAGCTAAATTTTATCCGACGTTTCCCACGAGAATGTCGTTTTCGCTTATGTCTGAATCTCAAGCTACCTTTTTATTAAATTTCATTACAATCGGTTCAGTAGTTTTGCTGTGATGAGTTGACAGATTGACTTTTGCTTTTATACTAGTGTGGATTAATATTGCAATTTTTTTCAGATTGTGTGGTATGTTATCAACACTGCTTTTCACAGTTTGTTGAACATAGCTGGATTATTAACTCTGAAACTAATAATAGCAACCGGCTTTACTCGAGTAAGTCATTATTATATTAATATATTTTTTTATACAGTTAATTTTTGTCCGTCCGTATGTCATAGGACTGTATCTTTCAAACCGTAATAGGTAGGTACTAGGCGTACGACTTCAACTCGCACTTGACTGTATTTTAAAAGCTTCTTTTACATTTTTTGTTTCAGACCATCGTGCAACTACTAAAATCTCAACTGTGGGTACTCAAAAACATAATCTTATTGACATGTTTAAGTGTACAATATGAAAGATTTTATACAACAATGACAGATGTTTATACCACTTGTATACTGCTCCTGACGTCACAAGAGAAGACAGGTAACACAGTCCTAGATAGTACAAACTAAGGGCGCTTTAAATTTATGCGTTTCTTGGCGGCCTGCTGCGGTGCCGAAGCGGTGCGTTAGACGTACAGCGCACGGACGATCCTCTTTTTTCATACAAAACGCACGGTGCGGCAACAGTGCGGCGCCGGTACCGCGAACGCTCGACAACCGGATATACTAACGTCCGTTGCCGCACCGTGCGTTTTGTATGAAAAAAGAGGATCGTCCGTGCGCTGTACGTCTAACGCACCGCAGCAGGCCGCCAAGAAACGCATAAATTTAAAGCGCCCTAAGAGATGAATGAACCTATTTTAATGAAACTTAACCTATATATCCTGCTTATGTGTGGAAAGTTTCATTGAAATCGGTTCGTTTATTTCGAAAAATAAGGACTTGAAAGTTTGTATGAAATGCCGTTAGGCGTAAAAGCTTTTAAGAGAATAAAGAGCTTATTTACTTTTACCTATAGTTGACAGTGCAACAGCAATAGGCAATAGGCTCGCCCCCACAACGAAATTAATCAGAAAAGAATAGTGGAGAAGTAAGAAAAAATATAATTTCCACTTCCCTCCAAACAAGCAGGACTCCAAGACTCCAAGACAGTTAATCGTTTCTCTGGGACTCGTCGAGCTTCATTGCCTCGGCGCTTTTCTGGTGGCCTCCCTGTTGATTCTGGCTTTCAGGAGTTGCAGATGGTGGGAACAGTGTGGCGGGCTTGTCCCAAAAAAAAAGGCTCGCCCCCACTTACAAGGTACTTAAAACATAACTGGCGAAATGTGGGTGTACTAATGGGTACACAATATACATTTGAAAATTAATTCTATTTTCGGTATATTTTGTAAATTTTTCATTTGCCTTGACGTTAAGTTTTCACTTCAATCGGCAATCCCAGTCACGCATGTCGGTGACGCAGTCACATCACCATGTCAGCGATGAGAACCCATAAGTTTCACCCAACCTAATTCAGCTCAAAGCAGCTAAAATATATTTTCACTTCAAAAAGAATTCACGCTATTTTTTTTGCCTGCCTCGTTGACTGCCTCGTTGGTCTAGTGGTTAGTGACCCTGACTGCAAAGCCGGAGGTAGTGGGTTCGATTCCCACTCAGGACAAACTTTGTGTGATGAGCATAATTGTTGGTTCTGTGTCTGGGTGTAATTTATCTATAATATGTATGTATTTATAAATTATATAAGTATGTATATCAGTTGTCTGGTTACCATAACACAAGCTATGCTTAGCTTGGGATCAGATGGCCGTGTGTGAGTTGTCCCAAGATATTTATTTTTCCACAGAAACACAAATACGAGTTTGTAAGAATATCCAGCGTTTACAAAGGGCGTCGTTTACGAAGATGACTGGCTGCGGGTTATTCTGTATCGATGCGAAGCTACCTCTTCAGTTATCCGGCTTTATCATTACTTACACCATAGTATTGCTGCAGTTTTATTTTTAAGATACTGCTATTTAATCAGTTTCTTTTGTTGCCCTAAGAACTTATTGGTCATTGTAAGCTGTTGATACATTATCCATATATCTTAAATAAATAAATAAATAATTTAGTTTGTCTTTTACTGTCTTTTAAATAAGTTCTGTTTATATACCTATGCCCAGGAAGTGGATTGAAAGACCTACACTGACTTTATTGGTGAGGTTCTTCATATAGGTCGGGTGCGCAGTAGTCGGCGTGCTTTTATGACCAATATTAATAAATGTGGACAAGGCGAAAGGAGTACGTAAGTCGGATCGTAGCAGGTGGCGTTCTGTGGTTACTGCCTACTCCCATGGAAAAAAAGGAGTGAGCGCTAGTTTATTTATGTATACCTACCTAATATTTCAATTATTTAAGCACCTTATTGACAGCCCAATTGATATATTATATAGACTCAAAAATATTGATATATCCATTACAAAATAAATAAATGGAATCATAAAATAAATATAATTAATCATAGTTACAAAAATGCAAATTGAAGCAATACAATAGCATAGTTAGTCACAAGACTCATGAGACTCAATTGTAACGCAGCGTCTAAGTAGAACAGGCCACACACACGTATCTTGCTGAACGATGCTCGATGCAAGCGCAGGACGTTCTTGCATAGCCTTTTCTGGTCATCTGTCAAATAATATTATGTAGTAGCGTAGTCGGAGAGGAGGAAAGATTTTGAATATGTCTCCATCATCTTTCACTCGCTCATTTCTCGCTCTACTTGGGGATTAAAATCCTTTTTAAAAGCTTTTATTCAACTTGCAATGTATGTATGTAACTATGTTTGTTCGGGTGGCATCTTGCAACTCAATTTTGATGCAGATATATTCAAACGATTCTGTTGAAATTTTGCACGCTTATGTATATCATACATCTGACAATGAAATATGATGATGACATAAAGCTGATCTGATGATGGAGCTTGAAGGTGGCCATAGGAATTCTGTAATACAACGACCAACCCCATCGAGTTTCTTTTAATATTTTTAAATAAAAGCTTGTTTATAAAAAAAAGATTTTTACTTTTAATTTATTCAAAAATGTTTTGAATTGTCTCATTTTAAAAATATATTGTTATTGAGGCCATCTGGCCAGTTTGTGAAAATTTCAACTTTCTATCTGATAGACGGATGGACAAACAGACAGTGGAGTCTTAGTAATAGCGCTCCATTTGGCACTCTTTGCGTACGGAACCCAACAAATGGAATGAAAAGCATGGACACGAAATATTACCTGAACAATTTGACAACAGAATTATTGCGCAAGAATCTTGAACACTTTCAATAGCTAGATAAAGTTTTTCGCTTTGTTGGCTCAAAATTGTTTGATAAATTAAATCCTTTGCCATCCAACCAAGTACGGATAGCGTCCCTAACATTGATATGTCCTGTAAAAAACATTTTTGAATCAGAAATTCATTTATTTATTTTTATTTATTTAAACTTTATGCAACAAAAGTACAAAGGCGGACTTAATGCCTTAGGCATTCTCTAACAGTCGACCAAAGGTGGTGAAAAGATAACATGGTAGGTGCAAGTTATTGTATGAGAGCAAAACAACAAAATTAGAGATTAAAATAAAATAAAAAGTACTAAAAAAAATTACATAAATAAAATGAAGTGTACACACGTACAAAATAATTAAATACTACTTATTATAAAAATGCCATATAATATACATAACCTTTACCAGGTGGTCTTCCACCTCGTGGGGGGAAAATATATACTTACTATATTATTAATCACTACGCCTGTTTTAAATGCTTCAATAGACACTTGGACGTAAAGCAGAGCGTGTGTAAATATTTCTATAATGTAATAAAGTATCTGAAAATGAAAAGAAAACAGTGAAAGTGAAAATGTCAAATAAGAAAAAAAATGTAAACAAAAACAACAAATTCAGTTTTACAGTTTAAAGAATTAATTCTTTAATACTTACAAATTGCTGAAAACAATCTTTATGAATGTTATAACATTTTAATATATCAATATAAGCCTGAAATACTTTTTTACAGTCTTCTCCAGATGCGTTTAGTTGAGAATTCAAAACGTGTGTACTCCAAAGAACAAGTTTATTTTCCAACAATTGTATAAGTCGAATTGTATAAAGTACATTTAAATCAAAGGTAATTACGAGGAAGCAAATAAACATAGACACGTAAGGTATACCAATGAGTATACAAATAGCGGTAAAAATAGATACATGACCACACAAAGCCAGGATTACAATAATCCAGTTCCAGACAATAAAGTGATTAAAACTGGCTTCATTGTTTATGAACCTGTGCACTTTTTGAAAAGTTAAGACAAACTTGACGGATTTTTTCGTTTGTATAATACCAGTTATAAAATTAATAATGAAGCCCAAACAATAGTACACAGTATCATAAGAAGAAGTGACATGCATAAAAGCCTTATTACTGATAAAATCTTGGTAGAAACTAAGCATGTAAGTGCGGTAAGCAAAAACAAAAATGAACACTAACATCACAGTCATTGAAGCTAAATTGGAAAGTAAACTATTAGGAGTTATAACATTATGTTTGATGCGATATTTAGGACAGAAAATTACATATTGCATAAGATTCAGAGGCAAAAGCATCGACTGAACATCTTTATCCACTGTTTTGTACAAAACATTTTCCGTGTAATTTTTTTGTTTGATATTTCGAATTGTGATCATTATTTATAAAGCAGTAAGGTACTAAATGACAGTACCTTCTAAGATCGTAGTGATAGTGAAATGGATGGTAAATATAGATTATCTGCCCACACCAAACTCATTAGGAAAATTATATGGCCATCAATAATTAATTATATTATTTAATTACTCAAAGTTCGTATAATAAACATTGTTTATAACGGTAGAAAGGAACTTCTTAAAACAAGTATAATAATGAATACCTATTAGACTAGTATAGGTGATTAAGCAACCTGCTGTTACCTTTTATGACTTTGGGAAACTTTACTTATTAGAGTGCCACAAGGAAGTACACTCGGTCCTAGTTTAAATCTGTTTATATTTCTTCTTAAGAGAAGAAGGAAATATTTGTGAAGAATATAATAATACTAGCTTTTGCCCGCGACCTCGTCCGCGCAAATGTCGGTTATCGCGGACGCAGACGAAGTCGAAGTCGAAGTCTAATAAAAAGTAGCCTATGTCTTTCCCCGGGTCTTAAACTATCTCTATGCCAAATTTCATCAAAATCGGTTCAGTGGTTTAGGCGTGAAAGCGAGACAGACAGACAGACAGACAGAGTTACTTTCGCATTTATAATATTAGTAAGGATAATCTGTTTAATGAAACTTGAATTACAAAAAAGCGAACTGTAGTAACACAATAACGTTGTTAGTCAGCAGACTCATGAGACTCAATTGTAACGCAGCGTCTAAGTAGAACAGGCCACACACACGTATCTTGCTGAACGATGCTCGGTGCAAGCGCAGGACGTTCTTGCATAGTTTTTTCTTGTCATCTGTCAAATATTTTACGTTAATATGTTTATTAATTTTAACAAGTCCGAATACTTGATAGTTTTTTAACTTAAGATAAAAACCATAACTCAAAAAGCAAACATCTTTAGAAGACTCAAAAGTGTCGCTTTAGAAAATCAGATATTACGAGCATATAAAATGGCAAAGCTACGATAAATTAAATTCCAATCACTTTATTACGATACTATGATAAATGAAAACCTGAGGCTAACATTGGTAGTCTTAAAATTCCTATACGGTCTCCAGTAGACTATAATAAAATTATTGATATGAACATAGTATTAGAAAATTTCATTGCTGGGCATGAGCCTCTTCTGAAGATCGCCGCAATGACCGGTCTTGCGCTTCCCGCATCCAACGTATTTCCGCGACCTTGTGCCGAACAGTGTTCCATCGAATGTCGTAAGAAGCAACTAGGGAATATGCACCAGAAGGTGGGCAGCAGCGTCCTCTATAAAACAGACTCACCACCCAAAACTGCAATCACCAAACCGCTTACCAACCATGGCGATTATGGCAAACCAAACATCAGAAAATTACCTGAACAATTTGACTTCAATATTAGTGCACATGAGTCTTGAACACTTCGTACAGCTAAGTAGAATTTTTCACATTGCTTGCACAGCATTGTTAAATAAACCAAGCTCTTCGACATCCAGAAGAGCACAGATAGCGACCCCATCCTTGTTGCATCCTTAAACAAAATTGATGTTTAAAATAATAATATACCTGCGCAGGAGCAATCTCAGGTGTAAAAGAGTGGATGACTCTGAATTGCGTATGGAGTTTCTTGCCCATTATTCTCCATACAAAAATACCTTTTGGAAGGGACAACTAGATTCAATTCCTTTTTCTTTGTATTATGACGTTCAAAAGTGCCTTGTAATGGCCTAATTGAAATAAATGATTTGACTTCGACTTTGACTTTGATTGCCATCTTAATTATTATTGTGATGTGTGTAGGCAAGTAGGGGCAATTAGTATTGCGTCCTCCTCCTCCTCCTCGCGTCGTATTCCTCATTACTGAGGGTCGTGAAGATCCCGATGGATCAGCTTCTTGTTGATAGCGTCTCGCCATCTGCGTCGGTCTTTGGCTTCATGAAGTGCGACGTGCAATTGGGTGTCCAATGTGGAGCGGACCTGGTCTGCCCATCTTGTTGGGCTGCGGCCTCTTGGTCGTTTTGTATTGCGTAGAGACAAATAATTCCACATCCAGCGGTTAACACAATGACAAGTTATATAAAGTCACTGATTAGACTGGTTCCCACGACACAGGGAATCCTAGTGTGGGGACCAGGGGACCTGTAATCTAGTGCTTAATGCTTTTTGGTACAAATAAATTTATTTTTATTTTTTATTTTTTTATATTATTAAAATAATACTTACAATATCGTCAACTACCAGGCTATTCTTAAACATGTCAATAGTTATTTGGACATAAATGAGAGTGTGATTGAATACTTCCAAAATGTAATAAAGAATCTGAAATTAAAAAAAAAAACATTAATTTCATCAGTAATATATAGGTAGGTATTATAACAATACTAGCTCAGCTAACCCAGCGAACATCGTAACGCCATATTTTTTCTTGTATGAAAAATATATTTTGGCCGATTCTCACACCTACCCGATATGCACACAAAAGGCAAAGTGTTATTGGTTTTGTTGGTTTTTCTATCAGGAATTGCTCAGTAGCAGCCTCGAAATCTGGATTTGTGCCCAGTTGATGGCAATAGGCTTGCCCCCTATTACATGGGACTTAAACATAACTGGCGAAATGTGGGTGTATAGGTACACTAATGGGTACACGGTACACCTCCTCCTAGGAGGTATTTTCTCTGTACCGTAGGTACTTTGAAGTTAAATCGTAACTATCACAACAAAAAAACTGTGAACTTAAATTAAGCTTGACAGCAAGGTACTTACAAATTGCTGATAACAATCCTTTAGAATGTCGTAACACTCCAAAATATCAATGTAAGCCTGTAACATCTCTCTGATATCATTTTCTTTGTTCAGACCTTTCAGTTCATGAGAATTTAGAACTCGGAAACTCCAGAGAAAAACTTTCTTTTCCAACAATTGAATTAGGCGAATAGTATATAGAATATTAAAATCAAAAACAATAAAAAAGTAGCAAACATATGTATATTTGTAAGGAAATCCCATTAGTATACAAAAACCAGTGAAAACAAAGACATAAGTACCCAGAGTCACCATAACAGTAATCCAATTCCAAATGATAAAGTGATTAAAACAGGTTTCAATACTGAGAAGTCTGTGTACTTTTTGAAAAATTAAAACAAACTTAATATTTTTTCTACCATGAATTGTACTACTGACGAAATTTAAAACGAATCCCAAACAGTAGAACACAGCGTCATTGTACGCAGTGATCAACATGAAAGTAGTACTATCTCGCTCTAACTGGTGAATATGCAGCATATACGTGCGAGAAATGAAGGATAATATTAACAGCAGAGTTCCTATCATTGAGACAGACTTGAAAATCAAACCATTTGAGGTTATGGAATTGTCTTTGATGCAATATTTGGGACAAAAACCGATGTATTGCATCAGGTTTAAAGGCAAAAGCATCGACTGCACATCTTTGTCCACCATATTGTGTTCATTATTCACACAATATTTTTCTCTGATATTTTCAAATGTTCCCATTTTCAATAAGTTACCAACAGTAGCTCCTTTGCTCACAATCAATGATCAATGTTTTAACTGCGCACGTCAAAAACTTATTTACACTTGGTATGTCTCCTCTATCATGGGTAATGGATTGAATTTAATAGATATAAATTAGTGCTGTATAATTAATGCTTTACCGAATTCAAATATTCCTTGGTACGTTCTACCGTATTGATATTGACCTTGTTATCTCTTCACCATATTTGGTTGACTGTTAGAGAATGCCTAAAGCATTAAGTCCACCTTTGTACTTTTGTTGCATAAAGTTTAAATAAATAAATATTGATATACAAGGTGTAAAATACAGACTGTTGCTAGTAATATTTTTTTAGGCATTTTACATTACTTAATTTTTTAGGGTTCCGTACCTCAGTCGGCAAAAACGGAGTCCTTATAGAATCACTTTGCTAACCATCTGTTCGATTTTAATAATAGTTTCTACGGATAAGCAGGACACATAGGTGTAAACAGTTATTAGAGAACATTTTCTAAAAATTATGTTACAGCCAAATTAGACCGGTTTCCATAGAAACAGAAACCAATTATCTTTTTTAATTGGACATTTCGATAATGTTTTCTTTTAAGACCTATGTATACTGCTTATGCATAGGAAGTTTCATAAAATTTAGTTCATTCATTTGGACAAAGAAGGGCTTGAAAGTTGGCATGAAATACCATACGGCGTAAACGCTTTCAATTATCCATGACCATCAGAGTCAAGAAAAAACCATACCTCAACGAGTCTTTTTATTTTTAGATCGATTACAAGAATGCGAACTGCAGTAAAACAATTGAATAGTTTGCGAGAAGTTCCGCCAGGTGGAGTACTAGACACACATCTACGTAAACCAGTCGACAGGCGCGCATCTTAGTGAACGACGCGCGGTACACGCGACGGACGTTCTTGCATAACTTCTTGTCTTCATCTGTAAATTAAAGTTCGAATAATAACAATCTGTAGGTAATTTATTTCACACATTTGCGTTAATATTTTTAAAATAAATGTTATATTTCTTGTCTGATGTATCTTCAACTATATTCTTTGGTACCATCTAATTATCAAATATACAGTTTACATACCCGTGCAGTTCGATTTCAGAAGGAGAGTGCATGTATCCTGTGAATATTCCAACGCTTTATAAAATGCTTCGCAGTTCAGACTCAATATGACTTGTAATATCAAGTTCTTGGACAACCATACTAATATCATAGCTGACGATGACATTGCTACATACTACAAAAATAAAAACAGCAGTTTACGAGGAGAAGAATGAGAGATAACTTATTTCTAAATCATTTATTATTACTGTTGAAAACTTTTTGGGCTTTTTCGTTTAAGTTAACTTATTGGAACATACCTATAGTTTGCTCTGTACTTAATGCGGTCAGTTACGTTGAACTTATAGGCTATTCCGGCTGATAGTATAATAGATACAAATTAAACTACGCACCAGTTCTTCTGGTTTTCGTGATTTTTGATAATATTGTATTAATATTTCAATATACACTAACGAATGCAATAGATTCTTCAGCGTATAATGGAACACCTGTAAACAAACAAACTCTGTATAATGTAATAATGAACTAATGTGAGGCAATAATGGGAATTGCGGGGCAGTTCTTCGTTCTTCTTTAGTAACAGAAGAACGAAGAATTGCCCTTTGGTCTGTTGGTCGTAAAAGCGACTGCCAAGTTAGAGTATTTCCGCTAGGAAATTATCAGTAGCAGCTTAGAGTTTAGAAGTTGGTAGTGTGACTCCCCCGTGCTTCGGAAAGCACGTACAGACGTTGGTTCTGCCCCTGATCTCTTCCCGGTCGTGTCAGATTGATGTCCCATTGGAGTATGAGCGCCGAGCGTAAGAAAAGAGAGAGTGTACTGTAACATCTCCTGCATACTTGTCTTCTCATTGGCTGTAGCCGCCGTAACCGAAATTTGGTCGAGAGAGTATTATTAATAGAGTATTTTTGTAACTAAACCAACCGTTTGTTGAAATATATTCTTATAAATATTGTAGCTTTTAAGTATGTGAAGGTAAACTTCGAATAATCTGTTGGGACACGTTTCGATTTGGTGATCATCGATAGACGTTGACACCCGGTGATTCCAATCAACAAACGGTCTTCAAGTAACTTCATAAATCTGATTGCGTAAATCATGTCAGCATCAAAAACTATTAAAACCACCATACCAATAATGACATAAAACGGTAGATCTGGATATAACACATAATTATTGATGATGAATAATATAAAGCTGGAAAACAGCATAACCACACAAATCCAGTTACTCTGGATGAATCTCTTGAAGTGAACCTCATTGCTGAGAAATCTATGCACTTCTTGTACGGTCAAAATAAACAACACGTTGTTCTTTGATTGAATTAGATTACATATCGATCCCCCCAACCAAGAACTCGGTAATGTGCTATTATGGGTTTTATGCTGTTATGTCAAATTCGGCATCTGTAGACTGGAATACACCTTAGCATTTTTTTTCAGATTTTTCTAAATCATATTTACAAAGAAATCATGACACACGTGTTTATTGTTGGGAAATAAGGCACAATAATATTTCGGCAATAAACCTGTTATAGATCTGTACGGAAAAAACTATTTACATTTTATTTGGGTAAGTTGCAAATACCGAGTTATTGGCGTAAATAATTTTCATGAAGTTTTTGGTAAACTTGTTTATGAGTTTATTGTTGAATTAATTTTAAAATACGTATTCCGTAATACGCACTAACAATGTTTTTAATAGTAATACTTACCTGTAATATTAATTAATAGATTGCAGGATTTGATTTATTGAATTCTTTTTATTAATAAATTTTAGCATAAAATTAAAGTGTCAATTGACATGGCCGGATTCTGCCCTCCAAATCAATTACCTACAATGTACATTGATTATTAATATGTAAATATTACTTGTAAAATAAACTAAAATTAATAGCAACAATTTATTAATAATAGCAATTATATTTCTTTAGAACAGGCGACAAAAAATGACAAAAAAATATGTATGTTAATTGATTTTGTTGTCTTTATAGTAGGGGAGGCCAGGAACGGATTTTTGGATTTACTCGAGCGCGTCTGACTAATATAAAGGGGGATACCTTGCACTCTGTTAAGTACCTCCACCATATATAGTATAAGCCCTGTATAGTGTATATAGGGCCGCGCGTCTAGGGCAGCGGATTTTATTTTTCAAACAATCAGATTAAAGAGTCCCTGCACATAATTGTCAGATTAAAGCCGGATTTACATATTTCTGACGTGTTGTGTTGTGACGCATCAGAACGGTATCAGTTTCATACATTTGACAGAAGCCATCACAACAGATCGCGACCCACAAATATAAATCTCACCATACTAAATGTATGAAACCGATACCATTCTGATCCGTCACAACACAACACGTCAGACAAATGTAAATCCGGCTTTAGGGTCAGCAGGACAACGACATCAAGCTGAACTATCTGTATATTAATCTGACGCGCTCGAGTATTTCAATGTCATAATTTTTTCTTCCATTTTCTTCTATTTTCAACCCCTTCGTATGGCCACCCCGATCACGCAAACCGGCAGATTATTATTCCTCGGTTATCAGAAACACGTTGGGCGCATACACTATTAATATCTGACACGCTCGATTATTTATTCGTTATTTTTTTTTTCATTTTTTAAAATCTGTACTTATGCGCTCCCTCCACCAGTGAAAGACCACCAACCATCACCAACCAATCAACCATAACCATCCGTAACCATTTTTACTTTTTAGCATCTAATTTTCACAATCCAAAAGGTCCCTACGACGCTGGAGTAAATCCACATTTAGCATCTTGGGCTCCCCTACTATTAATGTGCGCATGTGCGTAATAGTTTGGATACATGCACGACACAAATTCTGTATCTGAAGCACGCCTGAAGCTCATATTAAAATATTACACGGTCATGACTGTTAGAATCGTATTACTAAGGTAAATATCTCTAAAGTTAGTATCTAACGGTTTCACGATTTTCACAGACACCATTTTTCTGACTTTTTATGACACGAGTATTGACCACGTTGTTACGCATTATGCATCGACAACATACTCATGAGTGTGTATCCGAACGTCCTAGTTATTTTGACGTTTCGGTGCGTCAATTAGAATTTGCAGTCTTATGTTGATTCTTTCACGTATCACTGTATTTGCTTTTTGAGTTCTTTGTTGGATATTTCAACTTGACCTCAAGCTATCGTTTATCGGACTTTCGCCTAGGCTTCTGTGTGAATATTCTGCTGTGCATATTTGGACCTGTTTGTTTGTTTACAATTTGAATTCTAACGCTCACGAGCCACAATATCAAGGTGTTGAATTGGGGTCTAGTTCACAATATCGACAGTCACTACATCGATGGTCGCTGTATCGAAAACGTTCTATCGACGGGCTAATGTATCGACAGTACCCTAAATCTATGGTACGCTACATCGACAGTACCCCAAATCGTTGGTGCGCTACATCGTTAGTACACTAAAGCGACGGTATGCTACATCGATAGTAAACCAAATCGATAGTACGCTGCATCGACTACCCGATCCGAGCCAGATTTGATTAAAAAACACAGCATTTTTAAAAGTTTTAAATCACAATTTGTTAAATCTGTAAATTGCTTAATTTTGATGGAACCCACATTTAAATGGTTATTATAATTGATTTGGATAGTTTTTGTTATTATTAATTTTAGTAGTTTCCTTTTTTTAAATTAGTACTATAAATCAATGTTACTGAATACGAATTTATGTTTTTATTTTCAGCCATGTAAATGTACATGATATTTTTTATTTAGGGCACAGCTCTATACAAATTCCGGCCATGTCCTTTTATTCTGTTGTTTAATAAATATTACTAATAATCGAAATTATTGTATTTCTTTCGTTTATTACCTTCTACTATTACATTTAAATATAACGAAAAAAATCGGTATTGACTCGTAACGATAACACTGGTTTGCTAATTTTCATCGTAATAATAATGTTATTTATCAATACCGTTTACAAAATTATTTGAAATCACCACAATAACTACGTAAAAACACGTTACATATCAGCCTTACAATAAAAAATAACGCCGTAGAAGTCCATAACATAATGTTATGAAATATTTTTTTCGACAAATTTCCGGCAATAATCCCGTAATTACTATTACTGTAATATTTGATGTTAACAATTTTAGGTATTATTTGTTTTCATAAATTACTAGGTTTTGACTAAACGGGATTCCATAATAATGGTACAGTTATATTAAGCAAAAAAATACCTTTCATTTAATACATCAATGACTCCAATAGTCCCACTTGTTGAAAAGATATTTGATAAAATCAGTAAATCTTTTCTCCTGTAAAATTTTGATTTTTCGATTACCGGGTTATTGCTTGGGAGCGTCGATATAAAACTGAATAGAAATCCGGTAAAGTTAAAGAAGAAGTCGGTATACGTGCCGAGATCCTGAATTTCTAAAAATGTATAAAGTCAAAGTCAAAGTCAAAGTCAAAACATTTATTTCAATTAGACCATTTACAGGCACTTTTGAATTGTCAAGGAGTCTGTCAGTTAGTCCGAAAAATGAAGCTAGTTGCTCGTTCCAAAACGGAGGTAGGCCTCTATGGAGAAGAACGAGCAAGAAACTCCACGGCACTCTTTTAAATTAGGTTTTTACAAAATCCTGGTTACATTATTCTTGTTGATTCTACATGTGATCACAATGAAGATGAATATAAAACAGTAGTTAAAAATAATAAAAATAAAGATGTAAGCCATAGCAGTTAAGAGATGACCAATCCCAACTGACAGCACCCGTTCACGAGCATGACGCATGCATCAGCACCACCTAGCTCAACCATTATGGAGGGAGCCAAATCCAACACATGCGCCACCATCAGCGAGACATTTGAGTGAGCATGACAAGCTCTCAACTGCCATGCTCATTGTCAAAACACATAGTAACTCAAAAATAAAACGCTCCATGGTACTCACATTTACATTTACATACTTTTATATTATTTATAGTATTATTTATATACTTGCGCCTTAGCGTCGGAATTGTGAACAACCCGATAAATATATTCTGACATGTTTAACACTGCTCCACAAATTAATATGACTTTAAACAAAATGTCGTTTGGAATTATAATTTATTTTTAATGCGGAATTTTAGATTAAGGAGAACGGTTTGCATCAAGGTCAAAGGTAATAGCATAGCCTGCATATCATTATCCATAATATTTTCCGATAAAACATTTATTTGAACATTATTTCGTTTTTTACGTTTTATGATAGACATCATTTTGAAAGTACTTTCTGAATTCAAATGAAAACTATATTAAATGTACTTAATTGATTGGGTTTGTCGTGTAAACTAATATTAATAATCTAAACAGGTGATTTGTTTGTTTCAACGGGCTCCATCATTGCCCTAGCCTTTTTGCAACTATGTTGGAGTCGGCTTCCAGTCTAACCGAATGCAGCTGAATACCAGTGTTTTACATGGAGAGACTGCCTATCTGACCTCCACAACTCAGTAACTGGGTAATACGATACCCCTTGGTAAGTCTTGTAGTCAGACTTTCGGGCTTCTGACAACCCGTAACGACTGTCAAAGATCCACGTATGACAGCAGGGACCAATGTTTTTACGAGCTTTCCGAGGCACGGAGGAGTCTCAGTGTGTAAAGATGGTCACGCATCCATGGACCAGCAAGCACGAACGAACGTGAATGAACGCGCTTATCTCCAAAATTACTGGTTCCATTTTGAAAATTCTTTGGCTAATAGGAAGCTGTGTTGTCTTCGAGTCCTATAAGATATAAAATACTATAAATAAATAATATAAATTAAATTAATATTATATAAATTTTTATATCTACACTAATATTATAAAGAGGAAAACTTTGTATTTTTGTTTGTTTGTTTGTTTGTAATGGATAAACTCAAAAACCACTGGACCGATTTTAAAAATTCTTTCACCATTAGAAAGCTACATTATCTGCGAGTAACATAGGCTATATTTTATTTTAGAAAAAATAGGGGTTCGTAAGATATTTGGGTTTTTCGGACCCAAGGCGTAAAAAATCATTCAAAAAAGTTCTTTATTTGGCGTACGCCGCCTAAACTATAAAAGATAGAACCATAAAATGTACTAATTAATTAAAGACCTTAAAAATATCTACAAAAAAGTCCGCGACACAATAGCGTGTCGCGGACTTTTTTGACATTTTTTTTTTTTAAATCTTGAATTTTTTAGGGCTTCATTTAAACGCATTTATTTTGGTTACCTATCATAAGGTCGAAAAATATTTGACCGAATTTCATTTTACCTAAAACGTTTCAACTATTTTCGTTTCGTTTTTTTTTACTTAATCGAAGTCACGTCTGCCACTACATATATCAGTTGACCTATTATCAGTTCGACTTTTTTCATTACTCCGATGTTTCATTTGGTCGAAAAACTTTTTACCGAAGTTACACTTAGCCGAAGTATGTTGCATGCAAGCAAGCATGCAGCAGGCAAGCAAGCATGCAGCGAGAAGCAAGCATGCAGCAGGCAAGCAAGCATGCAGCAGGCAAGCAAGCATGCAGCAGGCAAGCAAGCATACAGCAGGCAAGCAAGCATGCAGCATTCAAGCGAGCATGCAACATGCATCAGGCATGGTTTCTGTCACGGCTCCGGCGCTGCGCTCCGGCTACGCGCCTACGCGATTTTTAATTACACTCTAGGGGTAGGGCAGACAAGACTACGTGGAGTCGGTTTTGCAGCGATTCGGTTCTGTCCTACTTCTGGACCCTGCCATCCCCTTCTAACCTAACCTGTCCGAGTCGGGGTGCCCCAAGTCCCGAGCTCGCTTCGCTCGCTCTTGCGCACAATGAAACAACCGGCTTAATTCTTTTAATAAATAATATTCCGTAAAATGTATTACGGTGTGGTAAAAATATGGCAAATGAAAAAAGTTCAAAAGAGGCTTCGGCGAATAGAAAAAAGTTATTTTGTAAATCGGTGAAATATAGTTCGGTAAAATAATACCTATGACACATGATACTTCGATAATCTAAAATTATGTCAAATAATGCATATAGCAAAAAAGACGTCGGTCAATAGTTTTCGGTAAAATGAAATTCGAAAAAGTGATCGGTTCCCATTTATTTTACACATGTCATTACTCCTTATAAAAAAAAACAAAGTACTGTTTATGTAGATAATATTTAGTCTTTAATTCATTAAAATTGGTCGTTTGGTTTGAAAGTTATGGCGAAATCAATATAATACTATTTCAAATCACTTGACGTACGTTTAGCAGGGAGGTAGTTTATAATTAGTAGACGTTCGCTAAGAACGGATTTTCCATAATTCACCCTCTAAGGAATGAAACGGGGGTCAAAAGTTTGTATGAAGAAAACTTTGACGCGGACGAAGTCGCGGGCAGAAGCTAGTACTATATAAAAACGAGGGATCCGTAAGAAAATTTACGCGGACAAAGTCGCGGGCAAGAGCTAGTGTTAGATATTTAAATAACGTTATTGACGGTTGAATAGTAATAATAATGACAGTCACTTTACTTAATTATTACGTTTCAAACCCTCGCCCTCACGGCCCAACGCTATTGTATCTTGCACTTAATTTTCAAATCTATTTGTAATAAATTAAAGTTTATTATAAATTAATCAATTAAAACTGGTCGAACTTATTGCTTCTTTATTTGAGCTGACCCTAATCTGTATAGTAATTGAACATCCCATTGAATAAAAATAAAACAAAGTACCTAACTCACAGATTTTTATTATCCCACAAACAACTTACAAACAGAATAAATACCTACGGGTTGGAACGAATATCGTAGCGAAAACTTTTTACTATGGATTTGTAGCATAGCTACGTCTTTGATTAAACTAAATAGTAGACTGCAGCCGTCGTCTATGACTTTTTTTTTTAAAAAAGAAAGAAAAAATGTAATGACACAGACCATGTGCACATATGAATAATAACAAAAAGGCAATAAAAAAAATAAGAAAACACATTGTGTGCTGCACAGCTGCGCCAAACAGGCTCAGTTCAGCATAAAATGACAGACCACTAGTGCCTGTTGCTGGTTTCTACTGGTTGATTGGGTTGGTCATCTAGTGTATGTCAATTGTCAAGTTATTTTACAAACTCGGTCGGTTTACATTTGATACGATTTTAACTGCCTAATTTTATAAAGATATTTGGTTCTATCTTGTACTTTGAACTATAACTCTATTCTCTAAATTGTTCAATCAACTTTTCTTCATTTCTCAATTCACCTTCGTTCTAGTTTAAGGCAACAAAAACATTGATTTTATTGTTAAATAAATCATATCTTTAGTACTACCTGGCTTTGTATTTTTTTTCTGAGTGACCATTAGTTCTACCATGGGTCATGGTAGAACTAATGGTCATTCTGATTTCAAGGTTATCCATTCATTACCGGACACCCTGTATATGATGCTAGTTTATTATAAGGTTGTTCAAACCATGTCAGAGGCCCTTGAGGCGGTTTATAAACTCTGACACTAGGGTGTGTGGGGTCGTAAGACCTTACAGCCCTCACGATAAAGAAAGAAGATAAGTTTGTAAACGCACCCACGGTACAGGAAAAATTCCTAATGTGAGGCAACATTTTAGAAAAAATAAATGAAAAATTTAACAAGCGAGTACCAGGATCACAGAAATGCAAACTGCAGCAATACAACGGT
Source organism: Hoplodrina blanda (assembly GCA_949316365.1). Taxonomy (NCBI): domain Eukaryota; kingdom Metazoa; phylum Arthropoda; class Insecta; order Lepidoptera; family Noctuidae; genus Hoplodrina; species Hoplodrina blanda. The sequence goes on along the minus strand of OX438568.1, from coordinate 2,026,716 downwards.
ATAGTTAGTGAGGAGTGCCGCCAGCTGGAGTAGCAGACACACGTCTACGTAGAACAGTCGACAGGCGCGCATCTTGCTGAACGACGCGCGGTACACGCGACGGACGTTCTTGCAAAGCTTCTTGTCTTCATCTACAAATATTAAATCACTTAACATACATCCAACTGCCTCGTTGGTTTAGTTGTCGCAAAGCACGACTGCTGAGCGTGAGGTCATGGGTTGGATTCCCAGGTCGGGCAAAGTGGTATTGGGTTTTTCATTTAAGAATTTCTCAGTAGCCTCGGAGTTTGGATTTGTGCCCGGTTGATGGCAATAAGCTCGCCCCCTATTACATGGGACTTAAACATAACTGGCGAAATGTGAGTGTACTAATGGGTGTACCTATTACTACACCCACATTTCGCCAGCCATGTCAGCCAGCAGTTGCGCTTTAAGACCACTAGACCAACGAGGCAATCGAGGACTATTATTAAGACTCACCCATCAACGTATTGTTTATTGACTGTATCTTACCTGTACAGTTCAATTTCAGAATAAGAGCGCAAGTGTCCTGAGAATCTTCTACAGCTAAATAGAATCTTTCGCAATTTAAGAATACTTTGATTTGTAAAACGAAATTCTTGAACAACCAAACATATATCATTGCTGTCGAAGACAGTACTATAAACTGCAAAAAAAAGAATCATGTAAACGGAAAGGAGAAGTTTACAAATAAAAACTATTCACGCGTTTAAATTGCTCGGGTGCCGTAGTGATTTTATCAATGACTTCTTCTATAATAATAATAACAATAATTTTTATTTAGCAAAAAAGGGGAGAAATACAATGCATGTTAGTTACAATAATAGAATATTACATTTGTGCACTATTTTATGAATAATGACCCCGATGCTAGGAAAATCCTGTGTTATAGCGGTCATCCATTCGTCCGTTAAGGTAAGTTACAAAATTCGAGAGGCTAAGACGTGTAACAGCAACAATAGTGTATGATGTGGTGTGATGGGGTGAGTGTGTGATGTGTAGGTGTTGTGTGTGTAGAGGGGGGAGGGTGATTTGGGGTGGCTGTAGGTGTGCGAGTGTTTGTGATACTAATAATTATTCATTAGCATTATGGTTTCATCATTCTTCTATAGCTTCTGCCCGCTACTTTATCCGCGTGGTCCTTGTCACCGGTGGTAAGTTACGTCTTTGGTTTCTACTGTGTTCCTGTAGATCGTAGCGTGATGTTAAATAACCCATACTATTCCTCATAAATGGCTTGCTATCATTATACAAAAAGAGTTTCATAGACATCCATTATTATTTGTTATCTGGCTTGTGCCCGTGGCTTCGCTCGCGATCCCTCGCTCCCTATGAAATAGCAATTGTTCTGGATAAAAGGTACTCTATGTCCTTATCTGTATCCCTGACTATGTGTATGCAAAATTTCATGATGATCAGTTGAGTAGTTTAGGCTTGAGAGCGTAACAAACAAATAAACAAACTAACTTTTGCATTTATAATTATGTTAACTGAAATAATTTTAATTAGTTACTAACCTCACAATCTACATACATACCCATTCTTTTGCCTTTTTAGGTGTTATATAAAACTGTATTAAAACCTCAACATAGACCAACGAATGCAGGAAATTATTCAGCGTATAGTACAAAATCTGTAACAAAGATAAATTATGAAAAAAGAACCTTAATCCGTCGCAATACGATACACGAATAGAGTACTTTTTAATACGAACCATTGCTTGAAAAAGCTTTTTATAAATATCATAACCATTTAGTATTTGAAGGTAAACTTCGAACATCTTTTTAGGACACATTTTATTTCGGTGATCTTTCACTGAGTTTAAAACTCGATGATTCCATAGAACAACATTATCTTCAAGCAACTTTATATATCTGATAGCATGAATTATGTCAGCATCAAAAACGATAGTGGTCAACACATTAACAATGATATAAAAAGGTAGCGTTGGATACATCACACGATTATAGGCAACATAGATAAAGAAATAACAAATCAACGTGATCATACTAATCCAATTTCTTCTAGTAAAACTCTTGAAATTGTCATGTTTTAGAGTTCTGTGTACTTTCTGAATGGTCAATATGAACAGCACATTACTCTCAGACAGAACCGAGTTAATTACAAAGTTAGTTAAATACCCTAAACAATCAAATACAATATCACAATATGCGGCAAACTTCTGCACTTGTACTATTCGTAATTCTTCTACACCGTCATCTAAAAAATAGATCCGAATAAAATACACAACCACGCATATCATTGTTCCGCAAAACAACAATAGTTTATATAGAATATCATTTGAACTTATGACATCGTTTTGTATGCGATATTTTGGGCTTAACATTATTATTTGCGTCACAGTGAACGGTAAAAGCATATCTTGCACGTCTTTATCTACAATGCTATCCGAAAAAAAATCTGGTCCGATATCTTGAATGATATTAGCGCTTTTCCTTCTTACAAAAGACAACATTTTGAAAACACTTTCTGAACGCAAATGGACTCTTTAAAAAAGGAAAGTGGATAATTAATATTAAATGGACTTAATTGATTGGTGTTTCCAGTACTAGATCGGTAATCGTTAATGATAGTTGTTCAGTGAGTCAGACAATTTATCGTAATTTCAGCCTGGTGAGGTAAGTGTCGCCCCTCTTTCATTAATTCAAGGTTTACCTAAAGGTCGGCTCATTCGGTTCGGCAGTTTCAATACAAAACGTTATCAAAGCTTGTATCGAGAACGCCGAATCGAATAGGCTGACCCAGTATACGACTAAACGCCGATAGACACTATGCCGACACTATGCCGAAGATTGAACACCGAAAAGGCTTTACTTCAATGGGACTCTTCGCTGACAGGGCTCACAGTAGATGTGAATAAAGGTTAATTATTATTAAAATAAAAGGTTAGGTTAAAACTGTGACTCCCCTACAATACGACAAGATTATAAAGAAAGAAATTATTCACATCTATTATGAGTGTGTCTTGTCGACGTAGAATCCCATTGAAGTAAAGTCTTGTCGGTGTCAGTCTGTCGGCATTTAGTCGTACTCTCAGGCCGACCCTGACCCTGACCCTGATAACGGCTGTTTTAACGGCCACATAATATTCTCCATACCGATAAGGGAGGGGTAAAAAATCCAAATAAGTACAAAATTTTGTAATGTCTATATAATAGCGATATGCAGAAAATTCGTACTGTCACGGTTATATAATAATAGAAATAACTGTAAAATAAATAATTGTAAACATGAATATAAAAATACAAGGCGCAGTTTTGTATCTTCGTCAAGTTTCAGGAGGTTGTCATAAAAAAACAAAACAAAAAACATGTTACTTCATACTTAATCAGATCTAAGTACTAGGATGACAAAAACTCGAACTGCAATATAACTAAAACATAAGTAGTGATAAGCGCACACAAATTCAAGGGTAGCTCAGCGTCTACGGTGAACAGACCACACGCTTTCATCTTCATGAAGGAGGTCATACGAACTCGTTGAATATTTTTGCAAAATGTTTTTTGAGTACCTGTAAAATGTAGAATAGTTAATTCCATCACTTTTTATCCACAAGTTTTTATTTAACTTACAATTATTATTAAATCATTTATTTTAGACTGTGTATGTCCATATTATTATGTTACCAGCAGTGAACTTAAATCTAAGTAGGTATGTTAGTAATAAAAAATAATTTCTTAATGTGCAATGTATATTAATGTAACTATGTTTGTTCGGATGGAATCTTGCAACTCAATTTTGAAGCATTTATCTTGAACCGATTGAATTGAAATTTTATATACACGTTTAGTTTGGATGACAATGCAAGGTTAGCTGTGCGACAAGATTTTATATCATACGAATTGTGTGATGACGTAGTTAATAGTAAAAGTTTTAAAGGAAAAGTTTATTATTATTTTTTCTATCATGGACTAATGAATTTTGAATAGGGTAGATGACACAACCAACCAATTGACGTACTTTTTATGTCCTGTCAAAACCTGTCAAACTTTCCTCCCATACATTCGATATGGCAAAAGGTAACGGCATTTTTTTTTGTTTAGGTGGTTAAAATCATCAAATGACTCCTTCCGCCCTGGGTGGGGCGGAAGGGACTGTCAGACTTTTACTGACTAAAAAACCACCCTGTTCCTTCTGTTGCCCTTTACGTTCCGGGGCCACGGTATCCTGATAAGACGTCCCGCAACCCCGGCAGGCGTTTGGCCCCAATTGGGGCCCCCGTCCCTGTGCTGACAGCTCTTTGAGCTCTTTCTCGCGCGCGAACAGAACGCGCCGTCGCGTCGACCCGGGCATGGTCCTTGATCGGACGGCGAGCTACTTATTACTCGCCGTCCGCAAGCCCGCGCCTGCGGTGGCCGGATGTCGTCTCTCGACGTCCGACGCCCTGGGCGTCTCCCGACGTTACTTTTATGCCGACTCAATTGACTATTTATTAATATGAAAGCAATAATACATAAAATTTTTTAGTTAGTTGAAAATTAATACGGTTTAAATTGCTAAAATAAAGTGTTTCTTTAGAGAAGTTATGTCTCTTGGAATTATAGGTTAATGGTGATAACTACCCAATTGTGACTTTGTAATTTACATTTGAACTTTTACCTGAGCATCTTTTAGAGTTCCTAAGTTGCATACAAGTACTCTGGACTTCCCTCATTGCTGAGTAAAATCCCTCAGTCTCCATACTCAAATTCATGATGACGACGACGTTCTTTATTATCCAACTTAGAGATATAAACGATAACAGAGCAAACTAGAACAGATAAAACTATTGAGTTTCATTTTAAGAGCTAAAAGTATTTTGTTCAGCCCCTAATTTGGCTAAGTACTAAAATGCTCTGAAATCATGGGGCTGGACTTAAAGAACACACAAACAGCAGCATCATGCATGTAATCCCCGAAGGGTTAAGCAGAGGTATACCCATAAGTACACCCACATTTCGCCAGTTATGTTTAAGTCCCATGTAATAGGGGCGAGCCTATTGCCATCAACCGGGCACAAATACAGACTGCGAGGCTGCTACTGAGAAATTCCTGATGGAAGAATCCAATAAAACTTTGCCTGACCTGGGAATCGAACCCAGTCACTTTCTAGTCGGCGATGGGACAGGTGCCAAGACTGAATGAAGCAAATACGTATCTTACATGTAATTCATTGCCAGTTATATTTTTACCCATCTCAATGCGTGTTGTTATAGCGATTAAAGATTTTAATTTTGTATATATTGCATAGAATAAAATCTGGAACAAAATGGTATATAAATCATAAGTTGAAGGCATTAGGCCAAAGTCGTTAAGTACTAGACATTCAAGGTCAAATTATATATAGGTAAGACCATTAAAAAGCTCCTTAAAACGTAATTCACAAGAATACAGAATTGAATCTAGTTGCCCTTTCTAATGGGCAAGAAACTCCATATTATAACTCAGCTGTGCTTTGTCTATTGAGTTCTTGAAGTTCTATTTATCCGATCTTTGTACTGAAACTGAATTCAGTAAGGTCAAATCTAATATGAATCTTTTCAACACACTTGACGTGATTACCGTAACCTAATAGATATTTATGATCACAAGTAAATTAAACAATACATTTATTTATTTAAACTTTATGCAATTGTAAAACAAAAACATTGTACAAAGACGGACTTTATGCCTTGGGCATTTTCTACCAATCTTCCTAGGGTGATGCAGAGACAATATAGTAGGTGCACAGGTACAGAATATTTTCAAGAATGAAATACATATAATAATAAATACATACATAATGATGGCACGTCTTTTCCAATATTTTATAAGCTTCCAATATTTCAATGTAAACTCCGAACATAGTATTCCAATAACTCTCGATTTCTGAATTTTCAACGCTACCTGACATTTGAACATTTTCGATCCAATTTCTGAGAAGCACTTTTATAAGCTTCATAATAGTTGTAGCGTACATAATATTTATATCAAACAAAGAGAAAAAACAAGTAGCAAAGATAAAGCCTAAACCAATGGCTGAAAAGTAGTAATAGAAATATAATATCCAAGCGATATGGAAACAATTCAACGATGCAACACGAGCCCAGTTGAGAAAGGTCAACCGTTTCAAATCTGCATTGACATCGAGGACTCCAGAAACATTCTGGATTTTTAAGATCAGAATCACATTACTGTGCCTTTGAATAATGTTGGAGATACAGTTCATAAGGCAACCGATGACAAGCAGAATGAAGGAAATCATACTATGAATGTGTTTAAAAAAATCAAATCCTTTGAAATTAACTGTGAATGAGGAACCAAACATGAAATAAAAGCAGAAGCTTAATAAAATAAGCATGTTTGAGACTGAAACGATATTGTAGAAAACACTTCTTTTCGTGATTATGTTATCCTGAATTTTGTACTTAGCACAGATGAGCGTCGCCTCCATCATATTCATCGGCCTTAACAAGGATTGTAAGTCCTTTTCAATAAAATTGTTAGATGTAAATTCATGAATCTCACTGATTGGTATAATTTTTGTTCTTTGTAATTTCCATTTACATTTATTAATCAAAGACGTCATGTCTGTCACGGTATGGAGTTCTAAGTTGTTTGAAGTAATTTAGTCGTTAGACCATTATATTAAGTAGCACAAGATGTTATCCTTCCGTCTGATGTAATAATTCAAATCTACTAAACAGATAGACAAATGGAGGAATGTTACTAAACATCTAATTTAGAAAGTAATATGCTTGTTTAATTTGTTACTATAGTGTTTATCAATGAGGTAAGTTATTGAGATTTGGTTAAAGAGGAAAATAGAAATGAAAAAGGTTCTTTTCGTAAGATACAAACGACTAAGAAGAACAAAAAGAGGGCGTAAGTTAGAGTATTACAGAAACTCTAACTGTAGTATTACGATAGTGTAAGTAGTAATGAGAGCACACAATTGCAACGACAGCGCGGCGTCTATGACGAACAGGCCACCCGCGTGCATCTTCTTGAAAGAGGTTTTAAGAAATCTTTGAATATTCTTGCAGACTCTTCTTTGCGTATCTGTAAATAGAAAATTATTCCCAATACTCTAGTTATTGGTTTTATTGTCTTGACTGGCTTTTGCTCGTGACTTCCTCCATGTAAATTCCATGATTGCGCAAGGATTAAAAAAATTGATGTCGATTTTTTTTTACTTACCTGAGCATCTATTTGTGTTAGCCAGCCGTATACAAGTACTCTGGACGTCTCTCATAGTTGAGAAGAATCTCTCACTCTCCACGCTCAAAAATATGAGTAGGAGCATGTTCTTTATAATCCATGTTAGTGATATAAATGATAACAGAGCGAACTAGAACAGAATATTGATCAATTATTTTATTTAGAGAAAAATAAATAACGGAATGATATCTTACGCAAGAACGTTAAGTAATGGCTGATTTTCAATCGTCAGATAACTTTTATCCGTCATATAAATATGACTGTTTGACAGCTTCTCTATTGAAAATATGTCAAAACGCCATGTTTGTCCTTTTGATGAAAGTTATCTAAGAATTGAAAAGCCGGCCGTTAAACTTATTTAATCGGTGCCAAACATTATACGAGTCGATTGGGTAGTACTTTACAGCAAGAGTATAATTGCCTGCAGCTGCTGCATGTCTGCATAATTTTCGAAATATTTTAAGGGATGAATAGAATTAATACTTTTAAAATTTTGTAAAGAAATAGAATTATCTCTCACATAAGTGTCACTCCCAGTAGTTACTTTTTTCATCTCTATTCGCATCACAATGGAAACCAATGATTTGGAGGTTGTAAATACAATATAGAACAAAATCTGAAACAGAGAGCTATAGCAATCATAATGAATTTTAAGTACGTTTTAGCGTTTTCAAAAGTTTTCTTTAACATTTCTGGCGATAGTTACCAGGAAATATAACAATTAACATACCAATTGATTAAACGAATTCTCAAATATTTTGTAGGCTTCAAATATTTCCATAAAAACTTCAAACATTGAATTCCAATATCTCTCGTCTTCTGAATTTTCAACTAAAGATATCTTAACATTTTTAATCCAACTTTTCAGAGGTTCCGTCATAAGCTTCATGATCCTCGTAGCATACAAAACATTTATATCGAGAGAAAACCAAATGTGAGTAGTAAAAGTTAAGCCAAGGCCCAGAAAATCAATTACATAGTAGGAATAAAATATCCAAGCAATATGATAAACGTTCAATACTATAACACAAACCCAGTTGGGAAAGATGAAACATTTCAAGCTCTCATTTATATCAAGGTTGCTGAAGACAGCCTGGATTGTAATGACAAACAGAACATTGTTGTGCTTGTGAACAATATTGATGCAGCAGTTCAAAAGGGTACCCATAAAAAGTACAACAAAGATATAGATTTTGGCCAAATACTGGTAATAGTTAAAGCTGGTCTGTTTTGGTTCTGGTACTGCAGAGATGAATAAAAAATAGTAGCAGCCACACTTGAATATTAACATAACTAAGAGGGAAATGATGTTGTAGAAAGCACTATTAGTCGTGATTCTGTTGTCTCGAATCTTGTACTTCGCGCAAATGAAAAAAACTTGCATCATATTGAGTGGTTTCAAGGCTGATTGTAGGTTCTTACTAATTACATTTTTAGGAGGGATATTTTTATCGTTAGTTGTGACCGGATCTGTTTCAATATTGAGATCGCTTTCTTTTAATTGTCTTTTATCTTTTTTAGCTGAATATACGATATAAGACGAATGTGAAGGCATGTCTGCCACGGAAGAGAGTTGTAACTTGATATGTGAGTGCTAATCGATAGGCTTTTAATTTTGATGATATATAACATTAATTAAATTATGTAAGCTTATTTATGCTGTTATAGATATTATTAATGTTCGTACTAGTGCCTTTACACGTACCAAATTTTCTAATTTGTAACTAGAAATACTTATCTTCACGCCTGTAATTCCTCAAAGAGTCAGGCAGGGGTGTACCATTAGTATACCCACATTTTGCCGGTTCCCATGTAACCCCAAGCTAATCCCTATCGAGAAATTCTGAAATCGTGATGGAAAAATCCAATAGCACTTTGCCCGACATGGAAATCAAACCCAAAATTTCATTCACATCAGTAGCGTTTTCGATCACTGAAACTACGGATCTATACCTGGCTATACTAACCGAGTATAGCCAGGTATAGAAATACTACCACTACTGTAGAGCCTGACACTGCAAACCCGATCAAGAGCAAATAAAAGCTTAACAAACTAATGATTTTTGACATGTGTGATGACGATACTACAGTTAGCAAAGCGGCCATTGAGAGGAAAATCTACACACATCAAAAAAGTCTAGGGATCAACATCCCTAACATTTGTTAGGGATGTTGATCCCTAGACTTTTTTGATGTGTATATATAAACAAAATGAATGGCCAAATATGATGCTAAGCGGAATACTTGACAACGGCTAGACAGATTTGACTGATTATTTTTTTGTAGTGTATTTCCCCTAGAACTCCAAGCTTCTAAGTATCCATAGAACTACAAGCTGGATTGGAAAAGATCAGATTCATCCATACTAATATTATAAATGCGAAACTGTGTCTGTCTGTCTGTTACCTGTTCACGCTTAAACCGCTGAATTGATTTTGATGAAGCTTGGCATGGAGATAGTTTAAGATCCGAGGAAGGACATAGGATAGTTTTTATCCCGGAAATCACCCCCTAAAGCGGTGAAAAGGGGGGTGGAAGTTTGTATGCAAGTACGATATAAACAAATTCCACGCGGACGTAGTCAAAAGCTAGTAAGGAATAGTATAGGCTGTATAACATCGCGCTGCGGGAGCGGAGCAGTAACCAAAGTCGTAACTTAACGCGAATTAAAACATAATCAGTATTTATTTATTTAAACTTTATTCAACAAAAACTACAAACATTTTAATTCTTAGCGGTCATTTCATTTAGAACCTAAGTAGAAGAAGATAACAAATGATATAACGTAAAACAGACTAAAATAATAATGACATAACATAACATCACGCCTATAATCCCCGAAGGGTTAGGTAGAGGTGCACTCATTAGTACACCCACATTTCGCCAGTTCCATGTAATAGGGGGCGCGCCTACTGCCATCAACCGGGCATTAATCCAGACCCCGAGACTTCTACTGAGAAATTCCTGATGGAAAAGCCCAAAAACATTTTACCCGACCTCATCGGAATCAGGAATCGAACTCACGACCTCATGCTCAGCAGTCGCGCTTTGCGACTAGGTAATAGACCAACGAGGCAGTCAATATAACAATGATTTACAAAAACTCAAACTGCAGTATTACAATAGTGTAAGTAGTGATGAGAGCGCACAAGCTCAAGGGTAGTCCAGCATCTATGGTGAACAGCCCGCATGCGTACATCTTCCTGAAGTCGGCAGTTTGAACACGTTGAATATTTTTGCAGACTCTTTTTTGAATATCTGGAAAACGACAAATTACAGCTGATATTTATTAGAAAGATAATAATGGCCTTTTTAACATTGATAAAAAGGCAAAACACAGAAGTGTGTGTGAATGTGTTGGCTAAGTGAAAGTCGCACGAATCCATCAATCAACATTAAGCAACGCTTGTAGAGATCAGGGCGCCTACCGCCATCTCTTAAAACAATATTATTATTAGTTTAATATTACATTATAATTTCTGTTATTGCAATTTCAACTCTGGGCGCTGAGCCAATCGTTGAAAATCCAGCAGTGCTGAAGGTAAAGTAATATTAAAATAATATTGTTCTAAGAGGTTGGCCCCCAGTTCGTGGATGAAACTATGCGTGCCTCGAAAAGCATGCTGTTGGATTCGGCTGTCATTATTCATGGGTTACACGCTCATTCTGGCGTCATTCTGGTCCATCAGTCTGGTCCGGCTAAGACTGATGCCAGAATGATGGATGAAAAACACGGTTACACGCTAATTCTAGAATGACAGCAGACTGATAAAACTTCAGTCATAACATAGTAAAGCGTAATTTTAGCTTCAGAAATCAAGTTTCCGTAGTATAGCGATTATCACGTGTGCTTCACACGCACAAGGCCCCCGGTTCGATCCCGGGCGGACACAATTGCTTTTTGTATTTTATTGCCGATTATAAAAAGTATCTTCACGCTTTTTTATTAATTGGGTGATCAGAGAAATCTGAAAAATAAACATTTTGTTAAAATAAAAGTAAACTACGTACTATTTCTCGCCTTGAAACTTACGTTTAGAAATCTATGATTGTTATTAAGGCCAAGTATGCCGCAAAACCAAATTATTTGTCGTATCAGATTACGATAGCTCACTTTGTTATTTTTTTTGTTGCTTTGTATGAGCTACCTATGTTATGAAATAACACGTTACCGATTTGGGGTACCATGACATGTAATGATAGTTGTATTGATCTAAATAAATAAAAAAAATATTTATTTAGATTGCGTCGGGGACAGTGGTCAGTGATTGACTGACGCGAGAATGATTCGAGCGGTTACACGATCATTCTGGCATCAGTCTGCTGTCATTCACAACAGAATGATGAAAAATATTTAAAATATTTAATTTTTGTCATTCTGGACCATCAGTCCGTCAATCAACCGGTTACACGATAATTCTCCCGTCATTCTGACCAGACTGATGGACCAGAATGACGCCAGAATGAGCGTGTAACCCATGAATTATAGCATGTAGAACACACTCATATTTAACACAATCGTATACACACACGAACCCTACCCCTAAACCCTATTGCATGTATAATGCGCTTGAGTGATTAAAGATAAAGACTTAATTATCAATCATTATAAAAAGAAAAGAAACTAAAACTAAATGGCATCAAAAAATTCTGCCGCATCGACGTTAACTGGAAATGTGCCCAAAAGACTTTGATGTCAGTTGATGGCAATGATGGCAGACGTTGGATGGCAATGCTTAGCCTCTGGCCAAGGTAATAGCCCGCCCTTGGATCACGGGAAGTGTCGTGTTAAACAAATATAAATTGATCTATATTTTATCTTTATTTTTCATTCTAAATCACCTAATTAATTTGTTTTTAAGGATTTTTTAAATACCTGAACATCCGTTTGACTTTGTTAGTTGTATACAAGTACTGCAGGCTTCTCTCATAGCCGAGTAGAATTTCTCATTCTCCACGCTCAAAAATATAATCAGTAGCATATTCTTAATAATCCACGTTAGAGATATAAATGAATGGAGAGCATACTGGAACGGAATATAAAATATATTTTTACTATTTTATTTCTTTCGCGGTACGCAGTATATACAAGAACGATGACCTTACGAGTACATTAGTTTCACTTCCACTAGTTACTTTTCTTAACTCGATACGTAGCGCTATAGAAATCAAGGATTTGGAGGTTGTGTGTATGACATAGAATAAAATCTGAAACAAAGAATTAATAAACTATTATAACATCACGCCTGTAATCCCCGAAGGGTAAGGCAGACCCACATATCGTCAGTTATGTTTAAGTCCCATGGAATAGGGGTCGAGCCTATTGCCATCAACCGGGCACAAATCCAGACTCCGAGGCCGCTACTGAGAAATTCCTGATGGAAAAACCCAATAACACTTTGCCTGACCTGGAAATCGAACCCAAGACCTCATGCTCAGCAGCCGCGACCACTAGACCAACGAGGCAGTGATGAGAAAGAATTAATGACAAGTGAAAATTTAGAATTATCTACCAATATTATTTTTTCGAAAATATAATGTTCTACATACCATTTGGTGAAAAGTCTTCGTAAATATTTTATAAGCTTGTAACATTTGAATAAAAATTTCGAGCATTGTATTCCAATATTCCTCATTTTCGATATTCGTAATATGTCCTGATAACTGAACGTTTTTGACCCAACTTCTGAGTGGCTCCGTCATGAGCTTCATAATACTCGTAGCATACAAAATATTCATGTCAATAGAAATGAAACAGTAAGACATGAATATATTTACGAAACCCATTTGTCCAAATATATAATAGGTATAAAATACCCAAGCAATATGAAAACAGTTCAATATAATAACACAAACCCAATTAGGGAAGATGAAATCTTTTAAACTGTCGTTTATGTTAAGGAATCTAAACACTTCCTGAATTTTCAAAATAAACAGCACGTTATTATGCTTCTGAATAATGTTGGTGAAGTAATTCAAATAACTACCCACGGCATACAAAGAATACGAATAGAGTTTACTCATATGCAGAAGACAATCGAAATTATTCCCATTAATATTCAATGTTCCAATAATGAAATAAAAGCTGCCACACGTAAATGTAAAAGCAGCGATAAAAGAAACGATGTTATAGATGGTACTGTTTGTCGTAATTTTGCTGTCACGAATCTTGTACTTAGCACAGAAAAACAGAGCCTGCATTATATGTATTGGCTTTAATACTGATTGCAAGTCTTTTCCAAGGAAACTGTCAGGTGATGAGGCATTTTCAAGAGCCGCAGTTGACTCCATTTCAAGAATAAAGTTGTTTTCTTTTAATTCTTTTCTGCCACTTTTAGTTGAAGACATGATAATAAAGATGTCACATGTCTGCTTCGGCAGGCAGTTTAATAATTACTGGAGTGTGCGTGTGTAAATCGATAGTTTTTAATTTGAATGAAAAATCAATACTCGTTGCCAATAACAATTAAATGTTGGGAACATATGGCGGACTAATTTGATTGGTTCACATTGTAATACTCGTATTATTTAGAAATTTATCGTACTACTTTCCAAAAAGTAAACCATTTTATTAATTCAAAACATAACATAAGGTCACGCCTATAATCCCCGAAAGGTTAGGCAGAGGTGTAAGTACCCATTAATACATCCACAATTCGCCAGTTATGTTTAAGTCCCATGTAATAGGGGGCGAGCCTATTGCCATCTACCGGGCACACATCCAGACTCCGAGGTTGCTGCTAATTTGTCGAACATAACACAGACAAAGAGCTCAATCAACCAAGTATTTTGTGCCTTCTAGTTCGTTTCATCATGCATTGACGGCAGTAACAATACGAAATGCAGTATGCCTTCCAGTAAAAAAAACTCACAAGAAAATAGAAATCAATTTATTTCGGATTTACAGAAACTCGAATTGTAGTATAAGGATAGTGTAAGTAGTGATGAAAGCACACACGCGCAACGATAGCGCTACGTCTATGACGAACAGACCGCACGCGTACATTTTCTTGAAGGAGGCCGTTTGAACTCGTTGGATATTCTTGCACACTCTTCTTTGAGTCTCTGTAACATTAAAATTGATGTATTAATCTTTCAGGAAGCCTATCAGAATGATGTTTGGTGTAGACAAGTGTATAAGCCCTTATGTTTCTGAAGATGTTACTCATATTATTCATATAAATGAAAATATTACTCTCGGATGCCTCTCTAACCTCGAAACCTACAAATATTTGAGAATGCAACAAGCCCTTCGGTATAGTAGATGTTAAGGCAGCAAAGCAATCATTTCAATCGTAGGACTCCGACATAACCCTCCGTTCCCTTCTGTGGCCCGGTAACGATTCGGTAACCTTTTTGGGAAACTGAAGGTTTTGTTTTTGCAATTAGTAATGGAATTTGTTATTATAAAACCATTAAAGTGTGGCTATTCATCATGTATCTGAAAAATGTGTTGGATTTAGACATTTGCATGAAGTTTTTCGAAAGATAAATTCATTAAAACACTGAAACATAATACTTGTTAACATGTTGATAACTTGTTGAAATCAACAGAATTCCCAAGTCCCTAAAGCTAATTATATTATTTTCCAGATTTTTATTTAAACTTACCTGAGCATCCTCTTGAATTTGCTAGCTGTATACAAGTAGTGTAAACTTCTCTCACAGCCGAGTACAGTCTCTCACACTCCACACTCAACAATATGAGTATTAGCATGTTCTTTATAATCCACGACAAAGACATAAATGATACCACAGCGAACTAGAATTAAATAAAAACAGACTTAAAAGACAAGAAAGATACTCGTAGATAAGAAATTAGCACCCTATTTTGGCTGGGCGCAGCCGTCCGGTTTCCTGATCAGGTTTCCGAATCGGGAAGCATATATGTACATACACACACATATAAAAAATTACACATTCATAAATTTTTTTTACATGTGTGTATGTATTATGTATGTATGTGTATGTATAAACATACACGCTTCCTGATCCGGAAACCTGATCACATAATGTACTGGCTTTCAGAATTTCTAAAATGGTGCAACTGAAAAGGCAGATACAATGGTGAAGTAGGTAGTTATTATGATCTTACGTGCGTATTTGTTCCAATTTCAGTGGTTACTTTTTTCACCTCAATACAAAGATATATAGCAGTCAACGATCGGGACGTTGTATGTATAATATAGAAAAAAATCTGAAACAAACGGAAACAAATTTAAAATATAATGTTTATAACTATAGCTAAACTGCTTAATCGAGCCCTCGCCTTCAGACATTGTTCACCGTTTACCGCTGTGACGTCTGTGACGTCACAATCTCCGGTGCACATTTTGCCTTTCGTGTATCACGCTACGAACTGTCCCGGTCAATGTATGACGAAATTGTTCAATTTCGACCAAATTTTCCACTTATAAAATATGCATGTGCATGTATGTGTATACAGATAACTTTAACGAAAGTTTAATTATTTTCACTTTACTTTAGGTTGTAAAAATTACGATCGAAAATATCTTGATACTTTTGTTGTTGCATAAAATTTAAATAAATAAATAAACATACCAAATAATGAAACGTCCTCTTCAATATTCCATAGGCATCTAATATTTTCATGTAAACATCAAACATAGTATTCCAATAACAGTCACTTTCTGGACTATCAATGTTTCCTGACATGTGATATACATTTTCGACCCAACTCTTCAGAGGCTTCGTGATAAGCTTCAGGATTGTCGTAGCATACATTATAGTAACGTCAAAGATAATCCAATAATAAGAGAAAACATTCCAAGCACGAGCAGAGGGTTCAAAAACGTAATAGGAATAAAATACCCAAACAATATGATGAAGGTTCAATAATATAAAACGCATGCGGTTCAGAAAGATGAAACTTTTAAAATTTTCCATAATTTTGAGGATTCTATAGATATCTTGGAGTTTAATGACAAACAATACGTTAGTGTGCCTCTTAAGAATGTTGGTGCAGCAATTCGACAAGCTACCAATGACAAGTAAAACATAGATATGCATCGTATTTATACGTTGAACATATAATAATCCTTCACAATTGAACAATGTGGATGTGAATCCAAACCAGGAATAATAGCACCAAGACATTAATATAAGCGTTACCAATATCGAAACGATATTGTAGAAAACACAATTGGTCGTAATTATGTTGTCCCGAATTTTGTACTTAGCACAGACGAACAAAGCTTCCATTATATTTATTGGCTTTAAGACTGCTTGTAAGTCTTTTCCAATATAATTGTTAAGTAGTAAGTAATCTTCATTGATTGAGGTTTGTTCTGTTTCAATAATCTTGTTATTTCCATTTAGTTCCCAATTATCTGTATAAGTTGAAGACATGTCTGCTATTAAAGGCAATTCAAACCTGATTGGAGTGTGCGTTCTTAGATCGATACCTTTTTAGTTCTGATTAAATTGATCATTCAAGGATGTACCTTTTAATAGAATTATAAATGTTGACTTGAACTTGTCGTGTAGGTACTTGATCAATGTCAGTAATAATGATTATGTATAGTAAAATGTTGTTTCTTTAGTATGATAAACTGATATACATAGAATACATAATAAATGCAATACAAGATTAGTAGATACAACCAAGTCTGTATTGAAACTGGGCTGCCTAGTCCCCAGTTTCATAAAAGGTATACGTTTATTTTAGACCACATGATAATAATGAAGTGTCTGTAGTGATGATATTTTGTTTGATGTTGCTTCTGAAAAATCCACAGACTTTAAGACAAGTGAAGTTCAAAGAAAAATATGAAGGGCACAGGGAAAAAAGGGGCTCATCGACAATTTATACGAAATCAAACAAATGATCGCACTTGATAGATTTTGAACAGGCCTTTGATATGACATATTCAAAACAAACTAAAAAGGGCCCATTTCTTTGTAATCCTCAATATTAAAAAACACGTCAAGGAATAAAAAGAGCTAATTTCGTATCGAACTAGCTTAAAAGGTGCTCATTGCATCCCAATCAGAGTTAAAAGGAGCACATTTTACGTTTACAAAACAAGAACGCGCCCATACCCCCGCCATCTTGAAATAAATGACATAACACCATGTAGATTTTTTGTATAAATTAGCGTTTAATTCAATTTGTGTTAATTGTTGATGAGCCCCTTCTTTCCCTGTGCCCTTCATATATGATATTGATTAGCCAGATTTTAAAAGAGATAACATGGATTAAAAATCTATTTAATTTTTTTTTTTGTTTGTTTAAATTAATAAAAATACACGTTTTTTATACTTATAACAGTAGTTTATTTGTCTCTTTTGAATGTTTGCAAAATTTTGATATATAATTATGTAAAGACTATTATTTATAAGCTTTAAAAACTAAAAATAATTTGTAGATTTAAAGAAATTCAAATTGTAGTATAAGGATAGTGTAAGTAGTGATGAAAGCACACACGCGCAGCGATAGGGCGACGTCTATGACGAACAGACCGCACGCGTACATTTTCTTGAAGGAGGCAGTTTGAACTCGTTGGATGTTCTTGCACACTCTTCTTTGAGTCTCTGTAACAATAATGGATGTGTTAATCTTTCAGGAAGCCTATCAGAATGATGTTTGGTTTGGACGAGTGTTTGATTCCTCATTTATCTGATCTACAAATATTTAAGAATGCTACAAGCCCTTGGTATAGTAGGCTTCAAGTCAAACTCAAATCATTTATTTCAATTAGACCATTAAAAGGCACTTTTGAACGTCATTTACGAGAGAAAATTATAATATTGAATCTAGTTGCCCATTCCAAAAGGTAGTTTCGTATGGAGAAGAACGGGCAAGAAACTCCATACTTACTCTTTTTAAAAATATATATATGGTTTACAATAAGTAGTAGGTACCTACATTAATTCTATTTATACGAATCGGCTGTCCCAAATCAAAACACAGTAAGGGACTTCGAACAAATTTTACAGGAGGGCAAAAAAAGCTGATTTTCTTATGCCTTACCAAACTATGAATCTACAGCTTATTATGATTCTTGGAGATGGTAGATAAGATTATTGTCTACAATTTTGCATATTAAAACTTTAAAAATATAATTTGATGCACGTTTTATAACACTTAGGTACTAACTTTGAAATGGGATCCAACACTAATTATTGACCATGGAAACCAAACCAAAACACAGTATGAGATACAACTAGGTTTTTGAAATTGTACCCAATACTGATCAGAGATTATGAAAAACAATGATTATTAAAAATTATGATTATTAAACAACAGAACGCCGCCTACTACGATCCTTACATACTCCTTTCGCCTCATCTACGTTTATACATCTCGTCATACAAGCACGCCGGTTACGAGTACTCCGCATCTGACCTTTAAAAAGGATCAATATTGAACAGCAAATCAAATGGCATCGAAAGTTTCTCAACAGAAACTTTTTTCCCGCCTTCCGGAGGACTGGTTTGGCTATACTGTGTAATTTTTAGATTTTATGGTCTTTTAGACATGTTGATTCCCAAATCAAAAACCTAGCAAGTGGAAATTCCCAATCCAAAACACAGTAAGTACTTGTGCCTTGCTGTGTTTTGAACTGGTTATCAGCTCTTACTAGGTTTTTGATTTGGGGATTGCGGTTTAGTTTGTGCACTTACTAGGTTTTATGGTATCACTAAATTGGGAATGGAGGCCTTTATTGAAAAAAGGGTTTTTGCATATTGTGGGCATTTACTGTGTATAAAGCGTGGTGTAAAAATCTTGATTTCGACAAAAATGTCCCTTACTGTGTTTTGATTTGGGACAGCCGGAATGTGAAGACGATGTACCTAAAATAAGTCATGTAAAGTACTACAATACGTAGCATGTGTTACAAAGATTAGAAATGAAAGCTAAATTATTGTTGTAGATACACAGTGCTCACACGTTTACAATATAGTGAAAGTAAGTGCTATCTTTTCTAACATTTCAAAAAAAAACAAACAGCGAATCAGTGTGTGAGCCATAGTCATCACCAAATCTAGAATAAAAAGTCGTAATCAAAAAAATAATAATGACCAATACAAATCATTTAATTGAATTATTAGCAGCCAGTTGATTAAATTTTGTCATGACTTTAAATTGCCCTATGGAGCAGCACCAGCATGTTTCCAAGCATTCTTGAATATAATCCTCTAATTTGTAATAAGTACCTAATGCTTGTTTACAAAGTGTACTTTTAATATATTTTTTAAATTTACTTTCATTAAGTTTCAAGATGGTAAGGTAGTCATCGAGGGAGCAGTAAAGTTCTTAGCACGTCTCCTATGATTACTAAATAATCTTTTATCTCGTGGCAATAACCTCCGCGCCTATAATGGCTGGGTTATGCCACTGTTGACCTAATTTTTTGGCATTCTTAAGTGGACTTAAACTTTTAAAGGAATGTTGAAATGAAAGAAAGGTTGCAGGACGGGTCTCACATGGTCAAGGCGCCCGCCAACGGTGGTCCAATTTCAGTCGGGGGCGCGGATCATGCGTCAAGTGAATAGTGGCCTCCCGGCTCGTGGTAGCAGGAGGAACCGTGGGATTTTAGTCGGTAAGAGTCCGATATAACCCTACGATCCCTTCTGTGGCCCGGTTACGATTCGGTAACATTTTTGGGAAACTGAAGGTTTAGTTTTTAGCACTATAGATGAAAAGTTGTTATTATAAAACCAGTTGAAGTGTTCATCATTTATCTGCACAATTTATTGGATTAAGGGCTGATTTTCCAATAGTCAGAAAATTTTTATCCAAAGAATAAATATGACAGTTTGACATATTTTTTTTAAGACAAAAGCTGATATTTATCCCTCCATAAAGAGTTATCTGACAATTGAAAAATTTGCCCTAAGCAATTTGCATCTAAATTATTCGATAAAATAATGAACTGATAAAATATCATTAAAAACACTGAAACATAATCCTTGTTAACATGAATATTGAAATCAATAGAATTTCTAAGTCCCTAAAGCTAATTATATAATTTTTCAGATTTTTATTTAAACTTACCTGAGCATCCGCTTGAGGTTGCTAGCTGTATACAAGTATTGTGAACTTCTCTAACAGCCGAGTATAGTCTCTCACACTCCACGCTCAACAATATGAGTATGAGCATGTTCTTTATAATCCACGACAAAGACATAAATGATACAACAGCGAACTAGAATGAAATAAAAATAAAGATAGATATGTAAAGAAATGTAAAGTAGACATCTCTTTTTGAACGAACGCGGGCCACAGTAAGTACCAAACGGCCAGTATTTGCATCAATTTTGATTTTTACAGCTGTTTTTTAGTTATATGATTCATTTTTAATTGTTGTGGGATTTCCATTAGGAATTTCTCAGCAGCCTCGGAGTCTAGATTTGAACCCTTTTTCCTACAAAAAGTCGGTTTTGTGCAGACTCACACATAACATCACGCCTGTAATCCCCGAAGGGTTAGGCAGAGGTGTACCCATTAGTTTACCCACATTTCGCCAGTTATGTTTAAGTCCCATGTAACAGGGTGCGAGCTGATGGCCATCAATCGGGCACAAATTCAGACTCCGATCTATAAGTAAGTAGATAATTATTATGATCTTACTTGTGTATTTGTACCAATTTCAGTGGTTACTTTTTTCACCTCAATACAAAGATATAGAAGTCAACGATCGGGACGTTGTATGAATAATATAGATTAAAATCTGAAACATATGGTAATCAATTGAAAATAATATAATATATGAAACTATAGCTATAAGCCGCTTAATTAAGGCCTCGCCTGCTGACACTGTTAACCACTGACGTCACATATCTTAAGAACTATCCAGTGCACATTTCGCATCTTGTGTATCACGCTATGAGCGCCCACTGCCTGCATCTCTCTCCACGAAATTATCCAATTTCACCATAATTTTCCACTTTTAAATAATGCATATTATATGCACGTGTTTACAGATAACTTTAACGACTGTTAAAATTTTCACTTTACTTTCAACGGTAAAGATTGTAAAAATTCCGATCGCATGAATGTATTATCAAAATATCTTAATACTTTTGTAGTTGAATAAAAGAAGAAGGGTCACGATACATACAAAATTTACCCAGGCCCGGCGCAAACGAAACCTATCTTGGTTTTTGCATTATGTTATGTACATCAATAAATTATCAGTAATAATTTTTTTTTAATTTCATTGGCTAACTTAGTTAAAATTGCCCTTGTAAAAGGATTCGTTCGACAAATAATTTTCATTTTCTGGATATGAAACAATACTTTTTGTTTATTCATTAACCGAATTAAGAAAAGGAGGATGTTCTCAATTCGTGGAAATCTTTTTTTTTTATTTTGTATTGTTTTTTTTAGGTATGATCCCCGATTACTCGAAGACGCCTGAACCGATTTGGAAAATTCTTTTTTTAATTGAAAGAATATACTTTTAAGGTGGTTCCGTAGAAATATTGTCATGATCTGATAATGAACTTCGGAGATGTGGAATGGAACTCCTCATAGGATCATAGCAGAACTGTCGTAACAAGTAAAATTGCTTTGTTTATACGTGTAGTCGATGACTGACTGAAAGAAGAGGGGGTAAGTCAATTCCTCCCCCCTCTTCCTTTCCAAAATCAAATGTATCGTGAGAGGTATTGTTTGAAAAAGCATTTTGTAAGGATTTCAAATATTAACGATAAGTAATATTGCATTAAAAAAATAAAAATAAAAAACTTTTTCGCAAAAAAGACAACCAAAAACTACAGCGTAAAAAATAACTTTAGTTCTGGAAATCGGTGGCAGTACATAACAACAAGCAAAACCATAGCCCCCGAAAAAGCTTTTGTTATAAACAACTTTAAAAAGTTAGTATATGTTCGACTACGTATTTTTTTAAATTATGTATGTTTACCGATTGCTCCGCCAGTTGTCGACCAATTTTCAACATAGGTACACTCCTGTAGTCACATATTTAATTCGTGCTAATCTGATGTAGATCTTCGGAGACAAACAATTAACCTCCTCAATAACGAGCAGTACACGTATTGTGATTTGGTTATTGTACTGAAGATAATTGCTGACTAATCTATCCGTGGTCAAATAATCATGGTCTTCGAAGATAACTCATGAAACTTGATCGATTTAAATAATCTGAGCGTGTTCGGCCAGCCTACGGTACTGCGCTGACTTTGTTTTTTAGGATGCATAACGCAGATCAACTAGGAATTCGTTTTTGATAAAACATTTTCACAAAAATAGTTGCTTTTTTTTAAGTTGTTATTTTTCACTTCTTAGTGCCTACCTACTTACCTCGATGTACTATCCCTATCCCTCTTCCTTCAGTCAGTCATCGACTACACGTATAACAAAGCAATTTTACTTGTTACGACAGTTCTGCTATGATCCTATGAGGAGTTCCGTTCCATATCTCCGAAGTTCATTATCAGATCATGACAATATTTCTATGGGATCAATTTTGAAGCATACATTCTTTCTAACAAAGAAAGAATTTTCAAAATCGGTTCACAATTGACCGAGAAATCGCGTTAAAAACAAACAAAAACAAAAAAAAAACAGCAACATACAGTCGAATTGAGAACCTCCTTTTTTGAAGTCGGTTGAAAAGGTTTTAGGTCTAGGTTTTAAGCCTGAAAGTCTGATTACCAGTCTTAACAATGGGTATCGTATTACTCAGTTACTGGGATGAGGAGCTCAGATGGACAGTCGCTCCATGTAAAATACTGGTATTCAGCTACATTCGGTTAGACTGGAAGCCTAACGGCGACCCCAACATAGTCGGGAAAAGGCTAGGCAGATGTTGAGGTAAATAATAATATTTTACCTTACGAATACAGTTTCAGTAGGTTAGCCACGGAAATCGAAAAAAAAAAAAACATATTCTTGAAGTACATTCAATAACTAAACAACTGAGATTAGTTTCGTTTGCGCCGGGCCTGGGTCACAAAAGACCCTTCTTCTTTAAATAAATAAATAAACATACCAAATAATGAAACATCTTCTTAAATATTCCATAAACATCTAATATTTTCATATAAACTTCAAACATTGTATTCCAATAACAATCGTTTCCTGGACTATCAATGTTTCCTGACATCTGATGAACATTTTCGACCCAACTCTTCAAAGGTTTCGTGATAAGCTTCAAGATTGTCGTACCATACATAATACTAACGTCAAAGATAACCCAATAATAAGAGAAAACATTCCAACCACGAGCAGTGGGTTCAAAAACGTAATAGGAATAAAATACCCAAAAAATATGATGAAGGTTCAATAATATAAAACGCATACGGTTCAGAATGATGAAACTTTTAAAACTTTCCATAATTTTGAGGATTCTATAGATATCTTCGAGTTTAATGACAAGCAATACGTTAGTGTGCCTCATAACAATATTGCCGCAGCTATTCAACAAGCTACCAATGACAAGTAAAACATAGACATGCATCGTATTTACATGTTGTGCATATAATAATCCTTCACAATTGAACAATGTGGATGTGAATCCAAACCAGGAATAATAGCAGCAAGACATTAACGTAAGCGTCAACAATATCGAAACGATATTGTAGAAAACACAATTGGTCGTAATTATGTTGTCCCGAATTTTGTACTTAGCACAAACGAATAAAGCTTCCATTATATTTACTGGCTTTAAGACTGCTTGTAAGTCTTTTCCAATATGATTGTTAGGTAGTACGTTATCTTCAATGATCGTGGTTGGTTCGGTTTCAATAATCAATTCATTTACATTTGGTTCCATGTTATCTGTATTAGCTGAAGACATGTCTGCTGTAAAGGACAATTTTAACTTCATTGAAGTGTGCGTTTGTTAATCGATACAGTTTTAATTCGGATTAAATAGATTATCCATGTTTGTATTTACCTTTTTATAATACTTATATAAGTTTACTTAAACTTGGCGTGTCCTCAATTACTTAATCTCTAGAATATTACGCGTGCCGTATAGGTACATAAACTCATAGATAAAATGCCGATACTGTACAGTGACAATTAGAATGATGATTATACAATGTGTTAATGAAATAACCCAAAACCTCGGACACCCCAACCGATTTTTATATTAATAAATTGATATGACGTATA
The DNA here is from genome assembly GCA_949316365.1 of Hoplodrina blanda. Taxonomy (NCBI): domain Eukaryota; kingdom Metazoa; phylum Arthropoda; class Insecta; order Lepidoptera; family Noctuidae; genus Hoplodrina; species Hoplodrina blanda. The sequence continues at coordinate 2,002,385 of OX438568.1, read as the reverse complement.
ATTATTTATTTTCATAAATTATAGTAAAAGATATTTGTAAATGTTGTTGTCGCGCTACTTCTAACAGATTCGTAGCTCTATCGCCGCGCCGCTGACGCGGGAGCAAGTTATTGTTTGAGGTTAATCCCCTCCTTTTGTTATTAAATAATGCATATAATAGAAAATTGACTCAAATTTTCCCATCACACTTTTTCCAGGTTTTGGACTGGCTGCATGTAAACCTACCACGCTTAAAAATAAGCGAAGGCTAGTTGAAAGAAAAATCAAAACAAAACTTGGCGTGTTTAAAAGATTTGAATCACCATATTTACAACAATTATTTCAAATAAATCAACCTACCTATTTACAACAATAATACAGTTAAGGCTGCACGCTACCTCAATGTATTCTTACTCGCTCGCACTTGCACGTACCACGCACTATTGCTTGCTTTTTCTTATAGTTGTCTACGCGCAAATCTATTTATTTTACGGCGAAAAAAAAGGAAATTCAGAAAAATAAATAACATAAGACCTGCTTTATAGTTAGTTCAGTTAGTATAAAAAGTTTCATGATCTAATTTTAAGTATTTTGTGATTGCCAGCGGTTTATTGTTCAGTTTAGAGGTAACTTTGAGATTTTTTTCTATCGAGAAAATTTTATGGAATCGAGTTTTCGCCAAACATAAGCCCTAACATGAATCCTCAACTTTACCATATATTTATTTCAAAATTAATGCTGCAGTATTTTCGGCGTATCAGAGGATTCTGCTAAGCTATTTGAGGTTGTATAGGCTCTTAAGCACTTACTGAAAGTTCGTTCATTGTTTGTCGCAGCAATGCCTCGAAATGTCTACCACCTTGTTGTTGAATACACGTTTTCGTAAATTACTTTTCAAAGAGCTTAGTACTGTAGTATCACTTCTCACTATTTAAAATTCCGAAACTATTTTAAATTAAAACGTCATATTGTCGCCGGGAAACGTAGATCGCACGCGCTCATCCTACCCCGTGTTGACACATTCGCACGTGCCGCTGCGCTAGGGAGACTACGGAGGGTAGCCGAAGTTGCGCGGGCGCCGCCCGGCGCCGGCGCGTCTCCCGGCCTTGACGCCAGCTCTAGCACCACCTCCTCACCCTCGCCCGCGCTGTTTGTTTACATGGCGTTGGACAGCAGTGTACAGCGTCGTTAAAAAATATTAGATGCGGCATGACAAATAATTATTGTATGACAAATATGTGTATAAATTGAAATAATGTTTTTTCGGGTTTTTCAAAATATTTTGTATATACATATAATAATATAGCAGTGATGGCCAACCGGTCTATTTTGTCCAGTCGATCGCGGAAAGCCGAAAAATATAAATACGTATAACAGACTGTGCAACGTAAACAAACCCCATACTGATGTAATGAAATGTAACTAAGAATATTTTTAAGTGGTCGCAAAGCGCGGCTGGTGCACATGAGGTCTTGGGTTCGATTCCCAGGTCAGACAAAGTGTTATAGGGTTTTCCAACAGGAATTTCTCAGTAGCAGCCTCGGAGTCTGAATTTGTGCCCGGTTGATGGCAATAGGCTCGCCCCCGACATGGGACTTAAACATAACTAGCGAAATGTGGGTGTACTAATGGGTACACCTCTACCTAACCCTTCGGGGATTACAGGTGTGATGTAAGATAATGTAAGAGAAAAAAAAACCACATGATTGTAAACTGAACTATACTATTAACTAATTTCTAGATTCACAGAAACTCAAATTGTAGTATAACTATAGTGTAAGTAGTGATGAAAGCACACACGCGCAGCGATAGCGCTACGTCTATGACGAACAGACCGCACGCGTACATTTTCTTGAAGGAGGCAGTTTGAACTCGTTGGATATTCTTGCACACTCTTCTTTGAGTCTCTGTAACAATAAAATTGATGTGTAATTTTAGCTTGGCATTTCTAAGTCAAAAGTCGTAATGGCCCAGTGATTAAGGCGCCCGCCTCTAATGCATGAGGTTGTGGATTCAAATCCGGGCAAGTACCAATGTGACTTTTTCAATTCTTATGTACTTTCTAAAGTTTATCTTGGACATCACTGACATTGGTGAAGGAAAACACCGTGAAGAAACCTGGACTTACTGTTTCACTCAAACCATGTCAGAGGCCCTTGAGGCGGTTTAGAAACTCTGATACTAGGGTGTGTGGGGTCGTAAGACCTTACTGCCCACACGATAAAGAAAGATTTCTAAGGTTCCGTACCTAATAGAAAAAAGAAACTGCTAAGTTGCGACCACGTCTTTCAAATTGTCTGTTTGGAATTTAATTTGAACTTACCTGAGCATCCTCTTGAGTGTGCTAGCTGTATACAAGTAGTCTGCACTTCTCTCACAGCTGAGTACAATCTCTCACACTCCACGCTCAACAATATGAGTATAAGCATGTTCTTTATAATCCACGTCAAAGACATAAATGATAACACAGCGAACTAGAATAAAATAGAGAAGAATGCTGATTTATAATGCAAATTTTGAATTTATAACGTATCAAATATTTTGCAAGCCAGTGAGTTAGTTATTCGTTCAGTATTCTTATTATAAACTCTCATATCTACACTAAATCAAATGTGTATGAAATTGGGGACCGTGTTACTAGAATACTTTACTTATTTAACTAAACTTTATGCACATGTAAAAAATAGTACAACGGCGGACTTAATGCCTTAGGCATTTTCTACCAGTCTACCTTTTTTTTTTTGTTTTTTTTTTTTGAGGTGGTAAAAATCATCAAATGAGTCCTTCCGTCCTGGGTGGGGCGGAAGGGACTGTCAGACTTTTACTGACTAAAAAAACCACCCTGTTCCTTCTGTTGCCCTTTACGTTCCGGGGCCACGGTATTCTGTTAAGACGTCCCGCAACCCCGGCAGGCGTTTGGCCCCGTTGGGGGCCCCGTCCCTGTGCTGACAGCTCTTTGAGTGATACGGATGAAGGAACACGAATAGGTTTTAGTTAGTAAAAGTCTGACACTCCCTTCCGCTCCGCCCAGAGTGGAAATAGCCATATGATGACTTCCTATCCTTAAAAAAAAAGGGTAAAGCAGAGACAAAACATAGTACACAGGTACATAATATTATTATTATATCTTTAACGAAGATCGCGATATTACTTCAAGCAATATTTGAACCCAAGAGAAGGATAATGCCAGGTGTGAGTTGCTTTAGCCAGCCTGGAAGTTTATAAAGAGACTCCGTACACAAGTTGGACGAAGCAAGAAAAACTTGCAGACGATTGTAAATTTCCCCAAACATATTCAAAGTATATTTATTATTTAAGATCTTACGAGTGTACTAGTTTTAATTTCAGAAGTTACTTTTCTCATCTCGATACGGATCGTTATACCACTCAAACATCTGGCTGTTATTTGTATGATATAGAATAAAATCTGAAACAAAGAAATCAATTGAACAGAGCACGTAAATATTCAAAATTCTTCAGTTTTACTCAAATTCTCGTTTGGTGCAATATGTGTACTGGAATCATTTTTACTGCTGTTACAACTATTTTCATGATAAACAAACCAGAAACAAAATATACACATACCAAGTGATGAAACGTCTTCTTAAATATTCCATAAGCATCTAATATTTTCATATAAACTTTAAACATAGTTTTCCAATAACAGTCGTTTTCTAAACTTTCAATGTATCCTGACATCTGATGAGCATTTCCGATCCAACTCTTTAAAGACTTCCTTATAAGCTTCAGAATTGTCATAGCATACAAAATATTAATATCAAAGACAATCCAAAAATAAGATGCAAAATCAAAACCACGACCAGTGGAATTAAAAACATAATAGGAAAAAAACATCCAAACAATGTGATAAAAGTTCAATATCAAAACACGAACCCTATTGGGAACGATGAAGCTTTTAAAACTTCCGTTCTTTTTGAGGATTCTATAGACATCCTGAATGATAATGACGAACAAGACATTGGTGTGTTTCTCAAAGATATTGGTGCAGCAGCTCAAAGTGCTACCAATGACAAGTAAAACATAATTGTGCATAGAATTTATAAGTTGAAAATATCTTATTCCTTCACAATTAAACAATGTGGATGTGAATCCAAACCAGCAATAATAACCGTAACACATTAACGTTACTGTGACCATCGGAGAAGCGATATTGTAGAAAACACTATTGGTCGTAATTATGTTGTCCCGAATTTTGTACTTAGCACAGACGAACAAAGCTTCCATTATATTTACTGGCTTTAAGACTGCTTGTAAGTCTTTACCAATATAATTGTTAGGTAGTAAGTTATCTTCATTGATCGCGGATCGTTCTGTTTCAATAATCAAGTCATTTCCATTTAGTTCCGAACGGTCTGTATAAGCTGAAGACATGTCTGCTACAAAAGGCAATTCACACCTGATTGGAGTGTGCGTTCATTGATCGATACCTTTTTAGTTCTGATTAAATTGATCATTCAAGTATGTCATGTGCCTTTTAATAATAATTATAAATGTTGACTTGAACTTTTCATGTACTTGACCAATGTCAGTAATAATGATTATGTATAGTAAAATATTGTTTCTTTAGTATGATAAACTGATATACCTACATAATGTAATAAATGCAATACTAAATTAATAGATTCAACCAAGTCTGTATTGAAACTGGGATGCCCAGTCCCCAGTTTCATAGGTTTAGATTACAGTCAGTTTTAAGTGATGTTATTTTGTTTGACATTACTTCTAAATATAATTAACAGACTTGAAGACAAGTAAAGTTGTTAAAAATATATGATATTATTAAAAATATAATATATGTATATGATTTATATAATATTGATTAACCAGATTTTAAATTCAATAAAAAACATGTTTTTTATACTCATAACAGTATTTTATTTATTTCTCTGCCAAAAAATAATCCAATAATACAAAAAGTCTTCTAGATATGTGCAAAATAATCACAAATTATGTAATATACATAATTACGTAAAAACTATTTATAAGCTCTAAAAGCTTAACTCACAAAAAAAAGGTTTTTTACAAAAAAAGATAACCGCCTTCAAAAACTACAAAATAAAAATAACTTTTAGTTTTGGAAGTCGGCGGCTTTGGTTTTGTTTTTTGTTATGTAGGTAAGTATTGCCACCGATTTCCAAAACTAAAGATATTTTTATTTTGTAGTTTTTGAAGGCGGTTATCTTTTTTTGTAAAAAATGCTTTTTATTTTCACTTTTTAGTGCTTGTGTATTAATGTTTGAAATCCTTACAAAAAGCCCTTTCAAACAATACCTCACACGATATATTTAATTTTGGAAACTGGTTGGAGGGGGGTTGACGTACCCGCCCCCTTTTCCTTCAGTCAGTCATCGACTACACGTATAAACAAAGCAATTTCACTTGTTACGATATTGCTGCTGTGATTCTGTGAAGAGTTCCAATCCATATCTCCGAAGTTCATCATCAGATATTAAAATGGTGACAATGGGACCACAAGGGAAGCACCAGCTTTCAAATAAAAAAAGAATCATGAAAATCGGTTCACCCAGTCGCAAGTTAGGAGCTAACAAACATAAAAAAAAATACAGTCGAATTAATAACCTCCTTCTTTTTTTGAAGTCGGTTAAAAACTAAAACTAATTTTTAGATTTAAAGAAATTCGAATTGTAGTATAACTATAGTGTAAGTAGTGATGAAAGCGCACACGCGCAGCGATAGCGCTACGTCTATGACGAACAGACCGCACGCGTACATTTTCTTGAAGGAGGCAGTTTGAAGTCGTTGGATATTCTTGCAGACTCTTCTTTGAGTCTCTGTAACAAAAAATGGTGTATATTTTAGCTTGGTATGTTCAGAGTTCCGTACCAAAATGGTAAAAAAGTACTGATGTTTCGACTTGGTCTTCCTACTCATCTGTTTAGAATTTTAATAATCTTACCCGAGCATCCTCTTGAGTTTGCTAGCTGTATACAAGTAGTCTGCACTTCTCTCACAGCTGAGTACAGTCTTTCACACTCCACGCTCAACAATATGAGTATAAGCATGTTCTTTAAAATCCACGTCAAAGACATAAATGATAATACAGCGAACTAGAATGAAATAAAAATCAATGAATTCACAAAGGAACAAAATGTTTTACAAGTGAATGACATTTAGTTTTCTTATTTTTAGACTACTCATAACTATAATTTAAAAAAAACTGCATTATTCGAGAAGATCACGATATTACAAGCAATGTTTGAAGCCAAGAAAAGCATCACGCCAAAGGGGTTCGTACTTCTATCTGATGATGAATTGCCTCGACTAGTCTGTAAACAGATTTCGAATACAAATTTCTATGGAAGCAAGAAAGAAATCAATTCATTCAAGTGTAAATGATGATTTGGTAGTACCTAAGGGTACCAATTAGTAATCATAAGGATCTTACGAGTGTACTCGTTTCAATTTCAGTGGTTACTTTTTTCAGCTCAATACGAATAGTTATGGCACCCAAAGATCTGGTCATTAGTTGTATGACGTAAAATAAAATCTGCAACAAGCAGAAATCAATTAAAATAATAAGAAAATAGACAAAAATTCTCCAATACAATATGTGCACTAAGATAATTTTAACAACTGTTAAGGTATTTTTATTGATAAAGTTATAAAAAAAACATATTATGAATACATAAATTGTGAATATAACAATCAAATTTTACATTAAGAGTATGTTTTTTTTTTCTTTAGCAATTAAAAATTTCAGAACTTTTAATTTTAAGAACTAAATATAAACATACCAAATGATGAAAAGTCTTCTTCAATATTCCATAAGCATCTAATATTTTCATATAAACTACGAACATAGTATTCCAATAACAGTCGTTTTCTGGACTATTAATATTTTTTGACATCAGATTAATATTTTTGACCCAGCTCTTTAAAGACTTCGTTATGAGCTTCAGAATTATCGTAGAATACAAAATATTGATGTCAAAGGTAATCCAAAAGTAAGACGCAAAATTGAAACCACGTCCAGAAGAATCAAAAATGAAATAGGAAAAAAACATCCAAACAATATGATGAAAGTTCAATATTACAACACAAATCCAGTAGAGAAAGATGAAATTTCTAAAGCTTTCTCTTATTTTGAGGATTCTGTAGACATCCTGGATTTTAATGAGAAACAATATGTTGTTGTGCCTCTTAACAATATTGGTGCAGCAGTTCAAAAAGCTACCAATGACAAGTAAAACGTAGACATGCATAGTATGTAAATGTTGAAAATATCTAAATCCTTTGTAATTAAAATATGTGGATGTGAATCCAAACCAGGAAAAAAAGCTGCAACACATTAACGTAATCGTGACTAGCACTGAAACGATATTGTAGACAACACAATTGGTCGTAATTATGTTGTCCCGAATTTTGTACTTAGCACAGACGAACAAAGTTTCCATTATATTTACTGGCTTCAAGACTGCTTGTAAGTCTTTTCCAATATAATTGTTATGTAGTAAGTCATCTTTACTGATCGTGGTTGGGTCGGTTTCAATGATCAAGTCATTATCTATTATTCCTTTGTTATTATCTACATATGGTTTTGACATGTCTGCTGTAGAAGGCAATTCAAACTAGATTAGAATTTGTGCGTTCGTTAATAGATAGCTTTTTAATTACTAGGTTCTGGCCATGACTTTGTCCGCGTCAAAGTTGATTTCTCCATGCAAACTTTGGCCCTCCGTTTCATTCCCTTAAGGAGTGAATTTAGGAAAATCCTTTCTTATCGGATGCCTACATCATACAAGGCATACCCTCTAAGTTTCAGGTCTCTACGATCAGCGGTGTAAGCTGTGCGTTGATCCGTCAGTCAGTCATTCAGGACAAAGCATTATATAATATGTACAGAAGATCGATTCTAACATTATGACATAATTTTCGTATGTATTTGAATAGATACATAAATACTCATGTCATCAATTACCTACTTCAAGTCGAGTGACATTATAATTATGGAAATTAAAACGTTGTTTCTTCAATATGATAAATTGATACTACTTATAATATTACTTAGCCACGAGCACCTACATTTTTGTAATGTGTTTTGCATTACAAAAATGTAGGTACTTGTGGGTGTTAGGTAATCAATCACTCAGATATAGTTTAATCATTTTATTCAAAGTTTTTAAGTCTATATTACAGAAATGCAAACTGCAGTAGTACTATGATGTAAGTTGTAACAAGATCGCAGAAGTGTAGCAGTGTCGCTGCATCCACTACAAATATTCCACACGCACTGAGTTTCTCAAAATCTCCTTGTATTAGACGAAGCATATTCTTCCAGGTTCTTTTTGATGGCACTAAAAGTAAAACAATTAATTTGATCTTGTCATATCACTAAGAGCTCAAAGGTATCCAGACTCGGTCCAAAACACAGCTCAGTACAAAGTCAAAATAGAAAAAAAGCATGTTTGACTCTAAAAATTCTTTTTTATTTGTGGAGGGTCGTATGTCAGACTCTTCACGACTAAAACCCTATAGTTTCTCCTACAACCGCATAATTCGTGCCCAGATTGGTAATGGCTTGGTAATTGTATTAATCCGTAAAATACATTGCTAGACTGTTAGTGGCAGACATCTAGGGAAGTATACTCTGCTGAATTTATTTACATCTATAACCGGACATAGGCATCTTTAGAGTCCTCACAGTCATGGTTACTAGACAATGGGGACTCTAAAGATGATACTTTGGATTCTACAAAACTCTAGGCGACTTATAGAATACGCCATTTCGTTGTTAGTAATTCTGTTTTTACATATTCTATTACAATTATGTCCACAATCAATTGTTAAACTTACAGTCTTGTGATAATTTCAATATCACATTAGTATGAGCTCTTGTGATTTCTCTGTAAAATCCTTCGCACGTAATACACAAACCCATTTCTACGAAGAATGCCTTGGATAAAAGCAGTACCAAACCAACGGCATGACTTAGAATCAAGTTTTCTTCACCCTAAAAAAGTACGTTTCAAAATATTATGATGTGAGGACAGAATAGTCAGGCTCATGGCAGGAGGCTGGACACATTGCCCGTAGATGCGATGGCGGCTGTGCATTGGAAGCCGCAGGGCTGGCAGACCCCATACAACGGACCGATGACTTAGTAAGGGTCGCGATAAGTCTACAGATGTTAATGAAAATCATGGGAAAGATATATACCCGATTATGCGGAAAGTTTTGATCCAAAAGTTGGAAGAGATAGCAACTGATGGAAATGAATGGAATGAAAAGGCTTATAATAAATAAAAATTATTATTTTAGTTTTATTGTAGTGGTACAATAAAACTAAAATAATAAAAGTTGATCCAAAAAGCGGTACTCCTAGACACGACGCGTATTGTTAGGAGATTCCTTTCTCAGGAGCCCTGACGACCGGTAGCTTGGACCCTGTTCTCGATGCCGGTGGGCTACAAACTTTTATATTTTTTAATGTTTTTATATTAATATTTAAAAATGTAATTATATATGTATTGAAAATGAATAAATGAAACTAAAAAATATAAAAAAAGATCGAAATACATAACATAACATAACATCACGCCTGTTATCCCCGAAGGGTTAGGCAGAGGTGTACCCATTAGTACACCCATACAAATACAATTTTTGATAATGCCAATAAATACTTACAAAATGCGTTATTGACCATAATATTAGGATTTCTGCGTAGAACAAAGTTTGTATAAATGTTGTTATATAATGAAAAAGGATCTGAAAATTCGAACAATATTAATGACACGCCTCGACTTACAGTTGGAAAACCTTGAGCGAATGAAATACGAGGTGTAAAAGACACACATAGCCGTTAATTGCGCATACTGTTCATCGAGCTAAGTAACTTTGAGTAATATGTAATACTGATAAATGACTTTTATTTTTGATCTGACAAATCACTGTTTATGGTAACGGGCAATGTAAAACACGCATTGGGCTTAGGGGTGCATGCGATAGTATAGGTACCGTGAGGGGTATTTTTAAATTTAGTCATAATATTTAAAGCTTGTTTTCATAAAAAAGCCTTTTTTTACTTTTAGTATATCTCCAAAACTTTCCAAAAAAGTTCCCAAGTACCCAAAACTTAACTTTCGGTTTTTTTTTAGTGTCTTTCAACAACCTCTAAAGCTATCATAGATAAAATATTAAAATGAAAATTTACTATAAATCCAGTAGAATTTCGTATAAGATCCCAAGCCTCATTAACAGACTTTAATGCATTATTCATTTCTTCCAATACTCTTTCATTGTCTACTGCTATTTCATCATCATCAACTTTACCAAAATTCGTATTTTCTATAACTGTGTTCCAGATTCTAGTTTGGTAACTCAAAATGTTAACGGTTACCATGATTTGTACCAGTTCCATATCTAAAAGTGCAGATATTGATACAAAAATACCTCTCATGAAAGACCAGTTTACATCGTACGCGACTTTGAATAATACTAAAGCAATACAGTTGGATATAATTAAAACAATTGACATCCAAATAAAAATCTTCAGTTTTATCATATCTTTCCGGCTGTATAAGCTTTTATTTATCTCGTTAAGGATTGATAACAGACGCACACTTTTGTCACTGAAGTAAAGATTGACGATGCACACAGCTGTAAAGTTGAATGCGTATTCGAAATAAACAAAATAATAGGCCAATTTGAATGTCAAACCAAAATAGGTGAATATCATAACTAAGCAGTAAAAACAAAACATCAGACAATTAATGAATACGGCAGACATGATGTTTTTTCTTGTAACAGTTTCAACATAATTATCATTGATATTATATTTTCGCACGCACAGTATAGTGTTCACGTAGTAAAAAGGGTAGAAGATACTTAGAAAGTCGTCATTTATAAATACTTTACTTGAGTATTTCATTTTGATATTGTTAACAAGTTTTCCCAACGTCCTTCTTCAGACAAGTGAGAAATTTAAAAGCATTTATGTCAATAGCTGTTATTCCAATTATGACTGATGGTGGCTGGTTTATTCATTATCATTAAAGCAATTTTATAAGTACTTTATAAGTAACCCGACTGTATAGATCTTGACAGGTGGAAATGTTACCATCAGGCCATTATCTTTTCTATCAAATCTTTCAAGCCATCCAAAGGTTGGTTTAACGAGATCGCCTTGTGTGATAAGAACGCTTATTGTAGAATTGATCTTTACTTAGATCTTTTGTTTATGTAATTTTATAAATATATTTTGAATAGACGTCGTAATTAATAACTCGTATGTTTTTAAGTAGGTTTGTATCAGCGAAATATCCCATCCTGCAGTGCTGTTTATCGATAAGGAAGTCTTCCTTATCGATAAACAGCACCGCAGCCTGACCAACGGGTTAACATGCTTTCCGAGTCACGGAGGAGTCTTGGTGTGTAAAGATGGTCACCCATCCACAGACCAACCCCGGCAAGCGTAGTTTGACCTGATTGATCGACTCGTGTGGCTGTTATTTCTTAGCCACGAGATTCTCGATCTCCTGTCGTCGTTACCACAGAAAATAAATTTGTTTGAATTCACATTTATTGATTACATTCTATTTTATCTAATTTTTGATGAATAGTGGCAGTATGATAGCTGTAGATGATTATTTATTATCAACATTATGGACACACGTTTACATAAATTTACTTTTTTGATGGATTTTTTACATAAATTTTATTGTCTTCTCTTCTATTTCTATCTATTTATGTACAAAATGATAATTGATGAAATTATTGGTAATGCATTCTTTAAAAGGAGATGAGTTACAGCTTTGTAGACTTGGAGTCAATATTGGGTTAATTTTGAGCACAAGTTCAAGTTTAAGTTTTTACTTGCATTCCATATGTGTTCAAGATGTTACAGTAGGTTTTAAACACACTATGCAACAACGAATAATTAAAACGCGTTATTTTAAGGAACACATTATAATTTTCAATCTTAACCAAGTATACATACATTTCATATTTATAGTCATTCACAAAAAATTATATTGCAGCAGAATAACGTTATAATTGGTAAAAACTCCCATTAAGAGTATTGGTAACGTAGCGTCTATGTAGAACATGCCACACGCGGTCATCTTACTAAACGTTCGTCTTGACTGTAACACTTGCTCGAATAGATGTTCCTGACTCTCTGTAAGAAAACATACTAGAATAAGACTTGAAATCGTATTTTACAAGCTTTTTGTTCGGGTCAAATCTTGCAACTGAATTTTAAAGCAACAGTCCTCATCGGATTGAGCTGAAATTTTGCATGCACGTTTAGTTTGGATGACAATGCGTGGTGAGTTACGTGACGTCATTCTAAAACCAATATGGCGGACCAGCCATATGAGCGACTAGTTATATCGTGCACTCCCACGTTATTTTTTACTACAAGGTGCAGATTTGCATCATCGTAATCCAAGGAGGTAATTAGGGATACCAGTCTGCACCTTGTATGCAACGACTACATTCACATACGATGCTTCATCATCGTTGGCATTCGAAATAATAATTTGCAAGCGCGACTGCTAAGCGTGGGGTTCTGGGTTGGATTTTTCGGTTAGAAAAATGTTAGTAGGTTTTCCCATTACAAATTTCTCATTAGCAGCCTTGGAGTTTGGAAGTTAGTGGTGTCCCCGTGCCTCAAAAAGTACGTGGAGCCTGCGCCTGATCTTTCTGCGGCCATGTTGGATTACTGTTCCATCAAACTATGGGGTTAGGGAAGAGAGAGTGTGCCTGTGTGTGCGCCTACATTTGAGCACTATATTATCTCCTGTATATTTATTATGCCATTTAGATTGGCAGAAATACAATCAGGCAAATTTTGACAGTAATAATAATTCTGAGCAAGTAAGTTTAGGATGTCTGTAGTCTTACTTGGGCAATTGTTATTCTTCATAAGCTGAATACACGCAGACTCAGCATCATCAACGGACATATAAAACTTCTCACAATATATGCTGAGCATTGTTATTAGAACGATGTTCTTCGTCATCCATATGATTGTTGCAGCACCTCGAATCCATGGCTGGAAAGCGTAAAAAAGTACTTTATGACATTAAACGTAAAACATATTTTTAATTATAAAGTGTGATGTGGCGATGGCCTAATGGTTAAGGTCCTATGCTGTGAAGGCTTTGGGTTCGCCACCGGACACGGCGAAATTATTCAATTTTATATGTAAGTACTTTCTGAGTTGAGGTCTATCTATGATATTACTGACATCGTTGAAGGAAAATATCGTGAGGAAACATGGGCTTTGTTAGTATAAGTCTGAAATCGCCAATCGGCCTTGAGCAAGTGTGGTGATCAATGCTCGTGCCTTCTCTGTTGGGAAAGATACAATTTCTGTAAGACCGTTACTGTCCCACGACATCGACAGGGCCTTTGCCCTGCAGAGATAGTAGGTAATGGACTGATATTATTATTGTTTTTGTCTGTGCGTAACATACTTATTTTAAACACACACAACAAATATTTACAATTAATATCGATTCTTAAGGTCAATAAAAACTGATGCTTAAAAAATATACTTACTTTGGGTCCTGTATGTACTTTCAAAGTATAAAGCATTAAGTGGTAAATAACAAGGTTCCGGTATAATGCGTTAAAAGTGAAATATAAAACCTGTGAAAGACAAAATAATGTATTCAATTTGAACAGCAGCAACTATATTGTAAAAAAAGCTTTTTAACAAAAAAGACAACCGCCTTCAAAAACTACAAAATAAAAAATAACTTTAGTTTGGAAGTCGGCGGCTTTGGTTTTGTTTTTTGTTATGTAGGTATTGCCACCGACTTCCAAACTAAAGTTATTTTTTATTTTGTAGTTTTTGAAGGCGGTTGTCTTTTTTGTTAAAAAGCTTTTTATTTTTCACTTTTTAGTGCTTGTGTGTTAATGTTTAAAATCCTTAATAAAAGCCCTTTCGAACAATACCTCACACGATATATTTAATTTAGAAAAATGCTCACAAAATATAAAGCACTAAACCAAATTGGGTGAATATTTTTATGGGACCAAATGGCAAGTATACTGCATGGAACAAAAAAAGAATCACACTAATCGGACTAGAAACCTCGGAGTAATCGGTGTACATACATAAAAAAAAAAAAAAATACCGGCCGAATTGAGAACCTCCTTCGTTTTTTGAAGTCGGTTAAAAAACAGCCAATATAAATTCGAATGGAGCATCATTGACCCGTTTGATACCCAGTCGCCACCCAGTCAGATTGCTGAGCATCTGACCAGACTATATCCCATATGCTGGAGTATCTCAATTATTGTCCGTTCATCTGCACCCTTGACGATCTGAGTAGCGCCTCTGACGCAGCAAAAACGTGGCCACCTACTGGGCCCAAGTGGGATAAATTATTATTAGATTTATCATCGAAGCGAAGCACATAAAACAATGCTTGATAGTAGAAATAAGTTTAGCAGATGTAAGAGTGTCGGTCTTTGTGCGACAAGGTGGACGAACGACACTGCTACTAGAGCAAGTCGAAGATAACAGCAAGAAAAAACAAAATGTTCGGTGAGCCTAAAAAGTTAAGGTTCAAACTACATAAATCTAGGGATCATTATAACCTAGTCAAACATTTTTTTTTGTTACTCTTAAAAAGAACTGATATAATTAAATTGTTACGAACTCACCAAAACATGGTATATTCTCTTATACAGCTCGTAAGTTTTTAAGATAATTTTGTATTTTCCAAACATTTTTCTACAATATTCTTCGCTTTCATGTTCATCATTAATCGTCAAGATTTCTTTAACCCACTCATCTAGATACTTCGTTAACAATATTATTATTCGGGTGGCTGTAACTAAACTAACATCCATTGTTGTGAACAAAATATCAAACATACTGTCCAAACCAAGATCAATAACGGAATCGTAATAATAAAATGATGCCGTATAATACATAGCACTTATAAAAATATTTATGAATATAAACGATGTTGTTATAATCAAGTTCCAAGTAATAAAACTTTTAATACTCTTGCTTAAATCGATGCTTCTGTGTACAGTTTGGATGTCTAAAATAAGTAAGACATAGTTGTACTTGTGCACATAGTCGAGAATGAGTGTTGTCGTGAATCCCATTAAATGGGTGACGAAGTAGAACTCAGCGAAGAGTGACAGGAGGTCACTTTCCAAATGTCCCATATATAAATCCGTGATATCTACGTTGAAAATCCGATAGATACACAAAGCATTCATGAATAAATTATAGCAGAATGCAATTATTTGATATTTTCTTCCTCTAGGATAAATATGGCTATTTTGTACGTTATATTTTGAAGCCAAGAACAGATTAAATACAAAGTTTAAAGAATGAGTCATTCTTTTGACATCTTCATCTAGTTGATTATTGAATGAAATTTCTGAAGAGATTTTTCGTCTTAAGGGCATATTTTACACTTTATTATTCAATTTCCTGTTGTTAGATGACTGCTGCTTTACTTAGTAACAATATTATAATGACACACATCGATGGAGGTTAACATAGTGGTATTAATCATATTAATGTTTCTAAAGTAGTTAATGTTAATAATGTTCACTTTACCACAGAAGTAATTAATTAAACTGATAATCTATTGATGACTGAGATAATATTTCCCTGACCTTGACATAGTAATGAAATAATTTGATGAAAAAAAACTAATGTGTACATAGTCGTCGATACAGATCGATGCAATTATAGAGTGAGAGGTGTCAGCGGGTTCGAGGGGTTCTGCGTAACTATAGGTGAATGATGTTTTACTTATAGATCCAAGACAGCGACACGCCGGCTTACGCTGAAAATCAGCGCTGTGGTTTCGTACCTCAGTGCACGGGCCACGGCATTATGCTATGCGTCAACAGTTTTGCGCGTTAGTGGTATTTGCCATCTAGGACAATATTACCAACTTGTTTTGGTTTTGATCTTTTGTAAACAATGTTTTTTTATATATGTCACTTTCACTTGAATAAACAGTTTTTCTTTTTTTTTTAAGAAAGAAAGAAAAACTGTGTAGAACCAGGTCCTATAGTTTGTAATTAATGGAACATATTACTCAAAGCCTTTGCCCAGGAGTGGGACAGCAACGGATAACAAAAAAAAAATACTAGGTACTCAAGATTAACATTGAAAAAAGATAATATTATATTAAGTTCACGAATGAAGCAACCAAAGAAAAAGACAAGATTTCTGAAGACAAGATATTACTATGTGAGATCAAGCCCAGAAAAGTTAATAAAGATCACAAATAATTATTTAGTATTATTATTATTTATTTATTTATTTATGTTAATACGGCTTCCAAAAGCCAATTACATTAACAACAATTAATAGGTACAAAAAGAAACACAATTATACAAATAATATAACAAAACAAAACATAAACGAAGAAATAAAACAAAATAAACGACATAATTAAATTTTGGTTTCACAAAACGCTAGGCAAGCGCGCATTAAAATTTTAAATTCATCTGCGAATATATCGCAGATATATTTTACAGAAAATTAAGTTGTAGCAGTACAATAACGTAACTAGTGATAACTCCTAGAAAACATATCGGCAGCGTAGCGTCTACGTAGAACAGTCCACACGCGGTCATCTTACTGAACGATCGATTTGCCTGTATGACGCCCTTACAAAGATGTTCTTGACTTTCTATAAAGAAAGATAAAGATTTAGTATAGGGAAAATGCCCAACCTAACCTAACTTTTCATAATCGTAATATTTAAAGAAGATAAGTAAATCATTACTTGACAGATTTTAAAAAGAACCTCTGGCAGTCTATGGCATGGCCAAAATGATATTTTCACAATTAAATAATTACTTGGACTGTTTATTTTCTTCATAAGCTGTAGACAAGCCATTTTAGCTTCCTCGACAGTTATATAAAATTTTTCACAGTATATACTATGTATAATTATTAGTATCACATTCTTGGATGCCCACAAAAGTACTGAAAGTATAAACGTGAAAATCTGGAACACAAGAAAAGATATTTCATCATTTCAATGCAACTAAAGTCAAAATATATATAGAAAATTAATTGGGTTTTAAACTATAAATTATTTACAAGCTTAGTAAAAAGAAATCCAATCAGAATAGAAAAAAAGAGAAACTAAAACTTAATACCATCAAAAAATTCATCCGCATCGCCGTCTACTGGAAATGTGCCCAAAAGATTGGCCGCATTGCCACGTTGGATGGCAATGCTTAACCTCTGGCCAAGGTAATAACCAGCCCTTGAGTCACGAGAAGTGTCAATTAACCAAAAAATGAAAAAGTAAAAGAAGAAAAGAAGAAAAAAAAGAAAAAGAAGAGTCAATAATTATAGTGAGTTATCCATCAAGGAACATCTTGGGCTAAGAACTCATGGAGCGATAGTAACCTGACCCGTGCCGGTAGCAAGACCGCAGCCTGGCAGAATTATGGAAATTTTGTACCGTAAGAACGGCGCTTTTGGCTCCAATCGGCGATAGCAGTCCACCTAGGTGGATGCGGGTCGAAGATAACCCCGTAAATTTCTAGCCTTACTTACTTCATCGTTAGATCCTGCAGACATTATCAGTGTACCCAGTATTATTTGAGCACTACCAAGTGTATGGAAAAATTCAGTAATTGTGATAAATAGAATCTGTAATAAATTAAATATTTGTTATACTTCTACTTTGCAAGCAAAACAAGGCAGTGGTTACCAGGCGAACAGAGGTACTAGTCAAGACTGTGTTCATAGTGTAAAGAAGAATGAGCAGAAGCAATTCACATATTCACCACTAGGTGCTAGAGGGTTCGCATTTTTTATTTATGTTTCAAACCATTATTAACCTTTTGAACACCATTGTCACATATATGTGACAAACGAAATCTGAACGCCAACGTCACAAATATATGACAAAATACACGTCGTAGCATAAATTATGAAATAAACAATTTAATCAAGTTTTGAAATCCCTATTTTTTATGAAGGTCATTTTACAGAAAAAGTGGCCTGGCGTCAGGGGTACGGCGTTACGTTTATTTATACTCTGGCGTTCAAAAGGTTAAGGGAACTACAAGGTATCAATCGAAAGGTTAAATTACAGTCCAATTAACACTAATTTCAATTGAATATATTGCAGTCTCTGAGACTGAGCAACATTTTTGGGAGGTACGATTTTTTTGACGTTGTTTGAATTAGAGGTGGTGGATTTTTGCCCTATGTTTGAATGAAGGATTAAAATGACAGATGTATAAACTTACCATAACTTGAAAAATTTTCTTGTACAAATCGTAAGCTTTAAAAATATTTTGGTATACCAAAAATAAATTAGAACATTGTCCATCATTTTCAGGTTCATCATTCATCATCAGGATGACGTTTGTCCATTGGATGAGATATCTCCTTAGCAATATTATAATTCGAGTAGACATAACATAGATGACATTCCAAGCCGTGGTAAATATATCATGAATAATATCAAAAAGAAAGTCAACAACGGCTTCGTAATCGCATGATGTATAATACATGACACATAGAAAAATATTGACTAAGACAAAAATAACAAGTGAAATCCAAGTCCAAAAAATACAACTCTGGATGCTTTTACTAAAACCAATATTCCTATGGACAGCTTGGATTTTCAAAAGAAATAAGACGTTATTCTCTTTAAGCACAAAGTCCAAAATGAACATGACCATGAACTGGATGAAAAAGGATACATAATACATTAAAGTAAACACAAACAAGAAATAACTTTTGAACTGCGTCATATGTAAAACTGTGATATCCTCACTTAAAGTTTCATAAATAGACATCGCAAATAGCGCAATCATGAACAACGTACTGCAGAATACACATAGCCGCTGATATATCTTTCCACTTGGATAGATATGCTTAATTTGGACATTGCACTTCAAAGCCAATAACTTATTAAGTGCAAAAAAAAGGGTATACATAATGACAATTCTTTTGTGTTACTTGGAAAGTTCCGTTTATGCTCTTCAATCGTTGTAGACAGTTTAATGACTAACGCACGATGGCTTAATGTTTTAATTCCAACAAATAAATTATAATTATTGCGTTCTAATATTTGTAAACCGATCGTATCAACGTCTATTTGTTTTATTACATTAATGATACGGAAGTATTGAGGAACGTAGGTAGGTACAGTTAAGAAAAGAGATAGGTATCTAGGGTCGTCAGATATAGTTAAAGTTTTCTTAGAAACCGATAGATGTTTTCGAATGTAATTTAATTTAAAACGTAGATAATAAACAGTTCATTAATTAAGTTAAGTTTCAGTCAAAGACATCCATCGGTTTCTATGAAAACTTCAACTATATCTGACGACCCTGCATACCTATCTGTTTTGCTGACTGTACATGACAACATTATAAAAGAAATGTAGAAATAACAAACTATGATAGCAATATGGATTAGTTCAAAGAAGAAAAAGAGAAGGAACAATATGGCCCTGCGTTAATGATTTGCATCTCAGACTATAGACCGAGAAAAGTAGACACCGTTGCTAC
This sequence comes from Hoplodrina blanda, assembly GCA_949316365.1. Taxonomy (NCBI): domain Eukaryota; kingdom Metazoa; phylum Arthropoda; class Insecta; order Lepidoptera; family Noctuidae; genus Hoplodrina; species Hoplodrina blanda. Next base: position 1,982,888 of record OX438568.1, on the reverse strand, counting down.
ACCCCCTAATCACTTTTTTGTAATTTTGTTTGGTACAGAATGCCCTAGACATTAAGCCCGCCTTTGTACCTTTTGATACATACAGTTCAAATAAAACTCGTACTATACATAAATAGTAGATTATTAACCAAGGGGATAAAGCAGTGTCTTCTGTCGCGGGTGACGATTTAAATCGCGAGCGTAACGAAGGACTCGAGGTTTACTCCCGAGCGTAGCGAGGGTGTTAAAAACTTAAATCACGAGCGAAGCGAGGGATTTAAGGCGAGTCCTGAGTGTAGCGAGGGATTTAAGTTCACCCAAGACTAAGACAGCTTTATCACCGAGGAAAATACTCTACTTTTCGTACCATTTGCGAAAAAATTAACACAATAATAATATGAGATATGCATTTCAGAACATTAAGTTATTTATAAAAATAAATTAAAATAAACTTAACGTTTATGTATTTGAAGAAACGCGGCAAATTCCTAGACTAATATTTTTTTGTCGGAAAAGCAAACGCATCAAGCTCATACGGCCTCGTCGGTTTTCGTAATTTTATTAATAATCATAACTGCATAATAAATGCGTATTCCTTTTTCAAAAAGATGTATACCTAATGCTTTATATACAAACTCAATGGTGTAAACACAGATGTAGTGCAGTATAAATTTCGGTAAGTATTCCAAATTTAAATCACATTCTCTCCCTAGAGGATGAATGAAATTCAGTACAACTTTCTTTCCCTGTTTTTAACAGATTAAAAATGACTATTGTTATGTTCGCTTTTTGTGGCATAGAATGTCACTTTTTTGAGCAAGTGGTACGAAAAACAATATATTTCACACAGAATTGAATTGTAGCAGTAAAATGACGTAATGAGCAATAAGTGCCGTTAAACGTAGTGGGAGCGTTGCGTCTATGTTAAACAGGCCACACGCGGTCATCTTACTAAACGTTTGATTTGCCTGTACCACGTTCTTGTAGAGATATTCTTGATTGTCTGTAATGGAAAGGATGCGATATCATTATTTCCACTTATTTGTATACAATACATATTAAATACATTTTTAAATATTTATATTAGAAACTAAAATAAATTAAATAGTAGCCCGCTGGCATCGGAAACAGAGTGCAAGCTACTAGTGGTTAGGGCTCCCAAAAAAGAAATCTCCTAACAATACGCGCGCAGTGTCTAGAAGTACCGCTTTCTGAATCAAGCTCCTGATCCAACCGGCCAACGAAAGCCTCCTTGGCTGTTATTGGGGGCTCTTGGCTATTAGGTATGCTATTGTCTGTCACAACTATTTTACCTTTTCAGCTTTCACAAGGTTCTCGTCATGCGGGACTGTTATATTCATAGGTAATCACTGCGCGACGCACAAATTGATCCTTCACAACTCGGCTGTCCCAAATCAAAACACAGTAAGGGACTTCGAACAAATTTTACAGGAGGGCAAAAAAAGCTGATTTTCTTATGCCTTACCAAACTATGAATCTACAGCTTATTATGATTCTTGGAGATGGTAGATAAGATTATTGTCTACAATTTTGCATATTAAAACTTTAAAAATATAATTTGATGCACGTTTTATAACACTTACTAACTTTGAAATGGGATCCAACACTAATCATTGACCATGGAAACCAAACCAAAACACAGTATGAGGTACAACTAGGTTTTTGAAATTGTAACCAATACTCATCAGAGATTATGAATAACAATGATTATTAAAAATTATGATTATTAAACAACAGAACGCCGCCTACTACGATCCTTACATACTCCTTTCGCCTCATCTACGTTTATACATCTCGTCATACAAGCACGCCGGTTACGAGTACTCCGCATCTGACCTTTAAAAAGGATAAGTATTGAACAGCAAATCAAATAGCATCGAAAGTTTCTCAACAGAAACTTTTTTCCCGCCTTCCGGAGGACTGGTTTGGCTATACTGTGTAATTTTTAGATTTTATGGTATTTTAGACATGTTAATTCCCAAATCAAAAACCTAGCAAGTGGAAATTCCCAATCCAAAACACAGTAAGTACTTGTGCCTTGCTGTGTTTTGAACTGGTTATCAGCTCTTACTAGGTTTTTGATTTGGGGATTGCGGTTTAGTTTGTGCACTTACTAGGTTTTATGGTATCACTAAATTGGGAATGGAGGCCTTTATTGAAAAAAGGGTTTTTGCATATTGTGGGCATTTACTGTGTATAAAGCGTGGTGTAAAAATCTTGATTTCGACAAAAATGTCCCTTACTGTGTTTTGATTTGGGACAGCCGAACTATGTCAAGCCTATTGGCAACAGTGATGATAGATCGATCCCAATACAACCTGATATTGCCCATGCTGTCTGTCCCACTGCTGGGCAAAGGCCTTCAAATTCAAATTATTGCGAACTAAGTGTACACAAATTAAATGTTTGTTACGGCATTTCCTCTATTCCTTCCATCGGTCACGACTTTGCGCAACGTCTTTCCAATTTTCTGGAAATTCGTCCATTGCGTCCCACCATCTCAAATGCGATAGTCAGAATTAAAAAAATATTTTAGTAAAAAACGATTATATCATTATAAGTAACTAGCTGTCCGCCGCGGTTACACCCGCGTCTTTGGTTACTGCTCCGCTCCCGTAGGTCGTAGCGTGATGGTATATAGCCTATAGCCTTCCTCGATAACTAATCTATCTAACACTGAAAGAATTTAACAAATCGGACCAGTAGTTCCAGAGATTAGCGCGTTCAAACAAACAAACAAACAAACAAACAAACTCTGCAGCTTTATAATATTAGTATAGATAATAGATTTGTAGTGTGTTCGCACCCAGTACCCCGTACCATACCATGACCGTGCTATGAACGTATCAAGCACTGAAAGAAGTTTGACACGGATTACTATGCCCACTACATAAAACGTATCAACCGACAATTGTTGATGCTCCGTGCATAGCACGCGACGGTGCTGACCGGTGACGGAAAGGTCTAGTAGGCATAGTCTCATACCCAAAACCAGAAAATGTTTTGTCTAACACATTTCTATCGTGGTCATAGTATGATACAGTGTAGAGGGCTGACTCCTTTACTTGAACAGTTCCTGTTCTTCATCAGCTGTATACACGCCAGCTCAGCTTCTTCAACAGTTATATAGAATCTCTCGCAGTATATGCTTTGTATGTATAATAGTGAAATATTCTTTGTCAGCGATAGAAACAACGAAAACAGGCGAAGCCAAGACTGTGAATAACAAAAAGAAGTATTATATGTAAACTCATTCCTTTTCCCATGGGGGTAGGCAGAAACCACAGAACGCCACCTGTTACGATCTTTACATACTCCTTTCGCCTCTTCCACGTTCATACATCACGTCATACAAGCACGCCGGTTACGACTACTGCGCACCTGACCTTTCTGAAGAATTTCACCAATAAGGAAAAAGTATTATATGTATAACTTTTTTACTGTTGACACAGAAAGTAGCTTTTAGATTTAAAATATGAATTGACTAGCCCACGATTTCGACCGCGTTAAGGTACGTCATTGGTTACTGCTTTGCTTCCGTGGCTCGTAGAGTGATGTTATAAAGCCTATACTATACTTCATGAACCTGGCTTTCATATACAATGATGTTTTCCTATCCGGCTGGTAAACAGAGTAGCGCGTTTAATTAAACGATAAAAACTCTAATTTGCACTATTTTGTTATCGACGACCTTCATAAATGACTCCAAGAAAATATACATCCAAAAGAAATATCACATACCTCGTGTACCATCCCTGTAGATATTCTCATCGCAGCTAGCAAGACGTGAAAGTACACCAGGTTACGATAAAATCCACAAAATGTGTGATATAAAACCTATGGAAAGAAAATGTTCTGAGTTGCGACTATTGACTGTTTAATCTTTTCTTGTCAACATGTCTGGAGTATTGTGAGATGAGCGTGTGACTGTCGAATAGCTGAGTACTTCTTTTTTTGTCTTTGTACTTATATAATGTGTTTGTGTCTTTAACTAATGTAATTGGCCTTGGCCGTTTTATGTTAAAGTAAAAAATAAATAAAATAAATAATCATTCATCTACATAATATTATGGTACAATAATTCCTACATTTCATTAAATTATACACTCTGGCTTAACTGCTTAATCTTGATAAGTAGGTATATCTTAATATATAAAAACGAAGGTCACTCACACACTCTCTGATCGCGAAATATCGAAAATCGTTTTACGTAGAAAGATGGGCAGGGAGTTGTTTAGTAGACGTCCGCTAAGAAAGGATTTTCCGAAACTCACCCCCAGATGAAATGAAAGGGTCGAAAGATTGTATGGAGAAATCAACTTTGACGCAAAAAAAGTCACGGTTAGAAGCTAGTTTACATACGATAATGACGATAAAACTAATCGTAGCACGCAAAACAAAGTGTTATAATATGTTTGCTACTTGATGAATCCTAGCAACGAATTTAGTAAGCCATTTGCGAGAATAAATAAAATATTTTTATTTTCAACAAAGCTTTTAAAACATCAAACTTACCAACACTTGGAAAATTTTCTTATACAGGGCGTAAGCTTTCAAAATGTTTCGGTAGATCCCAAGCAATTTCAGACAATGGTCATCATTCTCCTGTACATCATTCAACATCACGACTTCTTTAATCCAAACATCGAGATATTTCTTTAGCAATATTATTATTCGGATGGCTATTACCAAATTAATATCAAAAACTACGCTAAATATGCTAATAGCATTGTCAACAATAAAGGTAAAGATATTTAGGTGAAAACTGTTCGTAATAATGCTACTATAGTACATAATATGGAAAAAGAAATGTAAAATGATAAAAGAAGCTATAGAGATCCAATTCCACAAAATAAAACTCTGTACAAAAGTACAATTCGTGTTCCTATGTATAGTTTGGATCTTCAAAAGAAGAAAGACGTTCCTCTTCTTATGAACGAAGTCTAGAATGAAAACCATCGTGAACCCGACAATGGAGTTGATGAAGTAGAAAACAGCATAGAGATATAAGAAGGTACTTTCTAAAACCGACTTATTTCGTACTCTTCTAACGTCTATTGTAAAAATCCGATAAATACACAGCGCATCCAAAATCAATATTACTAAAAAGGCAACTATTCGATATTTCCCTCCTCTTGGATAAACATGATTATTTCTCACGCAATATTTTGAAGCCACAAATAGATTCAGTACGAAATTAAAAGAATGAATGATTCTTTGAAATTCTTTTTCCAGTCTATTGTTGAGTAATACTCGCAAGGAGACGTCTGGAACGACTTTTTGTTTTCCTGGCATTGTTTTAGTATCAAGGTCAATAATAATGTACGGTACGTTAGCCGATGGCTAATATCTGGTTCTTAATGTTACAAGTATGAGAAAATTCGATAACTTTAGACAATTGTGTTACATAATTAACGTACATAATGTACTATTTAGATGTAGGTAAAAGTCTTAATGATCTTATTACATTAGTGTTATTACAGCTTAACTGCCGTTGGTCTCGGCTGTCATAAATGGATCTTTAACAGTCGTTACGGAAGCCCGAAAATCTGACAACCAGTCTTGCCAAGGGGTATTATATTACCCAGATACTGGGTTGTGGAGGTCAGATAGGCAGTCGCTCCATGTCAAATACTGGTATTCAGCTGCATCCGGTTAGACTGGAAGCCGACCCCAACATAATTGGGCTAAGACTAGGCAGAAGATGACAGCTTAACTGCCCTGTTGGTCTTACTATCGCAAGCGCAATGGTTGAGCTTGGGGTATTGTGTTTGATTGGTAGGCTGGCCAGTGTCATTAGGTTTTACTTTTAGGAATTTCTCAATAGCTTGGAGCTTGGGAGTTTGTGGAGTGACACTCCCGTGACTCAGTATGCACAGAAAGTCGATAGATTCTGCGCGTGATCTCGTCCAATCGGCAATATGAGAGTAAGGGCAGAGAGAAGACTCCTTTACTTACTATGATTAGTTTAGTTCAATTTAGCTGGGCTGTCTCCGCACTCGACTCTCACTCGCACTCACTCGACTGCCTCGTTGGTCTAGTGGTTAGTGACCCTGACTGCAAAGCCGGAGGTAGTGGGTTCGATTCCCACCCAGGACAAACTTTGTGTGATGAGCATAATTGTTAGTTCTGTGTCTGGGTGTAATTTATCTATAATATGTATGTATTTATAAATTATATAAGTATGTATATCAGTTGTCTGGTTACCATAACACAAGCTTTGCTTAGCTTGGGATCAGATGGCCGTGTGTGAGGTGTCCCAAGATATTTATTTATTTATTTATTTACTCAGCCGCTTAATTGGGCCATTGTGCGTTACATCTATGTATTTACTATGATATCGTCCAGCGTAATTGGCTAAACTCCTTTGACATTGGCTGCCGTGACAAAAATTCGGTTGGGAGAATTTTATATCAGCATATTACGTGGTACCTATTCACCAAAAAAATATAATTTACTCCAAAAACTTGCTCAAAATTTTGAATTACATTTCGTATTTCAAAGTCAAAGTCATTGTTGTAGAAGACGAAATTTCAAGTACAGAGGGAACCAACAAATGTTATAAAAAGTCAAGTTTTAATAAATATTTATTTAAAGAAAATTGCATTGGATTAGAAAAATAACAAAGTTAGTGATTTCTCTCGTAAAATATATTAGAAACGAAGCATCTATATAGAACAGGCCGCATGCGGCCATCTTACTAAACGTTTCATTCGCCCGCAACACGTTCTTGCAAAGTTGTTTTTGGCTTTCTGAAAAAAAAAATTGCAAATGTTAAATGACAGTGGGCAAGAATATGGGAGTTGGTGCAAGCATTTCCAAAGATAAATCATATTCTAAACGAAAGGGTCTACATGCAGAAGGGCATCAAAATCTATCCGAAAGATTTCGAGTAATTTTAAGTTTATATTTCAAAGAAATTATTATAGAGCTATCTGGAATAATTGTTTTGACAAAATATAACAACGTAATTATTCGAGATAGAAGCAAAGTAAAAAATCACTATCACTACATATTATAAAACAAAGTCGCTTTCCCTGTCTGTCTGTCTGTCCCTATATATGCTTAGATCTTTAAAACTACGCAACGGATTTTGATGCGGTTTTTTTTAATAGATAGAGTGATTCAAGAGGAGGGTTTATATGTATAATACATGCACCCGTGCGAAGCCGGGGCGGGTCGCTAGTCTATAATAACTTAAGGTAATAATGAACTTGAAAATTAAAAATAAACTCGAAATCTGTCCGTTGGGTATATGATTCATCTTTGGCGACGCTTTGACCATATGTGCCCACTGTCATTTAAACTTTTTATTCATTCTTACTTGGACAGTTTCTGTTCTTCATAAGCTGTAAGCACGCTGTTTCGGCTTTATTGACAGTAACATAGAACTTCTCGCAATGAACACTGTGCATAAATGTCAGAACAGTGTTCTTTGTCAACCACAAAAATATCGCCAAAATGTGAAGCAATGTCTGTAAATTGAAAATTTGAATTTTTATTTATAAGTTATTATGGCCCTGTAATAAGATGGACAGTAATCATCATTTCAATGTATTTTCCATCGAACCTACTTCATTTGTGGAACAAATACAATATAGCTTTGTGCGTACAAAATAAACGAATCCTAAACTTGAATGGCCGATAAATTGTTTTACAGTTTGGCAGATGCCATATTAGAGAAAAGAAACAGAAAATTCTGATGATTTCTGGCATGATATTGCACGAAATTGATTTAATACGTTCAAAATGTCGTTGCAATCTTATTTCAGTGACAATTGTCCCAGCCTCCGGGTGTCAACTAAAGTTAAAATAAAATGTATAGTAGACCTGGTGATGAAGGTCGCAGGATATCGCTGGAAGGGGGCCACGCGGCGCAACTTTAGGGGAGAGCTATGTCCAGGGTGCCTACCGCTATCTCTTATAACAATAATATTATATTACTTTGTAATTTCTGTTGTTGCATTTTCAACTCTCGGCGCTGATCCGAGCGTTGAAAACACAACCAACAGTGCAGAAGGCAAAGTAATATTAAAATATACTACTCAAAACAAAATAGGGCCCACCACTACTTATTTTCAATTTTTGTCTTAGAATTATTGAAGAGATACTGATTAGCAAAATGAAGCATTAGATTATGTAGTTGACTTGTTTGTGAGTCTTTATCAATGTTTCGAACGAAAACTTGAGGGTTTAATTCAAGTGAGAAGTCAGAAAAAGTAAAGTGCTTGAAAAACGTAAATTGCACAAATTCTTTTACTTGTGTTCTCAATGTGACTGTAGTTGTTGTTGTAAATCGTTGCTTTCTTGGACAGTTTAATTTGAATTTTGTGTTAATAATGATTATTATGGCTGGTTCTGGACGTCATAAGGACATGGAAACCGCAGCGAGAGCAGTTGTCCTGCTTCAGGGGAAAAATCTCAGAGGTCTGTAGCAATACATGTTGGTGTGTCGCAAAGAGCTATCCGAAACATGTAGGAGTGGTACCAGAAAATCGGAAGTGTAGCTATGAGTATTAGAAAAGGAAGTCCTAGAACTACAACTGCTCCTAAAGATCGCTATATCAGGTTAACTGCACTACGGGAGAATATTTTAACCGCCCGGGCTTTACAAACCCGATTGTGGCAATCAAATGGTACACAAGTCAGTGATTAAATCATTCGTAATCGACTCCACGAAGATGGCCAATGTTTCAGAGTATGTGCTGTTCGACTTAAACTGACAAGGGCTCATCATGCAGAGCGTTTAAGATACGCTCGCCAACATTTGTACTGGGCCAAGGCTAACTATGGTGCGCTACTCTTTATAGACGAATGTAAGGTCAAGTTTTATAGTGATGACAAACAAATACAAGTGTGGAGAAAACAAAGCGAACGTTTTACGGAACCATGCATCCATAGAACGGACAGTTTCTGGGGTTCAAGTGTTACAGTGTGGGCGGAAATTCGCTTGGCGTGCAAAACAGAGCTGGTAATTCTGAATGACGGTGCTGTAACTGCTACCAGTTATGGTGAGCGAGGAGTCTGACTTCATATTATTCCATTTTCATAAAGAGTGGGTTCTGGTTTTGGTTTTATGCAAGATAAGGCTTGTCCACATACGGCCCGTATTACACAAAGAGCTCTTTCTGACACCAGTATCCCGGTTTTGCCATGGCCTGCGTCAGTCCCAACCTCAATCCCATTGCATATTTATGGGATCAACTGAATAGAAGCCTCGAAAAGAACAACAGTCCAGTAAATAGTCTACAGGAGCTCATAAACGCTCGTAAAAGTCTGTTGTAACGAATACTGGAACAAAACGTTACCCATCTGATTAAAAGTGTACCTGATAGGCTCAGCGAGTGCATACGGAGTAGAGGAGGCCCCACTCTCTTCTAAACATAACATCGCTCAAGCCACAGGCACCAAAAAAATAGTGAAAAGTGAATTTTACTTTTCTCATTATTTTGCTACAATTTCCTTAAAAAGTGTTTTTTTGTTTGATTTAGAAAAAAATTAACAACTTTAGTTATTGATTACGTTTAAACACTTTCTTAAAACCTAGCCTAAACACGTCTGTCCATAAAAACATGATAAACATTAATACTTTTTAATTTCACCCTAAAAACGTGGTGGGCCCTATTTTGTTTTGAGTAGTATATTATTGTTTTAAGAGGTTGTGGTAAGTCCCCAGTAGTAGACGATGTTCGGCTAATATGATAATGTGAATAGAATAGATTTTTATCTATAAAGTTCAAAATAACGTGTGACAAGAATAATGATTTCAGAACATGTGACATTGAAAAATGTTTTTTACTCACTTCGTTTTCCAGTACTGCAGATGTTTTCAACGCATTAAATATTAAGTGAAAATACATAAGATTACGGTAAAATGTACCAAATGTATGACATAAAATCTGTGAAAATAAAAATAAATTGGTAAAAATAGATGATAATCCTGATTGTAACATAACATAACATAACATAACATCACCCCTGTACTCCCCGAAGAGTTAGGCAGAGGTGTACCCATTTACCCACACACCCACATTTTGCCAATTATGTTTAAAGGCCACTGCATACGTTACGGGTAAATACTTCGGACGGGACGTGAGCAGGACGGGCACGTGATTACCTAGTTCAAAACGGGAACGTGGTGCAAACGCATACGCACCGTGACATTGATTCGGATCTATGTAGGATAGGTACTTGGATTGGATCAAGGCGTCACTACTTGTCTCTCCGGCACGAACGGAGCGACTGTGCATACGTAGCGAAATCACGGGCGGGACGGAGCCCGCGCGGGGCGGGACAGGACGGGGACGTGCTAAACATCGTCGCCGACGATATTTTTCCCGTCCACGTTCCCGGCCCGTCCATGTTCCCGTGACATAATTATACGTTTTTGGATACATTTTGTATGCAACGATGTTTCCAAAACTTCCCGTCACGTATGCAGTGGCCTTAAGTCCCATATAATAGGGGGCGACCCTATCCTGAATGTACCATAAAAAAAAAATACATAGCTAAGGGCTGATATTTATGACAGTCAAGTTTCTCATGCTCCTTAGAAAGTCCTCGTGCTGAGGTGCTTACACTACTTTCTTCCACCATCAACTTTCGGATCCTCATCCTGCCTTTGCTCTGTTACTTGAGGTCAGCGCAGATTTTCAACTCTCGGCGCTGATCCGAGCGTTGAAAATCCAACAGAGCGGAACGCAAAGTAATATTAAAATAATACTGTTTTAAGAGGTTGTGGTAGGCCCCGAGCGCAGCACGTTTTTTTTCTTTCATCCCAGTCAACCGTCATGTCATTATTATCTTCCATTTTATATCATACTTCACACACTCTATCTATGTTTTCTTTGGTCTTCTTTTCCCCCTCCATCCCTCTTTAATTCATTTCATATAATGTCGCATTTTATATACACTATGTAACAAAAACCCTGTCAGATCAGTGTTGCCGTTGATCAGTTTTTATGTTTTATTTTAGTTTAATTACTTCTTCATTTTTCTTTTTTTTTTTACTGGGGAAAAAAAAAATCTCAAATTCATTAAATGGTTACGTACATGTGTACGCAGTACGATGCCGAATAATACCCTTAACGATCGGACAGGGTTTTTATTACATGCTGTATATTTGACGTATAGTAGGTTATTATTTGATAGAAAGTGACAAGCAATTTTGAACCATGTGCCGTGCAACTATTGCCTGAGCAACCCAGCCTTCAAACTACTATGCAAACGACAGTGGTAGATACAGGCCACCATCACTCGTTTATTTATTCATCGCTTGTACCTTAATAAGTGGGAATAAGCAAAATATTCACAAACTTACCAAGACTTGGAAAATTTTCTTATACAAATTATAAACTTTTAAAATACTTTGATAAATTCCAAATAATTTCAGACAATATTCATTATTTTCATGTCCGCCATATAGCGTTAGGACATCTTTAATCCATTCGGCTAGGTATTTCCTTATTAGTATAATAATTCGGGTAGCTATAACTAAATTAATATCCAATGTGATGAAGAAGACGCTACAAATGATGTCAAGAATTAACTCGACGATATCGGGGTAATAGCAAGATAAAAAGTACAAGGCCTGTATGAAGATATTGATAAAAACAGTCGTTGCTACTGAGACCCAGTTCCAAATAATAAAACTACGGATATTTGTACTAAAATCAATGCTCCTATATATAGTTTGGATCTTCAAAATGAACAACACATTGTTCTCTTGATGTACAAAATTCAGAATGTATAACATCGTAAACTCGATTAAAACGGTGATAAAGTAAAATACAAAGAACACTCGTAAAACGTTAAATTCTAAATCTGACATATTTGAATTTATATCCCTGACTTCTATGAATATAACTCGATAAACACACGAGGCATTCAGGAATAATATTAAACAGAACGATAGAACACGACTTAGTCTTCCATTTGGATAAATATAACCATTTCGTACTGTATATTTTGAACTCAGAAACAATGAGAGTATGAAATTAAAAGAATGCGCTATTTTTTTGACATCTTTTGTCAACCGATTGTTAAGTAACAGTCCGAATGTGATTTTCTGATCGAATTTTAAAACATTCTCGAACATTTTAACAACTTGAATCAACTCAACTTGAACCGAGTCGGTGTTAGATGGCTAATAAGTTTGTAAATGTTTTAAAATACGATCAATAAATAGACTTGTCTTTAAATATTTATGGATTGATCGTATCAATGTTCTAGCCTCGGCTGAAATTACATATTAGTGAAGTAATAGTTCTCTTTAGTTTTGACGTAAAAGGTTCCACTATTAAGTACACTTTTTTTTAAGGTGATTAAAATCATCAAATGAATAATTGAGTGAAGGGACTCTCAGACTTTTACTGACTAAAAACCACCCTGTTCCTTCTGTTGCCCTTATTAAGTACCTACACTGAGAGTGAAACTTTTTCTGTTGCTAACAAGTCCTTCTGGTTACTACTGTGTTATAAACGAAAAGGTTGATGGGTGGTTGGATGGATGGATAAATGGATAGACGGATGGATTTTCAGCTTTAACGGCTAAAAGGAATCAATATGTGGCACACACATTAGTCCGGTCAAATTAAACATTCGAAGGTGCATAAAGTCCCATCAAGCTGAAAATCAGTAAAATTGTTCAAAACATAATTATAAATAATATTTAAAAGTTCCCCATCATTCCCGTGTATGGAAAAATTTTTATTCAAGGTCAAAGGTAAAAAAAAATAGTTTTACGCGATTTTCAGCAAAACGGTAAGTTTTATCATAAAAGTACCTTAGACAAAAATTGTAGATCATAAAATTATCTATAAAAATGTATCAATACTTTTTTCCTACCAACCTTAAATATTTTTTTTTCCATACACGGGAATGATGGGGAACTTTTAAATATTATTTATAATTATGTTTTGAACAATTTTACTGATTTTCAGCTTGATGGGACTTTATGTAATTTCACTCTCATTTTTTGGTCTAAATTGACCGGACTACATATTGATTTAGTTTAACACATTTTAACACAATTTTTATGCCGATTTTTGTGATCCCGTGGAATAATGTAAGATCTTGGTAGAACCCAGTAATAAATGAAATTAATCATGAGCAGTCAAACTCATCTTTAACGTGGTGGTTTTAATTTCGTAGAAAATTGAATTGCAACAGTACAATAATGTAATTTGTGATAAATCTCATCAAACACAGTGGTAGCGCAGCGTCTACGTAGAACAGTCCACACGCGGTCATCTTACTGAACGTTTCATTGGTCCGTATCATGTTCTTGCAAAGTTGTTTCTGAGTTTCTGTAAAAAAAGATAAAATCTAGTGAAATTATTAGTCCTACAATTGAAGGCTTTAATCATAACCGTCACGCAACATCCCCGAAGGGTTAGGCAGAGGTACACATTAGTGCACCCATATTTCGCCAGTTATGTTTAAGTCCCATGTAATTTTGGCACAAATCCAGTCTCTGTGGCTGCTATACTGAGAAATTCCTGATAGAAAAACCCAATAACACTTTGCCTGACCTAGGAATCAAACCCAAGACCTCATACTCAACAGTCGCGCTTTGCAACCAACCAACATAGTAGTCAGATGACAGGTTAGGTTTATTCATATCTATAGACTAGCTTCTGCCCGTGTCAAAGTTGGTTCTTCCATACAAACTTTGGACTCCTGTTTCATCCCCTTATGGGATGAATTTTGGAAAATCTTTTCTTATGGATGCCTGTGTCATACAAAGAACATACCCTCCAAGTTACAAGTCTCTACGATCAGCGGTTTAGGCTGTGCGTTGATACGTCAGTCAGTCGTTAAGGACAAAGCATTTTATATGTATAGAAGAAGATAGATAGATAATACTTATAGTGCTCACTCACTTGGACAGTTCCTGTTCTTCATACGCCTTATACATGCCGTCTGAGCTTCCTCGACAGTTATATAAAACTCTTCACAGTATACACTATGCACAGCGACCAGTAAAACGTTCTTTACAAACCACAGGAACAGCGCAAAAATATTCAGCAAAGTCTGTAAAAATATAACTTGTGTTTTTATTTCATACAAGCTTTGGCCCGTTACTTCGTCCGCCGAGATATCGGTAATAATTAGCTAGCAGATAACATTTGCTAATTAAGGTATTCTTTTCTTTAACAAGCAACGCTTTATTCAGTAAAAACGGTGAAAAAGATTCATTGTTTATTTAAATTAGAACTTTTTTAATGTTTAAAATTACTTTTCTTTATATATCAGCTGATATTATGATAACCCCTCCCAACGCAGACGCGTTAATTCAGTTACACAAACTTTTGTAGTCCAGTTAACAATAAGTACAAAATATTGCCAGAAAAAAAGAAAATGAGATTTAAATTTATCGTTAACACTTACTTTGTTTTCCACTTGTCCAGATACTCTGAGTGCAGATAACATGAACTCGACACAACAAAGACAACGGTAAAATTCGCAAGTTGTGACAAGCAATATCTGTAAAGTACACAAAATATTTTATTTAAATTTTGATTATCCAATATCTCTAAGTACACAAAATATTTTAAACTCCGATATGCAATATCTAATCTCAATGTTAAAGTGAATCATTTTCTATTAGACCATAAAAGGCGCTTTTGAACGTCGTATAATTGAATCTCGTTGCCCATGGTAAAAGGTAGTTTCGTATAGAGAAGAATTGGAAAGAAACTCCATTTTTAAATAAACGCCAGTCGCCAGTTATGTTTAAGTCCCATGTAATAGGGGGCGAGCGTATTGCCATCAACCGGGCACAAATCTAAACTCCAAGGCTGCTACCGAGAAATTTCTGATGGGAAAACCCAATAACACTTTGCCTGATCTGGGAATCGAACCCAAGAGCTCATAAAATGATTTGACTTTAGCAAACAAAAAAGTATTTGTGTATGACAAACTCACCAATGCTTGATAAATAGTCTTATACAGATTGTAAGTTTTCAAAATATATTGGTATATATTGAGCAGTTTTTGACAATGCTCATCATTGTCCTGCTCATCATTCATCAGGAGAACATCTTCAATCCACTCATCGAGATATTTCTTTAACAATATTATTATCCGTGTGGCTATTACCAAACTGATGTCTGATGACATGATAAATATGTCAGAAATACTGTCAAGAATAGTATCGACTAGGCCTTGATACGAATATGACACGTAGTACGAAGCATTAACGAGCACATTCGTAAAAATAACAGTTACGATTAAAATCCAATTCCAAATGATAAAACTTCTGTATCCCTTACTTAAACCGATGCTTCTGTGTATCGTTTGGATCCTCAAAATCATCAAGACGTTATTGTTCTTATGCTGTATATCCAGAATGAACATCACCGAGAACCCGATGACGAAGGTCGAAGAATAGAGTATATCAGACAGTTTTAAGAAATCATTTTCTAGTTGTGTCTTCTGTTCATTTATATCTATTATATTCACAGTGCACATCTGATAGAAACACAACAAATTCATGAGTAACATGAAAACGAATGAAAGTAATAGATATTTTTTCCCATTCGGATAGATTCGATTGTTTCGTACTTGATGTTTTAAGGCAAACAAAAGGTTAAGTGTAAAACTGAAAGAATATTCTATTCTTTGTATAACTTTATCTAATTGATTATTGATTAAAATTTCGATGGAATCTGGATCATTTAACTGTCTCAAAGACATTGTTTGACGTCTGTTGTTGAAACACAAATGCCTAACGTTCACTGTATTCATTAGAAAATTCAATCAGGAAATTAAATGTTATTTGTAAATTCATTTTAACTGTGGTCGTAATAGACTTAGCTCATATTTACATTAATGTTTGTTTTATCATTTAAGTAATCAATTAAAATTATTTTGATGTATTATTTTTAGGAAAGTACTTAGATATACAATAAGAGTGACATATTTTCTATACGAGTACACATTGTCTAGAATATCGATCATCATCATCTGCTTAGCCTTTTCCCAACTATGTTGGGGTCGGCTTCCAGTCTAACCGGATGCAGCTGAATACCAGTATTTTACATGGAGCGACTGCCTATCTGACCTCCACAACTCAGTAACTAGGTAATACAGTACCCCTAGGTAAGACTGGTTGTCAGACTTTTAAGCTGCTGACGACTCGTAACGACTGTCAAAGATCCACGTATGACAGCCGGGACCAACAGATTAACGTGCTTTCCGAGGCACGAAATGATGTCAGTGATGTCTAAGATAAACTTTAGAAAGTACATATGAATTGAAAAAGTCACATTGGTACTTGCCCGGATTCGAACCCACAGCCTCATGCATCAGAGGCGGGCGCCTTAACCGCTAGGCCATCACGACATTTAATTTTTAGAATATCGTTTAGAATATCTATATATTGTGGAATACTATAAAAAATATTTTTGAAACATTGACCTTTCCTTTACTTGAAAAATGAATAAAATACCCTGTGGTTTACCCGCAGTTACGTCTTTGATTACTGCCCTACTCCCATGAGTCGTAGCGTGATGCTATATGTATAGTCTATAACCTTCCTCGATAAATGGCCTATACAGGGTAATTGAAAATTTACCCGAAACCTGAAAAGGAGTCATTGTACTTATCATTATGAACAACTTTTTATATGGAAACAACCCCTAAATCATGAAAAAAAAATCAGCTGTTCCCTACAAAAATGCTACACAACACGATCGTAATGTATGGAACAGCTCTTTTTTTTTTCATGATTTCAAGGTTTGTCCCGTAGTAAAAGTTGTTCATAATGATGAGTACAATGCCTACAATGTTTTTCAGGTTTCGGGTAAATTTTCAATGACCCTGTATAATGTAAAAATACTTGTTTTAATCAGCTGAGTTATTTCGTGATATTAGCGTGCTCAAACAAACAAATAAACTGTTTAACTTTATAATATTATTATAGATTCTTCAAAACATGTGACATTACGTAAACAAGCACATTACAAATACACAAACTGAAGTAGAACGACAGTATAAGAAGTAATAAAGGCTGTTAGCTCTAGCGGTAGCTCGGCGTCTATGATGAACAAGCCGCATGCGCTCATCTTCTTGAATGATGCCTTCTGTACTCGTTGGATGTTCTTGCAAACTCTTTTTCCTGGATCTGTAACAAAGACTGTCTTAAGACATATACAGAAGTCTGACGTCGTGATGATCCAGTGATGGAGGCGCCCACCTCTCATGCATGAGGTTTAAGGGTTCGAATCCAGGCACGTACCAAAGTGACTTTTTCATTTCTTATGTTCTTTCTAAAGTTTATCTTAGGCATCACTGACATCGTTCCTTGCTTCCGGGAATTGGCTGTTATACGTAGATCTTTGAGCGTTGTTCCGGGTGGTCAGAAGCCCAAAAGTCTGACAACCAGTCTTACCATGGGGTATCGTCTTACCGAGTAACTGGGTTGTGGAGGTCAGATAGGCAGTCGCTCCATGTAAAATACTAGGATTCAGCTGCATCCGGTAATACTGGAAGCCGACCCCAACATAGTTGGGAAAAGGCTAGGCAGATAGATTGAATTTTTAAAATATTTTTTAAAATAAATTATATTTACTAACCAGAACAATTTCTTGAATGCATAAGCATAACACAGGTACTCTGGACATCTCTCATTGCTGCATAGAACCTCTCACATTGCACGCTCAAGAAAATAACTATAACGATATTCTTCATATTCCAGATTTGAGTTATGATTAGAATATAGAAAAACTGAAATAGTGACAGGAATTAAATAATGCTAAATAAATAGATATAATAATAATGATGAATAGGCATGCACGCACAAAATATACACATCAAAAAAGTCTAGGGATCAACATCCCTAACAAATGTTAGGGATGTTGATCCCTAGACTTTTTTGATGTGTGTATATTATAAAACAAGCAAACCATTAAACACAACCTTAGCACTTTGTAATAAAGCAGCTTTCTATTAGTGAAAAGCTAAAAAAGAATTGGAGATTACCAGAGATTAAATCTTACCAACATAAAGCCATAAAAAGAATCTGTACTTTTTATAATATTATAAGTATAAATGTGGGCAAGCATAGGTCATTGAAGGTCATGGACTGGCACTAGTTGCCCGAGTCAATTACAATTGAATTGGAAAAAAAGTGACGTCACGTCACGTCAAGAGTTATGAATATGAATGTGGATGGATGGAGAGCAAGAGGAAGACCAAATAAAAGATGGATGGATTGTGTGAAGAATGATATGAATGAAAGGGGAGTCAGTGATTGCATGACGGCTGACAGGACTGAGTGGAAGAGGAAAACGTGTTGCGCCGACCCCAAGTAACATGGGACAAGGGCAGGAAGATGATGATACATATAAGCAAATTGCGTTTTGACAGGTCATAAAAAGTACGTCACTTTATTGGTAGTATCTAATTACCCTCATAGCATTTCTCAGTTCATTCAGTTATTTTATTGTAAGCCAGAATTAATAGATAATAAGAAACTCTTGCTCGCTTCACTATGACGTCATTACTGAATAGTTCTGATGACTGGTAATGATAGGAGTACTTACGTTGGGAAAATTTCTCAAAGTTAATAATGTAGCTACATTCCGCAAACTAAGGTACGCAGTATATATCGTATAAAATGCAATCTGAAATTAAAATACAAATATTTTTAAAAAGTCTCCGTGAGTCGCCTCTTTCATTTAATTGGTGTAGCATATCCAACAGGACATACTATACAAAGAAGGTAATTTAAGTCAAGAATTTTTGGATATTATTCGTGGTTTAAAAAACCCACAAATAATAAGCCCAAACTCTAATATACAGGGTGACTGATAATTGGGTAGTTGACACTATGAACCAATAATTCCAAGACATAACTTCTCTAAAGGAACGCTTTATTTTGGCGCTGAACCCGATTAATTTTCAATTTACTGAAAAATTAGATTTTTTGTGGCTTTGAAATCAATAAATAGTTAGACAATTGAGTTGCCAAATAAATGACGTCACAGCGTGCTATTACCATACAAAATATAAATGAAAGAATCGTTTTTGACAGGTCATAAAAAGTACGTCAATTGATGGTGGTGTCAACTAGCCTATTAGTGATTGATACTAAAACACATGATTGTACACATGATAACAAACAACTTTTCCGAAGAAATGACTTGCCAAACGGCACGACTTTGGGAAGATTGGGGTCATAAGCTTTGTAAATAAAACAGTCACTAATTACAAGTCATCCTATATAAAGAAACTCACCAGTTGTCGAAACGTCGTTTCAATAGTCGTGTAAGTCTGCAGTATATTCAGGTAAACATTAAACATTAACTTCCAATACGCTTCTCCCTCTATCTCCTCATTGTTACTTGACACTTGTATTCTAACGATCCAAACACGAAGCATTTTCTCTATCAATTTCAATACTAACAAAGCATATAAAATGTTCATATCGAAAGCGATGCAGCTACACAACGCTATAACATCAATAATACCTATTTGAGGGAAAATATATAACAAAGAAAGCATATAACTAATCCAAGTAATATTGAGAATTATAATATAGGCCCAGTTGCAGACAATGAAACTTTTTAATTTGTCACCATTTACTTGTAGATCTCTGAGCACGAGTTGGATTTTTAAGACCATTAAGACGTTGCAATAGCTGTACATGATATTGATGAAACTGTTCATTAAACCTCCGATTAAGTAGATGAAGAAGTCAATAGAATTGGTCAAGCAATAGAGCCACTTATAAACCCCCCATCTATGATTTAACAGAATAATGGCACTGACCAAATGATGCAAATAGATACACCAAAATATGATTATGCAGGTAACAGTTATGATGTTGTAAAGTTGAGAATTGGAAACAATAATGTCGTCGCGAACAGAATACTTTGCGCATAGGAAAAGGTTCTGCATCAGGTTTAACGGCTTTAATATTGATTGTAAGTCTTTATCAATAACGTTGATAGCGTTTAATGAGACTAGAGGTACATCTTGTACACGTACGTTTGATTTGGAAAAGATTTTTGACCACGAAAACATGTTTGTGACTCTAGACTGATAGAAGTTGTTTGATATCTATCTATATTCTTTTACGTGTTTAAATACCCTATTTAAGCTCAAACCTCGAAAACGGCTGGATAAAATCGGCAATTTTTTTATTATTATTTGTTGAGTACGAGGATGGTCCTTTGAAGAGAAAAAAATAAAAATTTGCTCGAAAAAATTTCTTAATCGATTAAAACTGCTCGCCTTTTTTCTGTAGAATTTTTCTATGAACTTAATTTAGGTAGGAAATGTCTGTCGGGTCACGTTGTCGATAATAATCAACGAAGTAGAGTTATGAGAACACTTTAGTTAATGGTTATAATTGCGTGTAGCTTTTTATGGCTTTTATATTCATTAGACATTACTTTATAAGATATTGTAACAAAATAATACCTTACACTAAATATTGCTTGGGACTTCGTCTGTGTATTTTCCTCGGATCTCAATTTTTCTGTTAATAAAGTACAATTTATAGCCCTCAGGACCTGGACTTATACCAGCCTATTACTGTCCCACTCAAACCATGTCAGAGGCCCTTGAGGCGGTGTAGAGACTCTGACACTAGGGTGTGTGGGGTCGTAAGACCTTACTGCCCTCACGATAAAGAAAGAAGAAACCGTCAGGAATAACGTAGCTTCCTATTAGCGGCAAAATTTTCAGAATGAAACGACAAAAATATTATCTATACTATTCAAGGTCACCGGCACAAAACATGTTAATGTTTTATATCGGTTACCTAGGAGAAGAAAAATATTACGACATAATAATAAATAAATAATTACCGCACAAAGCTAAACTTTTATTATAGAAATACAAACTGTAAGTACACAAAAGAATAAGTAGTTATAAAGCTTGACAACTTTAGAGGTAGGTCAGCGTCTATGATGAACAAGCCGCATGCGCTCATCTTGTTGAATGATGTCTTAAGTTTACGTTGAATGTTCTTGCAAACTCTTTGTTTTGCATCTAAAATGTAAAAGGAGATGTGTTTAGTGATACAATGTCCTAAGCATTATTTTTCTGGCCGTTGCATTTTCTACCTAGACTATTTATTTATTTATTTGGATCTCCAACAGAGGCTACAGGCTACACTACACTAAAAAGCATTAAGGTACTTAATTCAATAGTAGTATATTATATTGTTCCATCACTTCGATTCGATAAACAATTTTAGAGCAGAATAATACCAGCCTATTCTTGTCCCAATGCAGGGCAAATACCTCTTCCCATATAGACAAGGCACGAGCAATGATCAGCACGCTTGCTCAAGGCGTATTGGCGATTTCAGACTATTAATTTATAAGTTCGGGTTTCAGCACAATGTTTTTCTTCAACGTTGTCAGTGATGTCCAAGATAAACATTGACATTACATTATGAAATAGAAAAAGATTCATTGGTACTTGCTCCTGCCAGGTTGCGAACCCACAGCATCGTACATGAAAGGCGGCCTTAACAGGGCCATCATGACATCTTGGGTCATCATAGCATGAAATTTATGTAGTATATTTCAAAATATGTACCAAAACAATCGCTTGACTTAGTCAGCATAACACAGATACTCTGAACATCTCTCATTGCTGCATAGAATCTCTCACATTCCACGCTCAAGCATATGACGATGATGTTATTCTTCAAGCTCCGTATTTGGGAAATCAATGATATTGTCATAAACTGAAAGGAAACAGGAAACCCATAATGATCTGAACAGATTAAAAATAATTGACAATATATTGAAGTAAAGATCAACATAATAGCATGTTCGTATTGCATATGGTTGAATAAACATATTGATAATACAGACCGAAGAAAGGTAGATACAAAAGAATAAAAATAAGCGAGATACATGTATAACATACATACATTTGATGACTGATTCTAATGACTGTAGTGATCCAAGTACTTACGTAAGGATTAATTGTAAGGTTTCTTAGGAAAACTACAAAAATAATGTTTCGTAAACTGAGGTAAGCTGTAAATATTGTGTAAAATGCAATCTGAAAAATAAAATATGAGTACTTATATATTTTGTTTATGAGAAATCTTTTCAAGCTCTATTTAAAATGAAATATACCATTGGACGAAACGTCGTGTCCAGAATCATATAAATCTCGTGTATATTTGTGTACACATTAAACATTATATTCCAGTACTCATCCCTTTCTGAAACTTCATTGTTTTTTGTTTTTTCTACATTTTCAATCCACACACGAAGCAATTTTCTTATCAATTTCAATTCCAACAAAACATATACAATATTTATATCGTAAGCGACGGTGTTGTATTCAGACATTATGTCGATAATAGGTACATCAAAATACGTACAGTAACAAATGATGAAAGCAATAATAAAAATGTTAAGGATGATGACACAAGTCCAGTTCCAGATAATCAAGCCTCTGAGATTGCTCTTATTCACTTGAAGAATTCTGAGCACGTGTTGGGTTTTCAAGACCAACATTAAATTGTAGTAGCTGTGCATGATGTTAAAATAGCTGTTCATTAAATCCCCGATCAAGCAGAACACGAAGTCGATAACAATGCTCAGGCAATAAGGAATGCACTGAATCCCATATATTTTCAGAAAAACAGTGACGGTAAAAATCAAATGCTGCAAACAGATGCATCGGAATATAAGGACGCAAAACACTCGCATAAAATTGTACAAATTAGTGTTGACAGTAATGATACTGTCTCGAACTGAATACTTTGCGCATATGAATATACTCTGCATCAGATTCAACGGCTTTAGTACCGTTTGTAGATCACCTTCCACCTTATGAAGTGATTTCGCGTTATTTGAAACTGTTAGATTGTTCTCGATGTTAACAGATATCCTTTTTGGTCTAGAATCATTTTTGAAATACGAAAACATGTCTAATGTTGCCTGACTCAAAACCTAAACTCCATCGATAGACATGTAGATAACTAATACTTTTTAAACAAGAAACATTATGTATCCCGTGCGATACCGGTCAAAATTGACGTTTGTAATTTATTTAATGTAATTTTCAGTATAACTCCATCAATTAATATTACATAAAAGCTTGTGTCTTTAAGGTCCAATCACTTTGGTAGGGATGTAAATAGTGGGGATACTCTTTAACAATTTATAAGAATTAAAAAAAATGCTAATTCAGTTTTAACTTTTATTTTAGACTAGCTTCTGTCCGCGGCTTCGCCCGCGCAAGAAGTGACTTTCTTTTTAGGATAATAATAATATGATGATGATGATGACAAACTGTATAAAACAGTAGTATAAGACGTAACAAAGCTTGAAAACCGTAACGACAGTACGACGTTCACCCATCCTCTCATCAAGACCGAACCAAAATACAACGTGAATTTTAATTCGTTGTAAATCTTTCAGGGGATGAATGTACTCATGAATATGAACAACTTTTACTATGATGATTTTTTTTTCGTGATTTCAGGGTTGGTCCCAGAGTAAAAGTTTTTCATATTCATGAGTACATTCACCCTCTGAAAGATTTACAACGAATTAAAATTCACGTTGTAGGTATAACATTTATTAAATAAATCATTATCAAATTGAGCTAAACTTTTATTATAGAAATACAAACTGTAAGAACACAAAAGAATAAGTAGTAATAAAGCTTGACAACTGTAGAGATAGGTCAGCGTCTATGATGAACAAGCCGCATGCGCTCATCTTGTTGAATGATGTCTTCTGTTTTCGTTGAATATTCTTGCAAATCCTTAATTTTGCATCTAAAATGTAAAAATAGATGTGTTTAGTGATACAATGTCCTAAGCATTCTTTTAAAGCATTTACGCCTTATGGCATTGCATACAAACTTTCAGGTCCTTTTTTTTGGAAATTGAACCGATTTTAATCAAACTTCCTACACACAAGCAGGATACATTTGTATAGATGTATTGATACTTAATTCCAACATAACATTACGCCTGTTATCCCCGAAGGGTTAGACAGAGGTGTACCCATTAGAACACCCACATGAACCCATATGTGTACCCATATTTAATTCCATGAATAATTTTATACTATTCAATATAATTTCAAAAAAAATATACCAAAACAATCGCTTGACTTAGTCATCATTACGCAGGTGCTCTGAACATCCCTCATTGCTGCATAGAATCTCTCACATTCCACGCTCAAGCATATGACAATAGTAATATTCTTCAAACTCCATATTTGGGAAATTAATGATATACTCACAAACTGAAATAAAACAGGCTATGTATAAAGTGCGAACAAAAAACATAATATCACATCATACATATAAAACAGAAGATCGTGAAAAGGTGGACACGTAAAATGTAGAAATGCAAGACACACTTATAACATACATTGTTCGCGATTTCGTCTGCAACAAAAATGGTATATTATTCCACGGGAAACGTAAATTTTTCCGGGATAAAAGAAGCCTATGAGCTATTCCAGTTATAATCTATCTATGTGCTATTTCATCCAGATACATTCAGCAGTGTGAGTTTCAAAAATCCATCCAAACTGTACAGTAGCGGTCATAAGTGCAGTAGCATGCTAAGGTTTGAATTGCTGTGAACACGGGGTACAGGCCATACCTACATCTGTGTGTATAAGTGATGTATTCAAAGTTAAAGTCAAAGTCAAATCATTTATTTAATTAGGCCATTATAAGGCACTTTTGAACGTAATAACACAGTATACACCTCAAAATTCGCACACGACGTCGAAAGGTCGTAAGTTTAACCAAATTGTCAATCGATTTGCTTTGTAGATTGTTACTCCACTTATGACCGCTACTGTACATTTACAATAGTTGTATAATCTTACGTTTATGTTGTTACTTTTAAATATTTTAGTTCCTAATATCTCGATAGATGGTGTTGTTCATTTACGTCACTCCGCTGAATCGCGGTGTTAAGTTTCTTCGCGATTTTATGACCTCATCGTGTACATTTGAAATAAATTGTCTTCGTCAAGTAAATATGGCTTTTATTCATGGTCATTCGAGTCGGATTTCGGATGCAGCTGTGACTGATGCACCGCGAGTTTTGGACATTGCGACAGTGGCGCCCCCTGTCGGCGAAAAATTGTGAAGTGTTGTGACGAAAGTGCAAATCATTGGACAAACTGTGAGTACTCTAAAACAATTTAAAAAATAAGTGATTCTAATGTAAATAAAGTGTAAAATAACTTAGAAAAATTAACTAGCTAATGGACTTGTAAAATTCCTATGCAAAAGTGTGTTTAGACGGGGAATCCATGCCCAATTTCGGCAAAGTGTTTACAAACACTTAGAAAAATTTACCAAAAGTTTCAACTTGTAAAAATTCTGCAGAATTTGGGACTTGTAATTTAAACTACATACTTCGTGAATAGTAACACTATAAAATGGATTCATTGTTAAGATAGCAAGTAGACATCCATAAAAAGATGCAAAGAGGATACATCAACTTCAAAAAGTCCCCAAAAGAAAGGGTTACCGTTAGCTACGTGGAAACAAGGTTGGAATGTTTGGAAAAACAGTGGTCGATGTTTGATGAAACTCATAACAAATTAATATCTGAGGTAAAAAAGGAAGAATACGAAAAGTCAGAGTATCATTTAGGTGATATGTATAGTCAAGCGGAAGAGTTATACATGGACTACAAAGTTGAGTTAAAAGAACGTTTTAATAGGAAAACAACTTCTGATTGTACCGAAAACAATACCCAGATAACTCAGACTGGCGTGAAATTGCCTAGAATAGCGATACCTACATTTTCTGGTCACTATTCTCAGTGGACAACATTTCGGGACCTTTTTCAAACATTGATACACAATAACCAATCATTAGATAATGTACAAAAACTACACTATTTAAAAACGTATCTTACCGGCGAAGCTGAACAGCTGTTGCGACACCTACCTATTACCAGTAATAACTATTTGATTTGTTGGAACATTTTAGAACAAAGATTTAACAATAAGAAGTTTATAACAGATTGTATTTTCAAAAGATTCTTTAATCAAAAATGTATAACGAGTGAGTCATCAAATTCGTTAAAGGAACTTTTTGATACAACTAACGAATGCCTGAATGCTTTGAATAATGAAGGTATTAATATCGAAAACTGGGATCTTATTGTTATTTATATATTGTGTTCTAAATTAGATAATGAGTCTCGCAAACAGTGGGAAGCTAAGGTTTGTAGTTCATCTAAGGAATTACCTTCATTACAGGATTTTTTAGATTTTGTTGAGTATAGATTTAGGTCACTTGAATTTTTATGTACTAAAACAGTAAAGAGCACTAACACAAAGTCACATCACGTGGTAAAAAATGTCAACGAGAACAAAACATCCGTATGTAGCTTTTGTTCAAATACTAATCATAAGATAGGTAATTGCAAAGATTTTGCTAAGGAAGAGCTGTCAGCACGTCGTAATTTTGTCCAAAATTCAGGTTTGTGTTTCAATTGCTTAGGCGCAAATCACATGGTAACTTCGTGTCGTTTGCCCACAAGATGTAGAATTTGCAAGAAGAAACACCATTCGTTGCTGCATTCGAATTATAATAGCCAATCAACTGATGAACCAAGCAAGCAATCAGTTGATAGTACCAATGTTGTTGAAGCTGCAACAACATCAAAAGACGAGACCGAGGTAAGGAACATAACTAGTTGTATGTCTAACACAAATTGTCAGGTTGTATTAGCAACAGCCTTAGTAAACGCAGAAACTAACACAGGGTCTTATATAACACTGAGGTCTCTAGTAGACCAGGGATCACAGGCTTCTTTTATAACGGAGTCTGCAGTCCAATTACTTGGACTTAAGAGAATTAAATGCAACAGTGTTATAACTGGAGTGGGGGGTGAAGACAACGCTTTACTCAATTGTAAACATGTAGTTTATATTAAACTACAATCTCTCCTGGATCCTAACTTTTCTGTAAAAGTCAAAACATACGTTCTTCGGAAATTAACTTCATTTCTACCTGAAAGACAAATTGTCGTTCAACTGTGGCCAAACTTACCAGTTATGAAGTTAGCAGATCCGAAATTTAACATACCAAATAAAATCGACCTATTACTTGGTGCAGAAGTGTATTGCCAAATTATAACTGAAGGATTGATTAGAGGTCCACCAGGAACACTGATAGCACAGAACACCAGGTTAGGTTGGGTTTTATCTGGCAAAGTGAGTGATAGTGAAACCAATACTTTGAGCTGCAATAGTACTATCATTACCATGCATACTAACATTTGCAATGAAGATTTTAATCTTAAACAATTTTGGGAGCTTGAATCTGATAACTTTAATCTAAGTAAAAAGCAATTCACTCCAGAAGAAAAACGTTGTGAAGAAATCTTTGAGGAAACGACCAAACGCGATAGTTCTGGTAGGTATATTGTAAAGTTACCCTTTAAAGATAATGACCCGAGCAGTAAATATGGCAATTCACGCAATATTGCCGTAAAGAGATTTTTATCATTAGAA
The DNA here is from genome assembly GCA_949316365.1 of Hoplodrina blanda. NCBI lineage: Eukaryota > Metazoa > Arthropoda > Insecta > Lepidoptera > Noctuidae > Hoplodrina > Hoplodrina blanda. Next base: position 1,955,398 of record OX438568.1, on the reverse strand, counting down.
AAACGTTTCTTTCAATCACCGGATTTAAAAACTAAATATTCAGATGTTATTTCAGAATATTTAAAGCTCGGTCATATGCAAATAATACCTGAAAAAGATATTGATAATCCAGAAGCAGTTTACTTACCTTATCATGAAGTAGTTAGAGAAGATAAAACCACAACCAAATTTAGGATCGTATTTAATGCTTCTAGTCGCGATAACAATGGTGTTTCACTAAACAGTAACCTTATGGTAGGACCGAAGTTACAAGATGATCTTAGGCACATTCTTATGAGATGGAGGCTTCACCCTATTTGCTTAGTAGCTGACATCGTAAAGATGTATCGACAGGTGAAAGTTACTGACCAAGACGCAGATTATCAACGTTTAGTGTGGAGATCTGACCCTGCAAAAGATATACAACATTTGCGTTTAGTACGAGTAACGTTTGGGACTGCTTCAGCTCCATACCTGGCGGTAAGAGCGCTTCACCAAGTCGCTTATGATGAAGGAGCCCAATTCCCACTAGCATCTGAAAAAGTATTAAAAGACTTTTACATGGATGATCTTATTACTGGCTGTAAAAGTGTATCAGAAGGAAAACAAATATTCTCAGAAATGACTAAACTACTAAGCAAAGGAGGCTTTGAATTGCAAAAATGGGCAACCAATAATGATAAATTAAATAAGGAAATAAGCAAAGAAAGCATAACAAGCAACCTAGAACTAAAAGAAAGTGACACAATAAAAATATTAGGACTTACCTGGAATCGACGAACCGATGACTTTGAGTACGCCGTTCAGCTACCATCAATCTCGGAACCTGTAACAAAAAGGAAAGTAATATCTGATATTGCTAAGTTGTTTGACCCAATGGGTTGGATATCACCAGCAATCATAAAAGCTAAAATTATGATTCAAAAGCTTTGGCTTGCAGGAATAGAATGGGATGATAAACTACCACCTATACTATTAGACGAGTGGATTACTTACCGTGCAGGTCTTGTTGAACTTACCAAATGTCGATTTCCACGATGGATTAATGTCAAGGAAAACAGCACCATGGAACTTCATGGGTTCAGCGACGCTTCTAGTGAGGCTTATGCTGCTGTGGTCTATGTACGTGTTGTTGATGATTCAGGAAACGTCTACGTTCATCTGGTAACTTCCAAAACCAAAGTAGCTCCAATTAAGCAGATATCGATACCAAGGCTTGAGTTATGTGGAGCTGTCTTATTAGCTAAATTGTTACAGGAAGTATCGGTAGTGTTAAACGTTCCAAAAACTAACCTACGTGCTTGGACCGACTCAACCGTGGTACTGGCTTGGTTGAGCAGCCACCCAACGCGTTGGAAAACGTTTGTAGCCAATCGGGCGTCGGAGATTCTAAATGTATTAGACAGGAACCAATGGTCACACGTATCATCTTCTGATAACCCGGCAGATTGTGCGTCGCGAGGAATTAACCCGTCAGAGTTACCGATGTTTGAACTGTGGAAAACAGGACCATTATGGTTGAAACATATATCTGAAACTCAGGATAAAAGTCAAATACCAGACACTAATATAGAAGAAAAAACTAAAAAGGTTTACCATGTAACGCAGAATGATCAATTGCAGTTGTGGACCAAGTTCTCGTCTCTTCGTAAATTAGTTCGAGTTGTAGCATACTGCATAAGATTCATTAAAAAGTTGAAAATCGTACATGATCATGACTTACCTCTATGGTTAACTAGTTTAGAATTGAATGAAGCTCTTCATATTTGTGTAAAACAGTGTCAAACAGTGAGTTTTGAGCAAGAGATTAAAGATATTAAAGAAAAGGGGATAGTACAAAAGAAAAGCAAACTTACGTCATTAAATCCATTCCTAGATGATTCAGGCATCTTAAGAGTTGGTGGTCGTTTAGAGAAAGCAGAAATAACAACTGCAATAAAACACCCAATAATATTACCGTCAAAATCTCACCTCACTAAATTAGTTTTAAAAGAAACTCACCATATCACGTTGCACGGCGGACCACAGCTCATGATTAATTATCTGCGAACTAAATACTGGGTCATTGATGCTAAGAACCAAGCAAAAGTGGTTGTCCGTAAATGCGTTATTTGTGTACGTCATGCTGCACAGACTAGTGAACAACTGATGGGACAATTGCCATCAGCTCGAGTTACACCAATTCGAGCGTTTTATCGAAGTGGTGTGGACTACGCAGGTCCCATACAGATTCGAACTTCTAAAGGAAGAGGCCATCGGGCCTATAAGGGCTATATATGCCTTTTTGTATGTATGGCTACAAGAGCCATACATTTGGAAGCAGTGAGTGATCTCACATCACAAGGGTTTATTGCTGCTTTTAAACGATTTGTTGCAAGACGTGGCCATTGCGCTGACTTGTTCAGCGATAATGGAACGAATTTTGTTGGTGCCGCTCGCGAACTCCGAGACTTGTTCGCACAAGAAAAGTCAACCTTGACGATGGAAATCGCCGAGTGTTTGGCAAACAACGGCACTACTTGGCACTTTATTCCACCCCATGCCCCACATTTCGGCGGGCTATGGGAGGCTGGAATAAAGTCCACCAAACATCATCTTAGACGTGTGATAGGTACTGCGACTCTTACTTTCGAAGAGATCTCGACGCTTTTGTATCAAATAGAAGCTTGCCTGAACTCTCGACCTCTATCACAAATTAACACAAATCCGCAAGACCCAACACCCCTCACTCCAGGCCATTTTTTAATAGGTGAACCATTAATTGTAGTACCTGAGCATAATTACGAAACATCATCTATTTCGTCATTGAAACGTTGGCAATTAACTCAAAAAATGCTGCAACAATTTTGGCGTAGGTGGTCAAGTGAGTATTTAAGTCAATTCTTACATCGTTATAAGTGGGCAAACAAAACTCCTGAACCAGAGATTGGAGATTTAGTTTTAGTAAAGGAGGATGGACTCCCTCCAGCCAAATGGCTTTTAGGTAAGATTATTTCTAAACACCCTGGGTTGGACAACATTACGAGGGTAGTCACTCTGAAATGTAAAGATAACACATTTAAACGACCAATAACTAAACTGTGTGTGTTACCTGTCGCTCAGTGATTTTATAAGTGTATTTAACGGAATTTAACCATTGTTAAAGATTTGTTGATTGTTTAAACTATTGCAAGCTGTTTATTATTTTTTGGTTTATTATGTAATGTTTTAGTGTAAATTGTTTTTAGCCACCATGTCTTACTGACTTAAAACTTGTTAGATTTTTTAACTATACCATACAGTCCATTTCATCGAATGTGGTTGGTTCATGGTGGGCGGGAACAATGGACATTCTGTCCATAGTGGGCGGAATGTATAATCTTACGTTTATGTTGTTACTTTTAAATATTTTAGTTCCTAATATCTCGATAGATGGTGTTGTTCATTTACGTCACTCCGCTGAATCGCGGTGTTAAGTTTCTTCGCGATTTTATGACCTCATCGTGTACATTTGAAATAAATTGTCTTCGTCAAGTAAATATGGCTTTTATTCAATAGTAGAAAGCTTTTAATGACTGTAGTGATCCAAGTACTTACGTAAGGATTAACCGTAAGGCTTCTTAAGATAAATTAAATTCTTAAGGTAAACTGAGGTAAGCTGTAAATACTGTGTAAAATGCAATCTGAAAAATAAATGTTGTATATTTTGCTTTTTATTAAATGGTGTCAAATTTTTTTCCAGCTCTATTTAAAAAGAAATATACCATTGATCGTAACGTCGTGTCGAGAATTATATAAGTCTCGTGTATATTTGTGTACACATTAAACATTACATTCCAGTACTCTTCCCTTTCTGAAACTTCATTGCGTTTTGTCTTTTCTACATTTTCAATCCACACACGAAGCAATTTTCCTATCAATTTCAATACCAACACAACATACACAATGTTAATATCGAAAGCGACGGTGTTGTATGCGGTAATAATTCCAACATGTTACTATCATCGAAATAAGTAAAACAATAACAAATGATGAAAGCAAAAATAAAAGTATTAAGGATGATAACACAAGCCCAGTTCCAGATAATCAAACCTCTGAGGTTGCTCCTATTTACTTGAAGAATTCTGAGCACATATTGGGTTTTCACGACCAACAATATATTGTAGTAGGTGTACTTGACATTTAAGTAACAGTTCATTAAATCCCCGATCAAGAAGAACACAAAGTCAACAACACTGCTCAAGCAATAAGGAATACTCTCAATCCCATATGTATTTAAGAAAAAGGTGACGGAAACGATCAAATGTTGCAAACAGGCGCACCGAAGTAGGAGAACACAAAACACTCTTATAAAATTGTACAGATTAGTGTTGGAAGTAATAATACTGTCTCAATAGTGGAAGTAAAAATACTCTGCATCAGATTCAACGGCTTTAGTACCGTTTGTAGATCACCTTCCACCTTATGAAGTAATATCGTATTATTTGGAACTGTTTGACAGTTTTCGATTTCAATAGATAATCTATTTGATCTAGAATAATGTTTGAAACACGAAAACATGTCTTATGATAACTGACCCAAAACCGAAGCTCCATCAATGGTCATGTAAAAAACTAGTAAGTATTTTTATAATCTTCCGTTCCTTTCCATTTCGTTTCAATTGATGTTTGTAATTTAATTAAAGTAACTTTTATTAAAAAATTTATCAAGTGATATATACATATAAAAGTTTTAGGTTTAATCACTTTGGTGGAGATGTAAATAATGAAATGTATACTTATTATACATGTTAACAACAGCAAATAAACGAATAGAGTTTACTTAAGCTTTTATTACAAAGTCAAAGTCAAAATCAAATCATTTATTTTAATTAGGCCATTTAAAGGCACTTTTGAACGACATAATTATATGTATACAAGAAGAAAAAAAAGAATTGAATCTCAACTAGATTCAATTTTTTTTTTACAGATACACAAATTGTATAAAAACAATGGTATATGAAGTAATAAAGCTTGAAAACTGCAGTGACAGCTGGGCGTCTATGATGAACAAGCCGCACGCGCTCATCTTATTGAATGATGCCTTCTGTACGCGTTGGATGTTCTTGCAGACTTTCATAACTGCAACTAAAGAATTTAAAATTTATTCGTTATTTCAGACTGTCCAAGATATATTTAATTATTAGCCTAAATGTCGGTTATCGCGGAAATAGACAGACAGAAAGACAGAGTTTCGTTCACATTTATAATATTATGAGTAATTATGAATTTATTTTATTAGTTCGAGGCACCTCGATAGATGGGGTTGAATGAGTTGAATTCACGCTATGGTTTCATTACACACCGATGTATAATAGCAGAGGAAATATATTTTTTTTCGCTCCCACCCCGACCCTGTGCCTTTAAATTCGTTCCTAAATAGTCAATTACCGATTCAGTCTGCCCCTAGCGACGCCCAAAACCGAGGTCACTTACCGTGTAGTCGCTTAGTTTAAAAGTATTTAGGCTCCGCGTGGAGGCTTTAATTTTATAGATTTATTCATCCATAATTGGCAACAAGAGCAAAAAACGTTATAATAAAAATAGTTCATACAAGGACAATTTCTGGTCTTCAAGAGCATTATACAGGTACTCCGTACATCTCTTATTGCTGCATAGAATCTCTCACATTGCACGCTCAAGCATATGAGAAGAATGATATTCTTCATGTTCCAGATTTCAGTAACGATTAGAAGTAGGAGATACTGAAAAGAAATATCAATTAATAATAACTAGTTTAATAGATTCCGATGTACTCAGATCATACTGCCTATTTACCAGAGTTTCACCTCTTGCTATCGGATTTCTTAAAGACAATACCACAATCAAGTTTCGCAAACTAAGGTAAGCTGTGACTACAGTGTAAAATAAAATCTGAAAAAGAAAATAAAATTCCCAATGTTCTCATTATTTTTTAATTTAAATACTTCTTCAATGAAATTAACAAGAAACTTTTGTACCTTTTGTCTAAACGTCTTCTCTATAATCAAGTATATTTCTTGTATATGCACGTATACTTGAAACATGATATCCCAGTACTCTTCTCCGTTTAAATCTAATGAATTTTCTGACATTTGAACTTTCTCAATCCACACGCGTATTATTTTTTCCAGTAATTTTAATAGTAACAAGGCATACACAATATTAACATCATACGCGATGGTGGTAAAAGCCATAATACTTTCAACAGCACTTAATGTTTCGAAGATGAAAGAAAAGCAAGCTGCAAAACTGATACTCAATATATTAAGAATGATAACACAAATCCAGTTGGAGATGATAAAACTTTTGAGGTCGCTGCTATTTATTTGTAGGACTCTGAGCACGTGCTGGATTTTCAAGACCAACAAGATATTGTAGTAGCTCTGCATGATGTTTGACAGGCTATTTATTAGATCTCCGACCAAGAACATAATGAAATCGATAGCACTGCTCGACCAAACGAACAAACCAGAAATATACTGGAATTTATAATTGTATGACATGATTATAATAATCAAATTATGCAAACAGGCACATCTATATATAAGCATACAAAACAAGCCAATAAAGTAGTAAATATAAGAATTAGAAGTGATAATGTTATCTCGAATAGAATACTTTGCGCACAAGAAGAGACTCTGCATCAGATTCAACGGTCTTAGTATTGATTGTAAATCTTCTTCAATCACGTTATTAAGTTTCATTCTGTTTGATGAAACTTTTGGTACATTTTCTATTATAACAGCTTTGATGTTTGATTTTGAACAGTTTTTAAAATACGCAAACATGTTTCTTACTATAGGAAGTTTGATGTCGTTTGATAAAAATAAATTCAAGGCAATCGATACGAAAATAATTTACTAAAACTAAGTAAATACTAATAATATTAAGTATCCAGTTTGTTGAAATTCAAACTTTAACTGTCATTTCCGTAAGCTATTTAATGAATACCTATATTTATAAAATAAATATAAATCTGAGATTAAGGCGCTTCCCTGACCAAATGACCTTGAGCATTCGGTCCCTCTTTGCCGCACGCCACTTTCTTATCCCATCTCTTTCTCGTTTTTATGCAATTTTTCGGAATTATTTTAATATTAAAAACACAGCGAGCTTTTGAAATAAAATAAATCTTGTATTATTTAGATTTTTTATTATCTAATGATTAGTACAATTCTCAAATTAATAGCACGTTGCATTAAGCAAAAGATGCATATAATCAATAATTTTAGTCATTATTTCGCAAAGAGGTTTTAAATGTATTTTCAACACATTTAACGAAATTAGAACTTGCAATGTGATAATAAGATATCAAACATTAATAAAGTGCTTTTAGATGTCGTTTATTTTCCTTAATTAATGAGAAGATAGCCTCTGAAAAACAACTAAAAACAAGGTTTTGGTCGGGGTAGGGCCTTAATGAAGAATAACATTAAATGGGTATTTTCACATAATTTATTACAAAAATACAAACTGTATTAAAAGAATAGTATAAGTAGCGATGAAGCTTGCGAACTGTAGCGGCAGCTCGGCGTCTATATTGAAGAAGCCGCACGCGCTCATCTTCTTGAATGATGCCTTCTGTACTCGTTGAATGTTTTTGTAAACCTTCCTTTCAGAATCTACAAAAAAATAGTTCAGAACTAGGCTAATATGACTAGATCGAATTAGAAATCACGTACCTACTAAAAAAGAGTGTACGACTAAACGTCGACAGATACTACGCCGACAGACTGAACACCGACAAGACTTTACTTCGACGCGACTCTTCGCCGACAGAACACTTCGCCGACAGGACACTTCGCCGACAGGACACCTCGCCGACAGGACTCTTCACCGACAGGGCTCGTAACAGATGTGTATATTTCTTTTTTTATAATCTTGTCTTTTCTTGTCGTAGGGGGGTCACAGTTTTAACCGAACCTAACCTAAACTTTTTTTTTAATACGTAACCTTTATTCACTTTTACTATGAGCCCTATCGGCGAAAAGTCCTGTCGGCGAAGCGTCCTGTCGGCGAAGAGTCCCGTCGAAGTAAAGTCTTGTCGGTGTTCAGTCTGTCGGCGTAGTGTCTGTCGGCATTTAGTCGTACACTGCTAAAAAAACCCTATTTATTTTATTATTTACCCGTGTTGATAATCACTAGCATAGTTACCAACTTCAATTTGATGAGGTTGTAAAACTACACCATGTATAAATAAACGCGTATATAAAGCATTAAAATAATAACTATACAAACCAGAACAATTACTTGACTTCATGAATATAACACAGATACTCTGAACATCTCTCATTGCTGCATAGAATCTCTCACATTGCACGCTCAAGCATATGAGAATGATAATACTCTTCATGTTCCATATTTCCGTTGCCAATACTAGCATGACAAACTGAAAAAAAAAAAAAATTGCACTCCGGGTGTGCCGGCAGAAGTGAAAACTTGATTATTAACTTTTACGTTTACGTTTACGTTTAACATACACGAACATTCGCGCAAGCGCCCTGCGCTGTCTAAACGAAACAGTAGGCCCAGGCATACATTTTCGCCGCGCCGTAGAGAGGGGATAGCTGTCTACTCTCCATCCGTCTTACGCTTTTTCGATCAGGTCACGTGTCCTGACGCGCACGTGTCCTGACGCGAGTTTAAGATTTTATACCCATTACAGAAAAAGTGCTCAACGCCGCTAAAGAAGTTTTCACTTCAAAAATACCAGCCGATTATAGTAGCACTGCAGAGCAAAGGCCTCTACTCACACAGAGAAGGCCCAAGCCGTTGATCCCCACGCTTGCTCAAGGCCGATTGGCAATTTCAGACATATTTTTATAGGTATCTGGTTTCCTCACGATGTTTTCTTTCACCGATGTCAGTGATGTCCAAGATGATTTTAGAGAAGACATTGATTGGAAAGTTATATTAGTGCTGGCCCGGTATCGAACCCACAACCTCATGCATGAGAGGTGGGTTTGTTAACCACTAGGCCATCACGACACTCATTACTAAAGCTATACCTATATATACATATATACCTATTATAGACATATTATTATTTCAAAATATAGGCATAATAAATGAAAGCCTACTTACTCTCATATCACCATTTGCTATATCATATCTTAAATATAATATTACAGCCAAGTTTCGCAAACTGATGTATGCTGCAAATATCGTGTAAATGGCAAACTGAAACAAAAAATACACGTCATGTTTCGGAACCAATCGATCTGGTTTATCAATATAAACCTTAATATTGACGTAGCTGAGATTCAAGAGTCGACGGAATTTTGAAAGGCTACTTAGGTAAGGCAACTGACATGGCTGGTTTTTACGTAACGTTTTACATGATGTTTAAAATAAGTGTTATATCATGTAATTGGCAGTAATTTTGTAAAACTTTGTACCTATTTCAAGCTATAAGTTTTCCTTATTACATTTTATCTTAGATTTTATTTGTGACGCTTACCTTTAAGACGATTACGCATACCTTCTTAACGACGTATTCCTATTCTACCCTTGAAATTTCAGTCACTTTAAATTGACGTAAGTTTGGCGACTAGAAATCTGAATATAATTAAAAAAAATATGATCTCATAGCACGAAGAAGAACTTACAATTTGTCGATATGTTGTCTCTATAAGCATATAAGCGTCTTGTATATTCAAATATCCATCAACCATTGTATTCCAATAATCTCCTCTTTCCAAATGCTCTGCGTTTCTTACTTTCTCAATCCATACGCGAAGCATTTTCTCTATTAATTTCAACACTAATAAGGCATAGACAATGTTTAGATCAAAAGTAATGCAGAAGTAAAACGTAATAATAGGTACAATTCCAATTTTCATTAAGCAAAAACATGCAATTACACTACAAACAATGCTTAGAGACCAGACATAAACCCAGTTGAAGGCAGCAAAACCCTTGAGGTCCTTGACATTTATTTGTAAGACTCTGAGCACGTGTTGAATTCTTAAGACCAACAAGATATTGCAGTAGCTCTGGATAATATTAGAGTAGTTGTTAATGACATCTCCGATCAATAAGATGACGAAGTCAGAGAAACAGCTTACACAATGTAATATACTGTAATCTCCCCATTCATTACAAAATTGAAGAATTAAAATGATTAAATTATACAATAAGACACATTGATATAGAAGCATGAAAACCAATCTTATAAAGATGCAAAAATGAGAATTAGAAGTGATAATGTTGTCTCGAATATAATACTTTGGGCAGAAGAAAAGCTTTTGCATCAAATACAACGGTCTTAGTACTGATTGTAAATCTTCTTCAATCACGTTATCAGACAAACATTCATTAGATATCACTGTTGGTAGATTTACGATGAAAACAGAGGTTCTATCTGATTTGAAATAGGTTTTAAAACTGGAAAACATTTTGTTGGTTCCACATCGAAGTGTGGTATTAATTGATGTACAAAACGAAAGTCAATCGATGAATGAGTAATTTACTAACACTTTCATAAATATTTAACCACACCAAACATGCTTTGTTGACTATAGCAACATGAGAATGTGTGTGAGAAACAAATGAACATGAATGTAAATTCGTTTTTTTTTTCAAAAAATTGTACCTACTATATTTTGAGTAATTGTAGGTAAATGATATAGGTTTTTTTAATAATGCATTATTTATTTTAAAAATAGTGTTTCACAGTTTTACGTATACGTCAAGTGCTCTAAATACTAAATGTTTTGTTTGTTGCCATTTTAATTAATTTGTAATTTATTTTTATGTTCGACACGATTCATTCGATACTTTGAATGCAAGAATAGGCTCTCAAAAGTTATATAATAAAAGATTAGGTTACTAATGTTATATAAATTACTCTACATACCAATACACACACCGATTATGTTACAAATAGACAAACTGTAAAAAAACAATAGTATAAGAAGCTATAAAGCTAGCAAACTGTAGTGACAGCTCAGCGTCTATGATGAACAAGCCGTACGCGCTCATTTTGTTGAACGATGCTTTCTGAACACGTTGGAACTAAAACAATACCTTCAGATGAAAACGATATCATGGCATTTAATAAAACAACACAATTAAATGGTTTTCTTTCATAGATGCTCATATAAATAATTAGCAACTTTCTTCAAAACGACGTTGCTCTGTGACCGACGAGTAATGCTCAGTATCTCATTCTTGCACAAAATCACCCTGCACTGACGTAATTAATACATTTTGTCATCCATTCTTCCGAATTAACATGTGCCCATGGTTTGCTCAATCAACAACATATAACACTATGTGCAAAAAGAAATATTGCATACCGGAACAGTTTCTGGACTCCATGAGCACAACACAGGTACTCTGAACATCTCTCATTGCTGCATAGAATCTCTCACATTGCACGCTCAAGAATATAAGTATGATGATACTCTTTATGTTCCAAATTAGGGTTACTAAGAGTAGCATGATACACTGAAACAGTAATTACAACTATGTTAATTAGACCACTTTACATGACACAACTATCCTTCCCTCTCTAGTGTCCGCAAAGCGTGACTGCTGAGCATGAGGTCTTGTGTTCGATTCCCAAGTCGGGCAAAGTGTTATTAGGTTATTTTTCCATCAGGAATTTCTCAGTAGCAGGTTCGGAGTTTGGATTTGTGTCCGGTTGATGACAATAGACTCGCCCCCTATTACATGGGACTTAAAACATAACTGGCGAAATGTGGGTGTTACTATTGGGTACACCTCTGCCTAACCCTTCGGGAATTGCAGGCGTTATGTATCTAAATAAATATAAATCAATTAACGTGTTAGTGTTCTGTGTTTGATCTCAGGTGTGCGGGTCAGGAACTTCATCAGGGACTCTTCAATGATTATTTTATATTCCTTATTACAATACTGATTTAATTTTAGAAGTATTATGTACAACAGAAAATAATTATGTAGAAAGTAAATAAAGCGACTATCTAGTACAACGCGCTGTCGTGCAGTAGTGAACGTCGACCGCGGCGGCTGGCGGCGCCGCCAGTGCCGACCGGCGACCTCCGCTCCCTCGTGCTTGTCTTCCCCGCGCTCGCCCATCAGCTGTTGTGTGCGTGTATGTGTCATGACGTAGGCGCGTGAACATGGCCCCCGCCTTGGAAGCACCCGCTTCCAATGAAGTGCAGTGGTGCCAGGTAGTTGCTCAGGAATCTCCATCGTCATCGTTGGGTAGTAGGGGACATAGCCTAGTGTAGGCCCGTCGGATCAGTCCAGTTGCTGTTTTAATGTTAGCAACTCTGGAGATGCCGTCGTTTCCGGTGAAGGTGCTGGTTACTCTGCCGAGGCGCCACTTGAGTGGTGGCAAGTTATCCTCTTTTATGAGTACAAGGGTATTAGGTTTAATGTCCTCCTCCTTATGTTTCCATTTAGTCCTCATCTGAAGCTCAGTAATATATTCCTTCGTCCATCTCTGCCAGAAGTGTTGTCTCAGTTGTTCCACTCTTGCGTAGCGTGACAGCCGTAGGGTTGGCGTGGACGTGAGATCGTCAGAGGCTGCTGCAGTAAGTGGTCGACCGATGAGAAAATGCGCTGGCGTCAGTGGGAGTGTATCGGTAGGGTCAGAGGACAATGGGGTTATAGGACGTGAGTTCAAGATGGACTCGATTAATGCTAATGTTGTACTGAACTCTTCGTAGGTTAAACGTGCGTTACCCACCACTCGAAGGAGATGGTATTTGCACGACTTTACCCCGGCCTCCCACAGGCCACCGAAATGAGGTGTGTACGGCGGAATAAATGAGAACCTAATGTTTTGATCAGCTGTATAACTGATAATAGAATTATGATTATTATTTAAGAACGAGCTAAGTTCCTTAGAAGCTCCTACAAAGTTTTTCCCGTTATCAGAGAATATCTGTGCAGGTTTACCTCGTCTGGAGATAAACCTTTTTAAAGCGAGTATGTAGGCTTCGGTAGTAAGACTGGTGACTAATTCCAAATGAATGGCCTTTGTTGAGAAACATATGAACAGGCATATATAGCCTTTTTCTAATTTAGCTCCTCTTCCTTTGCGGGTAAGTATGGACAGTGGTCCGGCGTAGTCTACACCGCAACGATAGAATGGAAACTTTGACTCTGATCTCTCCACTGGTAAGTTACCCATTTGAGTTTTTATTGTTTTGCCTTTTATGCGAGTACAAACAACACATCTACGGGTTATCTTCCTAGATAGATTCCTACCACCTATTGGCCACCACTTTTCTCGTAAAGTGGATAAAAGTAGTTGAGGCCCAGCGTGTAATAAACGATGGTGCTCGTGTTTAAATAAAAGTAGTGTGAAGTTATGTTTACTAGACAATACTACAGGATGCATTTTATCGAAGCAAAATTCAAGTGAATTTTTAATTCTACCGCCGACCCTCATTAAACCGTGTTCATCTAAGAATAAATTAAGACCTGATAAATTACGATTGGATTTTACTGGTAAATTATTTTTTAAACATTCGTATTCACCGGGAAAAGATTCCATTTGCGATAATCGAGATAAAACAACCATTGAGCTATTTAATTCTATAACTGATAACGCACCGAGAGCTCGGTTCGGTTTTAATTTGATTTTTGTATTTGAAATAAAACGTAACACATACGCCATTGTGCGTTTTAATCGATTTAAAGAAGAAAATCTATCGAATAATTTTAAGCTTGTGTCTACTTGACATTCCATTGAAACAGTATTTAATTTAAGCTCGGGCAATTCATTAAAATTAATGTTGCGGCAGACAGACGTAAGACTTTTATCCCAACTTGAGTTAGGTTCTTGTAAACAACTCGGACCGTGCCACCATAAATCAGATGTTTGAAGCGCATCTATAGAGACACCGCGCGAAAGTAGGTCTGCTGGATTTTGTTTACCATTTATGTGTAACCATGAACAACCTTCCGTGAGCTCATTAATTTCTACGACCCTATTCTGAACAAACGGTTTTAAAGAACTCGGTGTAATGTTCAGCCACCCTAATGCTGTTGTCGAGTCAGACCACAAATAAACTTTATAAAAGTTAATCTTAAGCGCCTTAATTATTCGGTTATATAATCTAGCACCTAGCAATGCACCGCATAACTCAAGACGCGGGATACTAACCGGTTTTATAGGAGCTACTTTACCTTTCGCACACAATAGACGGACAGATAACGCGTCGAGTGAGTTGTTATCTATGTATGCGCGTATGTATGCGCAGGCACCGTAAGCGCTTTGCGAGGCGTCGCAAAAAATGTGAAGTTCAACTTGTTTGTTATGGTCGCATGTATTACCTATGACATGACGAGGAACCCGTATTGTGTGTAAACAATTTAATTTATGAATGAAGTGTTTCCAGTTTAACTCGATATCTTGTGGAATAGCGTCATCCCAGTCAATTTTACATAACCATAGTTTTTGTAATATAATCTTTGCGATAATGATTGTCGGTGCTAATAGGCCTAATGGGTCATAAATTTGCGAAACGATCGATAAGATACTTCTCTTAGTTATGACTGTATCCTTTTGATCTTCAATTTTTGTTATAAAATGCAGTTCATCGCTTGTACTAAACCAGCCTAACCCTAATGTTTTATTTTGACAGTTTTCTCCTAACGACAGTTCTTTTGATGAACTGTTCGTATTCATGTTTGAAACGTCATGATTAAATACCCACTTACGTAACATAAAACATCCCGAACTTAAAACTTTAAAAACACCGTCACATATAATTTTTAATGTGTTTTTGTTATCATGACCCGTGATAAGATCGTCCACGTAGATATCTTCCCTAATTACTTGTGAGATGACGTCATCATTGCATTCTTCAGCGAGCTGTCTAATGCATCGCATGCTGAGGTACGGCGCCGACGCAGTGCCGTACGTCACCGTGTTGAGCTGGTATATACCGAGCGGATCTGATGGATTTTCTCTCCACAAAATACACTGCAAATTACGTTGGTCAGGCTGTATAAGTACCTGTCTAAACATCTTTTCGACGTCGGCACATGCAATATACCTATGTTGCCTGAATCGTAATAAAATTGCAAATATGTCATTTTGCAATATAGGACCTGATAATTGAATATCATTTAAGGATTTACCACTTGTTGATTTCGCGCTTGCGTCGAACACTACTCTTAGTTTAGTAGTGCTACTGTTTTCCCTGAAGACACCGTGATGCGGTAAAAAATAAGTAGGGGAAGAGTATGAATTAATGCGACTCATGTGCCCCAGGTCTAAATATTCTTGTAAAAATGCGCAGTATAGTTTTTTGTATTCGGGTGCGCGCGCTAGCTTACGTTCGAGTGATCGGAACCTGTTTTCGGCTAACGTAAATGTGTCACCTAATGAGTCAGCTGACGCGTTTAACGGAATGCGCACAGAGAATCGACCCTTATCGTCGCGTTACGTAGTACTAGAAAATAAATTTTCGCATGCACGTTCGTCTTTGGAATAATTATTAGTGGGAATTGTAATTTCTTCTAACTCCCAGAATCTTTTAAGTTGTACATCAAGCGTTTGTGTAAAATTACACCGAATCTGATTAATGCGCAAATTCTTTGTTTGAATTGGACCGGATATAATCCACCCCAGCTTTGTGTTCTGGAGACAAGGTCCTGCAGGTAATCTAATTAACCCTTCGTTTAACAACTCCCAGAATAAATCTGCACCGATAAGTAGCTGAATATCATGAGGCGAATAAAAGTTTGGATCAGCTAACGTTACGTTATCTGGAATGTTAAAGTTAATATTTACGTTAAGTGAGGGTAACTGTGCAGTAATATGAGGCAAAACTAAACATTTTACGCGTCTATTGTAATCGCTAGTTTTTGACCTTAATTGAATTTCACATGATTGCGTGGACTGTGTGACGCAGTGTCCTACGCCTGTGACTTGAATAGTGGACTGTAACATTTTAGTATGTAGTTTTTTGCATAAAGGCTCAGCGATAAAGCATTGCTGACTCCCACTATCGAGTAATGCGCGAATAGTGTGGTATTTATTATTGCTATCGGCGATCTCAACTAATGCTGTGGACAACAAGACAGGCTGCAATGTTAAAGAAAGACATCTATCGTCTTGTCTGTTGGCCGCGTGAGTTACCGAATGCAACGACGCGGTCTGTGAATTGCCTGTCACAGGCTCATTCCCCGACGTTGCTTGCGATGATTCATTGGGTGTTTTAGTACCACAATGAAGTAATGAATTATGCTTTGAATTACATTGTTTGCAAGGTCCAAACCAACAGTTTGTTGCGGTATGCCCTACCCGCAAACAATTATGACAAAGCTTCTTTTCATCGATAAATTTAGACTTATCATCTACCGACAAATTTAAGAACTTATCACATGAATAAAGCGCGTGATTAGCATTGCACATGTTACAAACGCGAGAACGCTTTGAAGTTCTAGATGCCTTGTTATTATTATGGCTTTTATTTGATTGCGTAGCAACATAACTGTGAGTGCTATTATTATTGACTTGATTCGACGGCGTTTTTTTTGAATTATTTTCGGTTATTTTATTGTTAGAAGCTTTAATCATCTCAAGGATGTCTGCTCGATTCTTAAGGAATTTAAGGAAATCATCTAATGTAGGTTTCATGAATGTACTCTGTGATTCGTTATTTAAATGCCCCTTATAATTTTCCCATTCCCTTTCTGTAGACGCATCTAACTTCGACCCTATGAAGAAAATTACTATGGAATCCCATGACTCAGTAGGCTCACCTAATATTTTTAGCGCTCGAAGATTTTTCAAAATACTATCAATTAACTTCCTAATTTGACCTGAAGACTCCTTGCTCATTGATTGTATAGCAAACAAAGCCTTAAAGTGATTGTGCATTAATAAACGATTATTATTATAGCGATTCTCAAGCAGAGCCCAGGCAACACAATAATTCTCAGCGGAAAACTCTAATGACTTAATTACTTGTAAGGCGTTACCAGTGAGAGCAGAGCGTAGATAATGGAATTTTTGTATTTCATCAATGTCTTTTGAATTGTGAATAAGCGATAAATATGTGTCTTTAAACTCCAACCACTGATCATAAGTGCCATCAAAGGAGGGTAGCTTAATAGTAGGTAGTTTAATTGAAATGGTAGCTTTAGAAGCTACTTCTTGTGATTCATTAGAATCATTTTGATTTAAAAGGCATTTGGCATTAGCTACAGTGGAATAATACCGATTCTCAAAAGACTCCCTTTCCTCCAATTCTACTACTAACTGGCTATCCGACACATTAAGATCGATTTCATCTTGAATATCCGAAAAATTAATCAATAACGTTTCGGCTCTTTGCAAACGAACTTGTATTTCAGTTTTCTGAGCACTACCTACAGTACTGTTTTCTAAAGAATTAATATACTTCACAAATAAAGAAAATTTACTTTTAACAATACCTCTTCTTTTTACCAAATCTTTAACTACGTTAACCGTTACTTCTTCAGACTCAACTGTAAGGGATTGCCGTTTTTTCGTCATTTCGGTAGCTATGAAAGACAAAGGAAAGTACTTACGATTTGAAAAATAATCGTTGACGTTATTTTCCGACGAGAAGTGGGCAAGCGCAGGCGATCACCGTGTCACTCGCAACGGGCACTGTAATTTTGATATATAAATGGGTATTAAAATTAGCACTATTCGTTAACAAGGGTTGGGAATTTGGAACGAAGTTACTGTCCTCTGACTTGCGCTGATCTTCGTATAATCATCCGGCTCGAAGGACCATTATGTTAGTGTTCTGTGTTTGATCTCAGGTGTGCGGGTCAGGAACTTCATCAGGGACTCTTCAATGATTATTTTATATTCCTTATTACAATACTGATTTAATTTTAGAAGTATTATGTACAACAGAAAATAATTATGTAGAAAGTAAATAAAGCGACTATCTAGTACAACGCGCTGTCGTGCAGTAGTGAACGTCGACCGCGGCGGCTGGCGGCGCCGCCAGTGCCGACCGGCGACCTCCGCTCCCTCGTGCTTGTCTTCCCCGCGCTCGCCCATCAGCTGTTGTGTGCGTGTATGTGTCATGACGTAGGCGCGTGAACATGACACGTAAGAAACGTGAACACTCGTGAACATGTAAGAAAGATAATCACTTAAAAAGGGTTTGACCGATATGGCTGCTTTTATTATTTCGTTATTTTTATAATTATTAGAACAAGGTTTTCACGAAATATTTTTTTTGTAAAATCTACCCGAAATATCGAAAATGTTGAGTATATTTTTGTATGAAAACGTCAATATAAAAGGTGATATAGAAGTCGGGGTGGGTCGCTAGTAGATTTATAATTTCAATAGACAGATGATCAGACTTACTGTAATATCATTTAATAATAAATATCTTAAACTTAATATCGTAGCCAAGTTGCGCAAGCTCAGGTAAGCTGCTAATATTAGAAAGAAGACAATCTGGAAAGGAAAAAACGCACATTACAAACAAGCCCTCCATTGTTGTATAAACGGTGAAAAGGTCATCGTGACACAAACTTTTATCATGGGTTCAGTACATGTACATAATGTTCGACCATGACGCACATGACGTGACAAACTTGACGCAAAGAAATACAGAAAATCCAAAGACATAGGGGAGCACCATCACAGGACTTGTGTCACCTTCTTAGTTGCCCGTCGTGCACAAACACCTGCACCATCCAAGATCTAAACGAGATCAATGATACTGCTGTACAGGTTGCTCAATACTGATCGGACAAAATTTAATACAAGTCAATCGACATGAAAAGAAGATGAAGAAGTCAATGATATACTATCTATATATATAAAAGAAAGTCGTGTTTGTTACAACACTTATAACTCGAGAACGGCTGGACCGATTGCCATGGTTTTTGATTTGTTGGATTTGTTTCCGTCCCGAATAGCAGAATATGAAAAAAAAATAATAATAATGAGGTAGGGTAGGGGTAGGGTAAGGTAGGGGTAGGGTACGGGTAGGGTAGGGGTGGGGTAGGGGTAGGGTAGGGGTAGAGTAGGGGTAGGGTAGAGTAGGGTAGGGGGTAGGGTAAGGCAGGGGTAGGGTAGGGGTATTGGTAGTGTAGGATACCACGTGAACGAAGTCGCGGCGGGTCAGCTAGTAATATAATAAAGAAATGACTATTTTTATAAGAATAATTTAGAATGCAGCACTTGGTGACAAACATTTTAAAAATTAATGGTTAGATCAATGTTCAACCTGAACAGTACATCTTACTTAATCATAAATGCATGTGGCGTTCAAATAACATTCAGATATGGTTCAAATCATTTATTTATTTATAAACTTACCATACTTTTAAATGTCGTCTCTATAATTATGTAAGCCTCCAGTATTTTCATGTATACATCAAACATTATATTCCAGTGCTCTTTCATATCAAAATCCTCAGTATCTCTTGGGTTATCAACTTTTTCAATCCATACACGAAGCATTTTTTCTAGTAATTTTAGTACCAACAAAGCATACACAACGTTAATATCGAAAGCGATAACGCTATACGCTGTAATAATATCGAAAATTCTCACATTCATGAAAATAAAACTAAAGACGTAAAAAATACAATAAGTATTTAGAATGATAACCCAAGTCCAGTTACAGACAACAAAACGTCTGATATAGATGCTATTTATTTGTAGGACTTTGAGCACGTGTTGGATTTTCAATACCAAAAAGACATTGGAGTAGCGACACACGTAGTTAGAGATAACATTTATGAAATCTCCGATGAACAAGAAGACGAAGTCAAAAATTGTACTAGAACAGTACAGCAAACGATTATCACTCCAACTAGGATCACAAAATGAAATGAACGTAATGCTCGAATCATACAAACGAGCACATTGAAATATGAGCACAAAAAATACTTTTACAAAGTAGTAAATATAAGAATTGACAGAGATAACGTTTTCTCGAATAGAATACTTTGCGCACAAGAAAAGACTCTGCATCAGATTCAACGGTCTTAGTACTGATTGTAAATCCTCTTCGATTACGTTATTATGTGATATTTTGTTTAATGTGACTGATAATGCATTCTCCATAATGAGAACGTTTCTATTTGATTTAAAATATTCTTCAAAATACGAAATCATGTTGACTGTGACTAGTTTGAGGTGAATTGATGATAAAGAAAATAGTTGTTAGTAATTAGGTAATGTAATGTTCTAAGTAATAAAATATTGTACATTGATACTTAAGCAAATGGTGTTTAATATTTAAGAGTGATATTTGCTGTTATTCAAATTACATTACAGAAATACAAACTGTAAAAAAATAATAGTATAAGTAGCAATGAAGCTTGCGAACTGTATAGGTAGCTCGGCGTCTATGATGAACAAGCCGCATGCGTTCATCTTGTTGAATGATGCCTTTTGTACACGCTGGATGTTCTTGCAAATCCTTTTGCCTTGATCTGGAAAAATAATGGATTTCAACTGTTTCGTAGAAATTTACTTATGGTGGCGCTTTAGGTGACAGATCTCAGCCACAAGTAACCGTGCAGTTACATATGTAAGTAGGTATGTTTTGCTTGCAAAGCTAACTTTGAACGATAGAATGAGGATGCTTTGAGAGGAATCCCAATGGGTCTCTCGAACGCATATGATGAAACAATGCGCCTTGCGAGATAATTTAGAGAGAGTTTCTACTTATTCTTAAAGAATCTTTCGATGTTGATCGAGATGATACATAAGGCTGGATTTGTTAGTGGACTGTTTAGACGATGAGGCCCAATTAGAACTTATATTTCCCGTCTTAGTAAAAGCTTACCAGAACATTTCCTTGACTTCAAGAGCATTGCACAGGTACTCTGGACATCTTTTATTGCTGCGTAGAATCTCTCACATTGCACGCTCAAGCATATAAGTATGATGATATTCTTCATGTTCCAGATTTGAGTTACGAATATAAGAATGAAAAACTGAAATAGTAATATATTAAATATTATAATATATCTAGTTTATCTACTAAATATCTATATTTTCTTTGATTTTGACCTAACTACTTACGTTGGTTATACCTATATATAAATAATTTCTTAAACTTAATATCAATGCCAAAGTCCGTAAACATATGTAAGCTGTGAGTATTGTATAAAATAAAATCTGAAAAAGAATACCAAAAGTAATTATTGATGTATCTAACATATGTAACATAATTGTTTATATAAAACCTTAAAGTAAATGTAAAATATGTACAATAAAAAAAAAAGTCAGAAAGGAGACCTCATAGGGCATCAAAAAATTCGTCTGCCTCGCTTTCAATGGGGCAAGTGCCCAAAAGGCTGACAGCATTGCCACGTTGTATGGCAATGCTGATTCTTTGGCCTAAGAAAAGGCTCTGGTCATGTGAAGAGTCGACCAGTCGCTTAGCGATGTCGATATAAAAATTAAAAAAAATTATTAGTCATTGTGTGCACACCGAGTGCTCGAGTGACCTTAAGCGAAACGACTGATATTTATTAAGGCGTAGTACACGTATTACTGAAATAAAAATAAAGACTAACCATATGTCCAAACGTCGTCTCTACAAGCATATAACTCTCCTGTATATTCAAGTAAACATCAAACATAGTATTCCAGTACTCCACTGTTCCAGTATCCTCAGCGAATCTGACTTTTTCGATCCACACACGAAGCATTTTCTCCATTAATTTCAGTACCAACAAGGCATACACAACGTTCATATTAAAAGAGACAGTGGTATAAATGTTAATAGCCTCAATAATTCCAATGTTTGAGAAAACACAGCAAAACAAAAATACGAAAAAAATACACAAAATGTTTAGGGTGACAACAGAACTCCAGTTGAACACAATGAGACTACGGACTTCATTGTAGTTCAATTTAAGAACTCTCAGCACGTATTGAATTTTCGTGACTAACAAGATATTTAATTTGCTGTATTGTATATTTGTGATGGTATTCATAAATTCCCCAATGAATAAGACAAGGCAGTCAAGTACACTGGTAGCACAGAAGAACAAGTTATATTCCCAATGAGTGCATTGCATGAGCATTATGTTCATGTTGCGCAAACAGGCACATTGATATACGGTCATACACACGACTCTCATTAAGTGATAAAGAAAAGTATTAGAAGTGATAATGTTATCACGAATAGAGTACTTCGCGCACAAGAAAAGACTTTGCATCAGATTCAACGGTCTTAGTACTGATTGTAAATTTTCTTCGATCACGTTATTAAGTAGTATTCTGTTAGATGAAACTGATGGTACATTCTCGATCATAACGGTGTTTCTTCTTGATGTAAGACATTTTTTGATATAACAAAACATGTTTGCCACTTTAAGCAGTTCCTTTCTTATTGGTATAGACATAACATAAAGTCGACGAGCGAGTTAACTTATCAATACTTTTTAATTGTCGTTGTATGTTTGTTGACATTTCATTTAATGTCGGTAATGTATTATGGCCATCGAATATGGCTGGTGTAATTGTAATCAACATAATGTTTACATTGTTTGCATGTATGCGTGAGGTGGGATGGGTTTGACGCATTTGGTGCACTTCTCAACTTGTACACCATGCTCAAATGGTGAACTTAGCAACTGGTGCACTTCTCATATGGTACACTTCGCAACTGGTGAACTTCTCAATTGGTGCACTTCGCAAAAGGAGCACTTTTTAAGATGAGTGGAGATTTGGAAAAATTGTCTAAAAATGAAAGAATCTTTGGTATTGCGTAGGTAATTTTCTTAAAAATACGATCAACAAAATAATCACGCCTGCAATCCCCGAAGGG
Organism: Hoplodrina blanda; assembly: GCA_949316365.1. Taxonomy (NCBI): domain Eukaryota; kingdom Metazoa; phylum Arthropoda; class Insecta; order Lepidoptera; family Noctuidae; genus Hoplodrina; species Hoplodrina blanda. The sequence continues at coordinate 1,932,675 of OX438568.1, read as the reverse complement.
TTAGGCAAAGGTGTACCTATTAGTACACCCACATTTCGCCAGTTATGTTTAAGTCCCATGTAATAGGGGGCGAGCCTATTGCCATTAACCGGGCACTAATCCAGACTCCGAGACTGCTACTGAGAAATTTATAACCTGTTTTTGAGAAACAGGTTATGATTTAATTTAAAGCTTTTATTTAATTAATAATAATAACTATAACTAAAAGAAGTACAGTTTAAATTATAATATTATAAAGGTTATTGTAATAATATTATATCATGTCTTTGTTATGATAACTTTTTGCTGTAAATCTAATTTTTTCTTACATAATTATATTTTTATTATTTCCGAGTGACTTTTTTTTATTTTTGAAAAAATAAAAATGTTATAGTGTTTATGTAGAGTTTAATTAAAATTATTTTGTTGATCGTATTTTTAAGAAAATTACCTACGCAAAACCAAAGATTCTTTCATTTTTAGACAATTTTTCCAAATCTCCACTCATCTTAAAAAGTGCTCCTTTTGCGAAGTGCACCAATTGAGAGGTTCACCTGTTGCGAAGTGTACCATATGAGAAGTGCACCAGTTGCTAAGTTCACCATTTGAGCATGGTGTACAAGTTGAGAAGTGCACCAAATGCGTCAAACCCGGTGGGATGTATTCAACCACACGGGTCTAGAGGGAATTGGTGTAAATGCGAATTATCGCATTTACACCAATTACACTAGACCCGTTTGAAAAGCTAATACTCTTCAAATGTCAACTGAACGAGAGTCATGCACGAGAGTTGTGGGTTTGCAACCTGGCACGGGGAAGTACCAATGTGACTTTTTCAATTTATTCATTATGTACTTTGCTAAGTTCATCTTAGACATCACTTATATCGGTAAAGAAAAACATCGTGAGGAAAACCTGGGGTACTATTCTCTAAAAGACTCGACGACGAACTCGTCGACGAAACTAGTATGGTCCCCAGTGGATTTTCAACTTTTTGCTGTAGATCACAACGTTGTAAATCTATTAAAGACAAACTGTTTCGGAACTCGTCGTAGAGACAGTTTGTCGTTAATGGATTTTCAACTAAATGGTCTAGAGCATAAAGTTCAAAATCCACTGGGGACCATGCTAGTTTCGTCGACGAGTTCGTCGTCGAGTCTTTTAGAGAATAGCATAGCTGAACTTTATAATTTATATAAGTCAGAAATCACCAATCCTTGAGCAAGCGTGGTGATCAATGCTCGTACCTTCTCTGTATGAGAAGAGGCCTTTGCCCTACAGTGGGACACTAATAGGCTGGTATTATTTATTATAGAAGTAGCAATCAAGCTTAAAAATTGCAGAGATAGCTCGACGTCTGCGACGAACTAACCATTATACAGTCATCTTTTTGAATGTCACCTGATAATGTTAGATGTTCTTACAGACTCTTCTTAAATAGGTGTAGAAACTGTTGAACGAAACGCCACAACTCCATCAAGTTTGGGCTTTTTACAAATACTCTCCTAGATATCTAGTGAATAAATTAGAATCCAAAAAGTACCTACATACTAAAACTGATATGAAATTGAATTTAACAATAGAATTTGGTGGTGGTAAAAGTCAAAGCATTTATTTCAATTAAAAAAATTACAGGCACTTTTGAATTATCAAGGAATATGTTAGTCAGACAGTTGAAGCTAATTCCTAGTTCCAAAACGTAACTATGTAGGTCTCTTTGACGAAAAAAAAGTGAAATGTCCTTAAATCCTAACATTGAATAACAGCGCAACGTGTAGTTACTTCCTATAGATACACAAACTGTAAATAAACTATAGTGTAGGTAGTTATAAAGCTTGACAACTGCAGCGGTAGCTCGGCATCTATGATAAACAAGCCGTATGCGCTCATCTTCTTACATGACGCCCTCTGTTTACGTTGAATGTTCTTGCAAATTCTTCTTGATGGATCTGAGAAAAAGAATACAAACCATGTATGCAATGTTCCCCTTAATTTTTTGCCAGCCTTTACTGATCCTGTCCTGGGTATTTACCCTTTTTGGGGGAAGGGATTTCCCTTCCTAATAAACTTCACTAATAAACTTGTCTGTCCAAAGCTAAATTATGTGTCTTGTCTTTTACGGAGCTTCAATGCTATTTACATATCTAGTGGACCTCGCAGAGAAAAGGATTTTAAAGGTACTTACCGGTAATATTTGTTTTTTGTAAAAACATTACGCAGGTACTCTGAACATCTCTCATTGCTGCATAGAATCTTTCACATTGCACGCTCAAAGTAATAAGAACGAGGATATTCTTGAAAGTCAAGATATAAAATACTAAAGAAAGAATGAACTCCTGAAACATCATATTAAAATTAATATACTCGTAGTTATAATCCATAGATTAGATTGGTTAAGATTGCTTTCATTTAGAGAATGTCTTTCAATGACTCAAATTGGAAAATTATGGAGGATGAATTTGATGAATTTTGTTGAATTGTTAAAATTAATCTTGCAAACGCATCACGGCAAAATAGTAAGGTGTTTACAATTCAAATGTACTTTCTAATTTCATCACTGACATCGGTAAAGAAAAATATCGTGGGGATACCTTAATTTATTACAATTTATTATTAATCTGCAAACGTCAATCCACTTTAAGCAAGCGTGGTGACTCGTGCCTGCTCTGTTTGAGTAGAAGCCTTTGCCATGCAGTGGGACAAAATTAGTATTTTATTTATCATGAGTTGTCTGTATCTACAATAAGGCCCCCCGTTTCATCCCCTTAGGGGGTAAATTTTGTAAAACCCTTTCTTAGCGGACGTTTACTAACTACACATATGAACTAACTCCCTGCCAAATTTCATCTTTATACGTCTAGCTGTTTTGGATATTTCGTGATGAGTGATTGAGTGACCTTTCGCTTTTATATTATATTTTGATAGGTTGATATACGTAGAAGATGATAGATATAGGAGATTTAGTATACAAGGTACTTACAGGAGTGTCACCAGTAAATTGTATTATTTTGCTTAAAGTGCACACCAAAGCTACGTTCCGCAAACAAAGGAAAGCGCTGAATATCGTATAAAATAGTATCTGGAATTGAAAGAAAAATATATTGAAACATTGTGAAGAATATTGCTTAGTCTAAGTATTAGAGCAGCCTTTCCCAAAGTGCGCGATAACGCCCCGTTGTGGGCGCTGCAGGCCTAAAAGGGGGCGGTAAGACACTCAGAAAAAAAAATCAGGGCGTTGTATACCTATAGAGGCTTGGGGAGCGATTTGTAATTTCATCTACTAGGTGGTTTTTAATAATGTGAAAAAATGGGGCGCTAGAAAATATTTTATTCTCAAAGTGGGCAGTAGACAAAATAAGTTTGGGAACCCCTGTATTTGAGGATGCAAAACTGCATCATGTATGAGATAATTTTGTACTAATGAACGTTTACGGCGTACGGCATTTCATACAAACATTCAAGCCCTAATTTTAGAAATGAATGATCTGATTTTAATGAAACTTCCTTCGCATAAGCAAGATACACAAGGTCTAAAAAGTTATTAGAGCACATTTCGTATGAAATTCCGTAAGGCGTTAACTCTCTCAAAAATAACTTGCCATTGGTCGAAACGTTTCCTCAATGATCATGTAACTGTTCTGTACATTCACGTAAACATCAAACATGATACGCCAATACTCATCTCTTTCAGACTCCTCGATGGTGCTTGACTTATGATTTTTTTCAATCCACACACGAAGTATTTTTTCCATTAGTCTCAAGACAAATAAAGCGTTAACAATAGTAATATCGAATGAAACACAAGCATAAATTTGAGTAATTTCAAAAATATCTTTTTCAGCCCTGGTTAAACAGTAACAAATTAGAAAAGTGATAGTGAAAAAGTTGATAGCAAAAACATAACTCCAGTTCCAGATAATGAAATTTCTGAGTTCTTTGCCATTTATTTGTAGGACTCTGAGCAAATGTTGGATTTTCAAGACCAACAAGATATTAGAGTTACTCTGCACGATGTTTGAGAAGCAGTTTATAATATCTCCGATCAAGAAGAAGACGAAGTCGAAAAAGCAGCTCAAACATATGAGAAAGCTATTTGTACCCCACCATTCATTTCTTAATATGATGACTAAACTGATTAGATAATGCAAATTAAAACATCGATAAATAAGCATGAAAAGCACTCTTATAAAGTTGTAAAGATGAGTATTATGAGTGATAATGTTGTCTCGAATAGAATACTTCGCACACAGGAGAAGACTCTGCATCAGATTCAACGGTCTTAGTACTGATTGTAAATCTTCTTCAATCACATTATTAAATAATACGTTGTTGCAGGAAACCATTGTGACTGTATCAAGGTTTATGTGTTATTTTGAACTATGTCTGTATTAGGACAACATAACTATGACACACGGCAATTTGTGGTTGATTGAATGGAATGATTAATGCTTTCTTAAATATATTTTCATAATAAGCTTTGTGCTCAATGCCATACATATTGTTGTTTATCATAATTTCATATCATTCTAAGTACGGTATTAGGAAATATAATTTGGAGATTAGTAGCTACAATAATATTTGCTGCTACCCATTTCGATGACGTAGTGTACCTATCTACAAATAAGTATCAAGACTATATACTACGACAAACTCGGGCTCTCTTTATATTTATAGTTGTAATGAAGTACTAAGTACTAATTTTGTTGAAGTAGTAAGTAGATGTGTAATCAAGAACAAGATCAGGATCTGGGGCAGACAGAAGAGAAAGAGATGTAGAAATAGGACGTGTGAAAAAGGTAGATGTTAAGGTGCGAGTGAAAGAGGTGTGTGCTAAAGACATAAGTTTGTTCAGGGGAAAGTATTTAGGAGGAGGATATAAAATAGATGGGTAGAAGACAAGAAAAATAAGACGAAAGACATACGACTTTTTTTTAAATCAGGTTTTAATAATTTTAAACAGAAAAAGTAAAATTAACTAAAGCATTTGCTTCGCTCAGAGTGATCTAGCAAAAACAAATGCTTTCCCCTTAGATGATTAGATATTACAGAAATTCAAATTGTAAAAGTACAACTGCGTAGTTAGTAAAGAGACCCACTAAACACATTGGCAGCACAGCGTCTATGTAGAACATGCCACAAGCAGTCATCTTGGTAAACAATCGATTTTCCCTTAAGACTATCTTGCAAAACTTTTTTTCATTCTCTGGAATATAAAATATATAAAGATGTACATTTTGTGGGCCTTGGTTCTAAACACAATTTCACATTTTATTTCATGGACTGCCCTGTTGGTCGGAAACAGGATTGCTCAGCGTTTCGTCCCTCCTCTTCGCATACCCATACCAAGACAAACGATGCCCCCCGATTTCGCCCTGTGTTAAACACGGGTATTTCATATTTTATGCCACGGTTATAGACTTACTCGTATAGTGTGTATTTTTCATCCGCTGTATACATGCTATCTCAGCCTCTTCGACGGCTATATAGAATTTTTCGCTGTAGACGCAATGGATTATTACATGCAGCATGTCCTTTATTATACCAAACGTCGAGAGTATGCTCATTGCCATCTGCGAGACGCGAAACTAAAAAGATATATCACGTTAAAAAATTAACCAACGGAACCCAAAATAATTTAGTTTTGTGACAATAGTGAAGCTTATTGCTTGCAGGGTGACAAAGTCGATGGGGCCAGAAAGTCCTGGAGTGGTGACCGCGGATAGCGCAGTATGAGAAGAGTCCTTGCAAGGTAAACTACGTATAATGTGATTCCACTACATGAGGACAACGCAACACCAGTCGTTGTGATGATCCTTGTAGGGCACCAAATTAATAGATATCTTTGAACTGATTGTGAGATGACAATCATACTGATGATAAAAGATAAATCAGAGGTCATGATTTTTTTTTCATAATTTGGACAAAAATCTATTTCTTTTATATTTATTGGTTTTACATTGATGTTAAACAATATAAAACCATTGAGTCCATTTTGGATGACATTATTATAAAACAACAAGATCTTTAAAATGAATTATTTCTCAGGAATAATCTAGACGACTCATCATCATCTGCGTAGCCTTTTCCCAACTATGTTGGGGTCGGCTTCCAGTCTAACCGATGCAGCTGAATACCAGTATTTTACATGGAGCGATAATCTAGACGATTATAAAAATAAATAGAGATTTTTTTTCTTCGACGTGATGTCAATAAACAGTATTGATTGTTATGTGAAATGAGAAGCCTTTGCCATGGAGAGAAATAGAACAGGCTTTAAAAAAGTATAAAATAATTGGAGAAATGTGGGTGTACTAATAGGCACACCTCTGCCTAACCCTTCGGGTATTACAGGCGTGATTTAATGTTTAATATTTAACGATAATTCTTACTTCAGCACCGAGTTCCTCAAATGATAAAACTTTTAATATAAGCTCAAAAAAACATAAATTGCGACAAAATGCATTGAACGTGCGATGTAGTATCTGAAACATAAAAGTATTACGTCAGGTGAGCATAATTATTTGTAGTAACACACTCTCAATGTAATTTTGGAAATAGATACATGAATAATTCTAATGCAAAGGTTACGGCTCTTTTATGACCCGGTTGACAAAAGTTACCGTACAAAGACCAAATAAATTTTAAATTACGGCCATTTAACCCACTTTTCATTTTATGTAAACATTTTATGGAAATTCAATGGGAGAACACGAAAAAAAAATAAAAAAGATTTGGTAAAAAACTTTTTTAAATGTACTAAAACTGCAATTTTTACTTTAATCTAGTTGAATTTCATCTAGTTGAATTGAATTAATTGAATTCTAGTTAAATTAATTGAATTTAATTTAGTTGAGTTTGTACTTTTTCGAAATATTTCGACACCGGGAGTTGGTTGGCAACAAAGTTTTGATAAGTGGGAGAATACAATCACGACATGTCAGGAGCAAACAATATTATTGTTACTTAATAGTAAACCCAACGGGACATGGTAGAAAGGGTATCGCGGGGTACTACTGCTCGTGCATTCACGGCCGCCGCGCATTGGGAGCTGCGCGCACGTAGCAGGTATAGTCTACTTTTTATCTTGGGCTAGACATCAAGACAACATACATACACGCACCTGCGGCCTTTTTGGATTATGTGATCATACCCTTAGATTCAGATCAGGTCGAATAAAACTAATACAATAATATAATGATTGTCATCCCCGATGCCGGTGGGCTACTATTTTTATATATTTTTAAATGTCTTTACTTTTTTATAAATATTTTAAAATGTATTAAATATGTATAGAAAATAATTGAATGGAACTTTAATGAATTTTATTTCCTTATCACCTAATTCCTTAGTAATAAATGCGCAAAAACGTTCTTTAGGTGAACTATAAATTCTGTAAATAGAGCTCTATGTCGTTACTGTACGCCCCGTGAGTATGGTTTATTTTTTAGAAAATCTAGCCATATATGTTTTCTGTAAGGGTTGGATATGGTTTTTATAGTTAACTCTTAACTAATCACATATGATACAACACATATTATGCACTCACATAAAAAATAAACTTTTTTATTTTTTTTACCGTCTTGTACAATCCCCACAGTAATGCGACACATACCATTGCAAACTATACATATTTCTCTGCATATCCAGCACTTTTTCATGTCTGTACGCCGTGGGTATGGTTTTCATACATTGGCGGGCCGTTACCTTTGGATTCTAAGTTGAAAATTGAAATAAAAGCATCGTGAGAGTACCTAAATGCTCAGGCGCTTTGCACACGGAGCAACTTAAGTTGAGGCAACTATCAACACTTTAAAAAATTCCTGTAAAAGTTGATAGTTGCTATAACGTTTACGGTTGATGCAACTTTATAGCAATCTGTGAGCAACTTTCATAGCCGAGTTGCTCAATCTAATCACGGTATAATATTTAACAGTTGCTAGTTGCTGCAATTAGCAACTAACTTAAAGAGCCATTACGCACTGTCGACTAGTCGCCGGCGACTGACAGTCGCTTGTGCGTCGCCACTACGCAGCGAGTCGTCGAGTCGCCGGCGACTAGTCGACAGTGCGTAATGTTAGAGTTATCTGTTATTGAAAAATTTGCCCTTAGACAACTACATGAAACATGAAAAGTATCTTATGGAAAGTATAAATTGTACTTTTTGTAAGATTTATTTTACTTATTCATTAATTAACTTACCATTACTTGGGACACGGTCTTGTACACATTATAAGCTTTCAAAATATTTTGATATGTCTCAAACAATTTCATATAATATGCTTTATCATTTTCCTGCCTAGCATTCATCGTTTGGACTTTTTGATTCCATGTTTCCACATACATATTAAGCAATACAAGAATTCGAATGTCATAAATGAAATCAATATCAAAACTGATAAATAATACCTCAACGATACAGTTCAACATATCAAAGTAACTAAATGTAGCACCGAAGATAATAAAACAAAACAAATTGATGGCAATAATAGTTGAAAGTAAGATCCAATTCCATACAATGAAACTGCGGACACTGTTACTAAAATCGATACTTCTGTGCACTGTCTGGATCAAAACAATGAGCAAGACGTTTTTATGGCGGTATACTATATTGAGGCCAATACTTAACATGAAACCAATAGACCGGGTGATAGGTAGGATGAATGAAAGGAATAGCATGGTCCCGGTGTCATCATCATGGGTAAAACGATTGACATCTTTACGATACACGCGATAAAAAGTTGCTCCAATCACAAAGCAAATACTAGAAATCTTTAGCACGCAGTACTTTTTGTCACATAGAGTAATATAATTATCTCGTATGCAATATTTCGAAGAGAACAATAGAGTTAACAGAATGTTGAAAGGACAAAACATTCTTTGTACATCTTTTTCTAATCGATTATTGAGTAATATTTCTGCTCGGTTCGTGGCCATGGCTTGATGAATTTTAAATATAGACTCAACGATAGCAGCGTCCAGTTGCTTAGTAAGTACTTCATTTCCTCTAGTGTATTGATGGCATACTTTAATGACATGACACAAGAGTCTAATTTCGTTAAAAGCTACCGTATCCAATATTAGAAACGTTTATTTAATTATGTTTAAAACGTTACTAGATAGACTGCCTTGGTCTCGTGGACGCGAAGACGACTGCTTAGCATGGGGACCTGGATTCGATTATCAGGTCGGGAGAAGTGTTGAAGTATTCCCGTTAGAGCACCTATTTTTTGAGCACTTATGCATTGAGCACCAAAGGTTAGTACCACATTAAAATATTGATTAGTGCTCTAAGTACTCCAACGGGAATACCCCGAAGTGTTATTAGGATTTTCCATTTTCCATTTCTGTAGCAGCTCGGAGTTTGTAATTTGGTGGAGTGATATCTGGTCCCGGCTGTCATGTGTAAATCTTTAACAGTAGTTACGGGTAGTCAGACAACCAGGCTTACCAAAGGGTTTCATTTTACCCAGTAACTGGGTTGTAGCAATCAGATAGGCAGTCGCTCCATGTAAAATATTTATAGATATTTAGCTGAATTCGTTCGTATGTCGTATGTAGCCACAGAGTTTTAAGAACACAGAAAAGCTATCAGTATTAGAATTACTTAGCTATCAGATATTAATTTACAAAGAAAATTATCTAGTTGGGAAGAGCAAATAATATAATAATGTTTTTCCGTTCATAAAAGAAGATACATAAAATCAAATGCATACAATATAATGGTTTGTAAACGACACTACTATTTTTAACGACTATAATATTAAATTTTGTAGTCATATAGGTACAATTTAAAGTATCAGATTTTTACAACACATTCTATAGAAATGCAAATTGTAATAGAACTATGGCGTAATTTGTGAGATGTTCCATCAAATATATTGGCAGCGCAGCGTCTACATGGAACAGGCCACACGCAGTCATCTTTGTGAACCTTCGATTTTCTTTTAAAACGTTCTTCCAAAGTCTTTCTTCATTCTCTGTGGGAAAATACTTATGATTGAGATTTGAAATATAACCTAGAATTTTAATATCAAAATACTATTTCGGCAAATCTATTCCTCATCGAGTTCTACACTTGTGAAAAGTCAGAAACGATAAAACTCATTTTGATGATACCTATATTTTTAATTTAGACACACACAAACTAAATATCATTATTTAGTTTTTATTTTTGACATAAGTTGGTTTTACTTAAAAATTATTTAAATTTTAGACGAAAATTGTATAAAGCGATTATTTATTACATTAAAGGAGATATAGGAAAAAAGGAGTATGTAAGGATCATAGCAGGTGACGTTCTGTGGTTTCTGCCTACCCCCATTGCAAAAAGGCGTGACTTTATGTATGAAGAAGATAATTATATCTCGCATGCTTACTTGTATGGTTGGTATTCTTCATACGCTCTATACAAGCCATCCCAGCTTCCTCGACGGCTATATAGAACTTCGCACAGTATACACAATGTATTATTATTCGTAGTAAGTCCTTCATCATTCCTATCACTTGAAGAATGCTCATTGTTGTACTCGAAACGGGAAACTGGAAAAAGTTAGGTTTTAAATCAATTATTGAATATACTAAGCTCCAAAACACAATCTATCAAGTAGCAAAAAAGGCTACCCAGTTTAAATGACTGCGCATGTGTGTAAAACATAGAATTGGTGCTTTGAAATCGCGCGGTAGACCACAAAGAAGATGGCAGTAAGACTTGTAAATCGGCACGAAGTAACGCTATTGTAATGTATACGAATTAGCAAATGATCCTAAAGTCCTTTTTTAACCCCCTACGCAAAAACGACGTGGTGTTACAAGTTTGACGTGTCTGTGTGTGTGTCTGTCTGTGGCATCGTAGCTCCCGAACGGATGAAGCGATTTTGATTCTGTTTTTTTTTTGGTTTAAAGGTGTATAAGTCAGGATTGTTCTAAGGCTACATACGCACTATGCGGTTAGCCGCAATGCGGTCAGCCGTCCGGTGGACCGCAGGATGCGATTGCGCTTGCGGTTCAGTCGGACCGCAGCGCAGCGCTCAGAACGACCGGAGCAGTCGGCCGGCAGCCGCATCGCAGTGCGTATAAAGAACTATGCGGCTACATAGTGCGTATGTAGCCTTAGCTATGTTTGATGAAAATCAGTCTAAGATGGCCGCTGCCACAAAATGGCGGATTGTGTATTTTTTTTCTATAATACGAAGGGCACGGGGAAAAAAGGGGCTCATCGACAATTTATACGAAATCAAACAAATGATCGCACTTGATAGATTTTAAACAGGCCTTTGATATGACATATTCAAAACAAACTAAAAAGGGCCCATTGCTTTGTAATCCTCAATATTAAAAAACACGTCAAGGAATAAAAAGAGCTCATTTCGTATCGAACTAGCTTAAAAGGTGCTCATTGCATCCCAATCAGAATTAAAAGGAGCACATTTTACGTTTACAAAACAAGAACGCGCCCATACCCCCGCCATCTTGAAATAAATGACATAACACCATGTAGATTTTTTGTATATATTAGCGTTTAATTCAATTTGTGTTAATTGTTGATGAGCCCCTTCTTTCCCTGTGCCCTTCTTATTTATTGTATAGTAAATTCTTACTTTATCATTTGACAGTCCTTGCATTTTAATTTGTTGAAGCATAAGTTCAAAAAAGCACAAATTGCGGCAAAATGTATTAACTGTACGAAGTAGTACCTGAAAAGAATACAGAGTTACATTTTGTAATACAGCTTGATAAAATGCTTTGAAATGTAGATTTAGTTAAAAAAAACAAGGAATTTAAACTGTATTAACACTTAAGACAGCTGTAACGACACTAGATTGTGATCGCGCGTTACAAAATGCTTGGCAGCCATCTTTGATCGCCAAGCATTTTGTGCATTTAGGGTCAGTTCACACCGAGACGCAACGCGACGCGACGCAACGTGACGATACTTGAAGAGGCCAGTGACTTCGCGCTGCGCCGCGCTGCGTCGCGCGGCTCCGCGAGACGCATCGCAACGTCGCCGCTCTTGCTCGTCACGCGTACACCTTTTCGTACACGGTTCACCGCTGCGTCGCGATGCGTCGCTCTACGCCTCGTGATGCCTCGCGGCGTAGAGCGACGCATCGCGACGTAGTGCTGCGTGGTGTAACGTATTCTAAATTCTCACAATAAAATGTGTATCTTTTCGTGTAGAAAAAAAAGTTATATTTTGAGTCGCTTTTTTAAAGTGTGCACGCAGCGTCGCGTCGCGTCGCGTCTCGGTGTGAGCTGACGCTTAGTCTAACACTTGTTAAAGGTATCAAGAATCTTCTTCAGAATTAATTGTTCCAGATTTAGCACTATTTAAATATTTATTGTTCATAAACTTACCAATATTTGGAATACCGTCTTGAACTCCTCAAAAGCTTCCAATATAATTTGATATATCTCAAACAACTTGGTACAAAACTTATCATCATTTTCATGTCCAGTATTCATCATTTGGACTTTTTTAGTCCATTCATTGAGATACTTAATTAACATTATTAGAATTCGAAGACCATACAGATAGTCAATTTCGAAACTTATAAATATCACTTCAATAAGACAATTTATGATACGATAGTAATGAGACGTAGCCACAAGCATAATTAAAATCAACAAAGTAATACTAGTCATTGTTGAAACCAAAAACCAATTCCATAAAATAAAACTGCGGGTAGTTTTACTAACACTACTTAGAACGTTTTTATGTATAATCTGAATCAACACAATGAGGGACACGTTATTGTGGCTATACACGATGTTAAGAATAAAGCTTATCACGAAACCAATACAGCGAGAAAAGGGTAAGAAAAATGAAAGGAATAATATAAGGGTTTTATCATCATCGATATAACGCGGTATATCTTGGCAATATACTCGGTAAATAGTCGTTGCAATAATAAAGGAAACACCAATAAAGCGGGGTATGAAGAACTTTTTTTCACTCTGAGATATACAGTTATTTTGAATACGATATTTTGAAGAAAATAATAAAGTAAGAATTAAATTAAAGGGATAAAATATTCTTTGAATTTCTTTTTCTAGACGATACACTGTATAATGTGGTCTGACCATGATTTGACAATTTTTAAATACAATTTATGTGACCAACCTATACCTACGCTTGGTACTTGATAAATGTTCGATATTGATTACTAAGACTCATATTAGTAAAACACAATCTAGTTTGTACCGCAATTATGTTAAAAGGCAAGCAATCAAAATATTAATCGTTGTACTGACTTTGTAAAACATTGGACAAAATTAAAGTCCAATGCTTTACAATTTAGTCTGTATGGAAACACCTTTTTTATTAAGGTTAATGTTGTTTTTCAAACATCAAGAAAGCTGCCAGTCAAGTTATCTACTCATCAGCATTAGTACAACCTTATTAGAGAAACATTTGAGCATACATAAGCATTGTCAGAGCGTAGTGACTAAACATAACATTACGCCTGAAATCCCCGAAGGGTTAGGCAGAGGTGTACCCATTAGTACACCCACATTTCGCCAGTTATGTTTAAGTCCCATGTAATAGGGGGCGAGCCTATTGCCATCAACTGGGCACTAATCTAGACTCCAAGACTGCTACTGAGAAATTCCTGATGGAAAAATCCAATAACACTTTTGCTCGACTTGGGAATCGAACCGAAGACCTCATGCTCAGCAGTCGCGCTTTGCGACCACTACACCAACGAGGCAGTTAAACTAATATAGTTTGTCGCCAACAAGGACACTAATTTGTAAATTATAATTGACTAAAACAGTAGTCTTTTTTGCAAACAAACTATATTACATCAACATTAAAGTCCCTTTTAAAGTTTCATCCCGAATCACCCCTGCCTTTATTCACCACGTTTTACAGTAGGTATTCAATATTAGAACTATAGATACACAAACTGTAACAAGACTATACTATAGGTGGTGATAATGTCTAATAATTGCAGGGGCAGCTCGGCGTCTATAGTGAAACAGCTCCAAGCGCTCATCTTTCTAAATGACGCTCTTTGCATCCGTTGAATATTCTTGCAAATCCTTCTTTGCGTTTCTGAAAAAAAAAAACAATTTGTAAGCGCAGTCTAACAAGCTACAGTACCCGGCGATAAATGTTGCACATCGACCTTTGGAAACAGACAATCGGCTAATTTTGGCTTCGTAGAGCGTTATCTCTGTCGCACGAAATACAAAAAGTCCGGTATCTATTAGGAGCTGTTAAAACAATTATGATTTGCTTCTTTTGATAATTCTTTTTATTCTTTGTATAAAATACGAAATACGATAAAGGTCGATGTGCAATATTTATCGCCGGGTACTGTATGTTATCTTTTTACTGCAGTTCATAAATTATCTTATATCTCTCTCTTATATATCATAGAATCTTTACTCCTTTAGAGTAGGTTAGAGTAGGGTAGGGGGTAGGGTAAGGCAGGGGTAGAGTATGATACCACGCGAACGAAGTCGCGGCGGGTCAGCTAGTATAAAATAAAATCATATTTACCTGAACAGTTTGGTGAGGTCAAAAGCCTCAAACAGGTACTGTGAGCATCTCTCATAGTTGAATAAAACTTTTCACATTCCACACACAGCATAATTTGTAAAATAATATTTTTATATATCCACATTTGTGTAGTCAGTGCAATTAAGATTACCTGTAATGTGTTTTAGCCGCATTAATTTTAACCACTGATATACACGTAGGTAAGCCAGAATCTAAAATAGTTGCAACCAAATGAGAAGCTTGTCAAACTGGAGGAACAACTTAAAGCACTGCCTTGAAATCCACAAGAAAAAATATCGAGATATATAGATAAATAAATGAAGGGTTAGTAATGATTTAGATTTATCATGATGAACGAAAAACTAGCCAATAACAACGTGATGGCAGAGAAATTAAAATAGAAGATGTGGCAAGACAGGTAAAACGAGAAGATAAAATGATAACCATTGATGTTCATACAATATGTGGTACTGTAGAGGCTCTGGCTGACTGAGTCAGATACAACCACAATTCATGTGTCCATGGCAATAAGATAAACGCTTAACGGACAGAAGGTCTGACAGATCGAGTCTACGGCCGACAGGGTAACTTTCAATTAGAGATAAAAATATATTTAGATTAGGTATAATTATTCTTGGTTTTAGACAAGTGGATTATAAATTATATACAATAATTAACCTAAACATAAAACTCATGAGGAATAATAAAATTATAAAGTATGTAAAATTAATAAAAAAGAAATAAGAAAGGAGGAACCATAAAGGGCATCAAAAAATTCGTCCGCATCGCTGTCAACGGGGCAAGTTCCCAAAAGTCTGGCAGCATTGCCACGTTGTATGGCAATGCTGATTCATCGGCCCAAGAAAAGGCCAGCCCTCTGGTCATGTGAAGAGTCGATCAGACTAATAATGACAAAAGTCTTAGATTGATGATAATCCCGTTATAGTAGTAATCCCACGTCTTGTGGTTACTATGTCTGTGGTTACAGTGTGGGACAGTTTGGAAGCAAACTTAGTGCTACCGATGGTTAAGACGAACACAACACAAACCATGACAAAAATAATAGTGGGTAATTTTGGATATCTTCGCCTTCATGGAATTTTAGCCTAAGGACAATAGTGCCTTTTTACTATGCTTGTCATGCGTAAAACTATTGAGTTGTATCGGGACTCTTCGGCTATTTGTACAGTATTTTATACTGCAACCAGAAAAACATCAAGTAAGGTACTTACATGGTAAACTTCTACAAAATCTTTTACGGCTAATAAAGTTGCTACGTCACTCAAACCGTGGAAAGTTGTGTAAAGTGTATAATATAATATCTGGGAATAAGAAAAAACGCATTAGTCGGCTAGTAATACTAATACTACTTGAACTGATTGTAACAAAACCAGCCGCATTCTACAGGGTGACCCAGATCCCGACGTCCGAAAGAAAATTTTGGAAGCCTATCTTCTTGGGCTTCCCAGAACACCCTCATGCATATTCTAAGATTTTTTTAGTACCTATAGGTGCTAAAACTAAAACTTAGTACAAATGGAAAAATGCCGTTTTGCAAATTCGTTGCGGATATTCAGTCATTCAAAAGAAAACAGAAGAAGGGTAGAAATGATCTCGAATTTTAAAAACTTCCACGGACCCTCAACTCTTCAATCAACTAGTATATTTAATATAATTCCGTGCAATTGGAGCTCGAACATGGTGAGGCGAAAAAAGCAATACCTATTTTACTACATAAGTGAACACTAACGAATTAAAACGAACTTTTATCAAGTTTTCAATGCAAAATGAGCTCAAATGTAAACTTACATATGTTCTGAAAATCTTCTCTATAATATGATAGGCCTCCAAAATATGGAGATATACATCGAACTTAGCTTTCCAATATTCTTCTTCTGACTCTGTAACTTCAGGTCTTTGGAAATCAATAATCCAAACTTCAAGCGTTTTCTCCAACAATCTCATGATCAATATAATATATAGAACATTCCCATCCAAAGAAACATTGACCGCACTTGACAGGTTATCAAAAATATTGGCTTTCGGAAAGATCCAATAAGGAAACAGGAGAATCGCAGCAAAGTAACTAAGTAAAGCAATGACGGTAACCCAATTATACACGATGAAGTTTTTGAGATCTTCACCATTAAGTTTGAGAATTCTATGCACATATTGGATTTTTAAGACCAACATTAAATAATTTTGGCTTTGGACAATATTTGTGTAGCTGTTTATCAAGTATCCGATGGAGGAGAAAGTAATATCCAAAACTATATTCAAATAAAGCAAAGTCATTAGTAGATTTCTCCATTCAAAATCAGTGCTTAAAATATTGCGAAACATATTGATGGTCACACAAACTACCGAGCAACAGATTCCTATAAATAGGCATGCATAACTGTTGAAAGTGATACAGTTGTCGCAAATCGTATACTTTTTACAGTTAAATAAGGCTTGCATTAAGTTTAATGGCTTTAATACTGATTGTAGATCTTTTTCAATGATATTGTTAAATAACACTTCTTTATGCGGAACTGTTAAAACATGTTTGATTGAAACAGCGCTTTGTTTTAGTTTCATATAGGTTTTATGACAAGAAAACATGTTTGATACACAAGCTCGTATTTTAAATTAAAAAAATTCTACATGGAAGGCTAGAAATTACTTTATGGTACTTTGAAGGCGTTAATTAATTTTTTTCTTTTTCGACGAAAGGATATGATTTATTAGTGGCTTGTATCCGTGGTTTCGTCCGCGAGGTAACCAAGAATATTAGTAAAACAGATATTTATAATCCCGTTATCAAAATACCTGTTGTATGAAAATCAGTTTAACCAAACCTTGGTCAGACTTTAATCTTAATTCAGATATTCTTGGCTTTTCTCAAATAAAATATTGTATATCTCGGATTATATCATGCTGCTTGAACATGAGGACAGACATAAGGATAGACCTCGATTAGATTGATGTAACCTAACGACTTCAATGATTGATGACGCGTCTTGAATTCAATCATTATTATTTCCACTTTATACTTTCTGTTGTTGTGTTGGGTCGTTCATGGCCAAAAACTGGTAGACAACGCCATTATGGCATTTCTTACAATGTTTTTATCTTATACAACATCACTTCTTATGTCACTGCAGGGATTCAGCAGAATATCAGCATCAGGTATATTTACCTGACACATACTGAGCTGGACTCCCATTTGGTGCAACTTGAGACACACACCTTACTTTGTCCTAGTCCACAACTGATTGATTGTACTTTAGTGTTGTGATGTGTCTTTTGTGTGCACTGAATAAATGTTTTATCTATCTATCTATTATCAATACCAATAACACACATACAAATCCGCAAATTCATGATAAGTACACAGGTACTCCGAACATCTCTTACATAATAATATCTCGTATATCATTTCTTTTATTCCTCACTTGAACTCACTTACTCTTTTCATTCGTTGTCAATGAAAGTTCTTTTATCCGTTCGTCATCTCCTTTTGAGTCGGCTCCCAGTCTAACTGGATGCAGCAGAATACACTGTTTTACATGGAGCGACTGCCTATCTGACCTCCACAAGTCAGTTACTGGCCAACACGACTCCCCTTGGTAAGACTGGTAGTCAGTCTTTCTGGCTTCTGACTACCCGTAACGACTGCCAAAGATCTATGAATGACAGCCGCGACCAACAGTTTGATTGTCTTTTGACATTCAGTCCTCTTTTATCGCAATATGCTTTCCAAAGAAACTGGATCCGCCGAACCAGGATCACGAAATAAATAAAGACTATGAATATAATGCGCTCAGAATGCTGCTGAGGCTGCTACGCTCCTGTATTTCTTCGAGTATGTTCGTTGATTCGCACACTGATGGCATTGCAACGATCAACCGCAAGTGTGCCGCTTCGTTGCTGCAGAGGGTTCGGAACAGCTCGAGCAGTCTTCTAAACGTCATTGCAGCCAGATTTGATTGTCCAATTTATGATAGTATGTCCAGTCTAACAGTTATTTAAGTTTTAATGTATTACAATCTATGGTTAACAAAATCCGAAATAAATTGTAATTATTATTACTTCACACTATTATAAATAATATTTTACAAAAACACAAACTGTAAAAAAACAACAGCGTATGAAGTAATAAAGATTAACACAAGTAAAGGCAGTTCGGCGTCTATAGTGAACAAGCCGCACGCGCTCATCTTCCTGAACGATGAATACTGTAAACGTTGAACGTTCCTGCAAAGCCTTCTTTCTGATTCTGTAATAAACGTAGTTTGCTATGAGTTAGCTAGATTTCTGTACACTTAACACACATAACATCACGCCTATAATACCCGAAGGCTTAGGCAGAGGTGTACCCATTGGTACACCCATATTTCGCCAGTTATGTCTATAAGTATGTATATAAGTCCCATGGAATAGGGCACAAATCCAGACTTCGAGGCTGCTATTGAGAAATTCCTGATGGAAAACCCAATAACACTTTGTCCGACCTGGGAAGCGAACCCAAGAACTCATGCTCAGCAGTCGCGCTTTGTGACTTTTGTGCCCGGTTTATGGCAATAGGCTCGCCCCTTATTACAAGGGACTTAAACATAACTGGCGAAATGTGGGGTGTACAAATAAGTACACCTCTGCCTAACTCTTCAGGGTTTACAGGCATGATGTTAGATACAAATATCGTTTTAGCTACAACTATTATAACGCAAAGTAATATACAAACCAGAACAATTTCTTGACTTCACGAGTATTGCACAGGTACTCTGAACATCTCTTATTGCCGCATAGAATCTCTCACATTGCACGCTCAAACATGTTAGTATAATGATATTCTTCATATTACAAAGTTGCGTTACGAATATTAGAACGATACACTGAAATAATTACATAAATTTTCATTTTTTAGGTAATTGATAAGAACCAAAAGGAACTGAGGACTGTTAAAAAAAATGCTTTATTTTGACAAATGGCTATTCTACAATGCACCTGTGTTGAAATATACGCACAAAACAGTTTTTTTTTATTACCTACTGATTACCGTATTATTATTATTTATTTTCCTGCTCTCAGTCTGAGTTCACAAAAGCAATATTACCTGTTATTTAAGTTTGTAAGTTAATAGTTATTTAAGTTTAATTAAAGGCCACCCTACCGCATTGGGAATTTCCTGTAATGGTAGCAGTGTTTGTGATAAATAAATGAATAAATAAATAAATAAAAATAAATAAATTATTCGGAAATGATGAAAAGCTTAAAAATTCGTACACTTACATGCATTTCGCCTCTTGCTATATAGTCTCTTACAGTTAACACCATTATTAGGTTCCTCAGACTAAGGTATGCAGCTAATACTGCATAAAATACTATCTGGAAATTATATAAACATTCAAAATTGCTTAGTATTGTAGAGGCGCTTGCTGGATAGTACACAATAATTTAAAATAAGAAGGTATTGATAGACCGTGTCTACGGCTGATAGGCTAGTGCCCGTTTTCACCATCAATCCCTAATTTTAACCCTAGATAGCTAACCTCCGTCGAATCGACGGGTAGCGCAAAGAAAAATCGCTGTCTCTTTTTAACGACGTGTCCAAGCGCCTTGGCTCTTTTAGTCAACTCAGTCGCCGGTGAGTTCGTTGCAGTGGTGCACGCATCAAACTGGTAAGTACCGCAGTTTTTGAGATACGTAACTTTTACCCGTCGTTTCGACGGATGGTTAGCTTTACCGTTAGCTTTTTGATTTGAGTGTGCATTTATATTATATAGTTCCACGTAGAAATTTTATGAAAACACTTAATTTTCAACTAGTCGAGCCTTGGCTAAAGACAAGGCTGGCCATAACAAAGATGCCAGATAGCAAAGATAACAAAGACGCCATCAGGCCAAGCTTCTCTTGATAAAGAAGAGTCATCAACTTCTTCAAGAGGAGAAAATCGGAAAAGAAAAAAGTGTGGGAAGTGCCACTACAAGAAAACGCGTATTTCTAAAAGTATTTGCGCAAATTGTAAGGTAGCGATATGTGGTGAACATAAAATTGATTTTTGTGTCACATGTTCCAAAGAAAAATAATTATTTTTATATTATAATTACTTATTATATTCCTAAGTGTCATATATATAACAATTAGGCTGAATGTTGTTATATTTTTTTTATTGATTTTGCATGTTAAAGTTTTTAATTATAAAATGTTCCTTTTTTTTAAGTTCTATGAAAAGTTACTTGTAGTAATAAAAGTGAATAAATAAGGTCAATTTGGATAACGTATTTTTATTGCTAAACCAATGCATTAACTTTCAATTAAAACAACAGGATGATTAAGTTTACATTTTATGGTAAAAAAATGGTTTTTCAAATACCCGTCGTATCGACGGATGGTTAGCTTAAATAGGGTACACAAGAAGGTTAGCTATCTAGGGTTAAGCAGAAACGCACTCTAAGTCTGCAGATTTTAGAGTGCGTTTCTGCTTGATCTAAAATGTCTTATGGGATATTTAAAAGTTAGGGATTGATGGTGAAAACGGGCATAAAACTAAACTACTTAGATATAAAATGTAATATTATATCAAACGATTAATTTAAATAAATAGTGTTTCGATCCGAGTAGATACAAATAGTGATCCCATGTCCAAGGATGTCCACAGTATACTTATAATAGCTAGATTTTGCAGATGTAAGTGGCGTAGGTATATCAAAAATGTACGAGAGTGTGTGAAGGAAGTTTGCTGTATGTTAAAAATATTTATGTCCTGATACTAACTGCCTATATGCTTGTCTTGCACAACCAACCAACCTTCATTTACAAACGGCAAATTCAATACGTAATGAAACTGAACGTTTTCACTGAACACATAAATTATATCACGGCTGTAATCAACGTACCATTTGTCCAAAAGTATTTTCTATAAGCATGTAAGATTCTTGTATATTTACATATACATCCAACATTTTATTCCAGTACTCCTGTCCTTCTAAATCTTCAGTGTATCGTGTGTTTTTAACGTTTTCCATCCACATACGAAGGATTTTCTCAATTAATTTCAATAGTGTCAAAGCATAAACAACGTTAATATCAAAAGCGATAGTGGCGTAAATCGTTATAACCTCACAAACATCGAATTCAAAAATCAAGTAAAAATAAAGTCCGAAACCTACAAGAATGATATTTAAAATGATAACCCAAGCCCAGTTACTAATACTGAAAGCTTTGAGAACGTTGCCATTTATTTGTAGGACTTTAAGCACGTGTTGAATTTTTTGGACCAACAAGATATTATGGTGGCTGTGCGTGATATTTGAGATGCAGTTAGTGAAATCACCGAACAAGAAGATGATGAAGTCAGAGGAAAGACTTGAAGAATAGAAGAAACTGTAATCCCCCCACATTTGATTTTGGTATTGTTTTATATAAATGATCAAATTAAACAAAAAGAAAAGTCTATATATGAGAGTGCAAAATACTCTGATAAAATTATATAATTGAGTATTAGGAGAGATAATATTGCCACGAATAGAAAACTTTGCGCACAAGAAAACACTCTGCATTAGATTCAACGGTCTTAGTACTGATTGTAAATCTTTTTCAATCACATTCTTAAGTACTTTTTCGTGAGAAGAGATTGACGGAACATTCACTGTAACTACAATATTTTTGTTTTTTAAACAGTTCTTAAAATATGAAAACATATCTGTCACACTAGGCCGTAGACTGTTTTGACCGTTTGAAGATAAGTGATGCAGAATATGGAAATCAATCGATAAACAAGTAATTTACTAATAGTTATCAGTAAATAGCGTTTATAATAACTTACAAGAGACACAATTTCTTTTCAATTAATTAAGTATGTTAATATTTTACAGGAAGCGACTGCCTAAATGACCTCTATAGCCCAGAACTAGATCACACGATTACCATTAGTAGGACTTGAACCGTCAAATGGGGTGAATAGGGATACAGGGTTCAGTCCTACTCCTAATAATAAAATTATAATCATAAAAGGGACTCAGAAAGCAGTAGAGAATTTTATGGCGAATATGATCGAAAACCTTACTGAAATCTAAATGTCAAGCAAATTCAGTTTTATCAACATAAGTAGTTGAAAAGGCTAGCGAAGTTGACTGCCTCGTTGGTCTAGTGTTCGCAAAGAGCGACTACTGAGCAAGAGGTCTTGGGTTCGATTCCCAGGTCGGGCAAAGTATTATTAGTTTTTCCATCAGGAATTTCTCAGTAGCAGCCTCGGAGTCTGGTTTTGTGCCTGGTTGATGGCAATAGGCTCGCCCCCTATTACATGGGACTTAAACATAACTGGCGAAATGTGGGTGTACTAATGGGTACACCTCTGCCTAACCTTTCGGGGATTACAGGCGTGATATTATGTTATGTATGTTGTTGCACGATAGCACAGTGACAACCATAAATAGATTAAAGCTGATGATTTGTCTGATTAATGAAAATACTTCCTCTTTATTTAATAATTTATTATTCAATTTTATTATTTCATGTTAACTGTAGCTATGTTTTCTCTGTGATCTGTCTGTAAGATAGTTACGTGCTTTT
This sequence comes from Hoplodrina blanda, assembly GCA_949316365.1. Classification (NCBI taxonomy): domain Eukaryota; kingdom Metazoa; phylum Arthropoda; class Insecta; order Lepidoptera; family Noctuidae; genus Hoplodrina; species Hoplodrina blanda. The sequence continues at coordinate 1,909,634 of OX438568.1, read as the reverse complement.
TTTTTATCATCTGTTTTTGTACCTTCATACAAACTTTCAAGTCCTTATTTTTTTAAATGAATAAACCGACTTTAATTACACTTATAATATATAATAATTACACACGCATAAGCAGAATACATAAGTCAAAAAATTTAACAGAGAACATTTTTGAAATATCTTATACCGAAGAAAACAACGATAACATTCTTATGATAATAGTTGGCGCCACATGTCTCTCGCATCATGATTAAATTTTCCTAAAATATTTTTAAAATCACGCGAGCAAAACCGCGGGCAATAGCTAGTTTACTTATAAACCAAAAGATAGTACCTACAAACATCGATAACTATGGCGTCATGCTGCAAAAATTAATGATGCCTAACCTACTATTTTGGCGCCATAATGTCAACAGATTAGATTTAAAAAATGGAATGTTCGACAAAGATTTGTCTTTCGACAACCACGTGGACGGGGGCTGTCACAATAATGATTTATGATTTATTTTCCGTAAATAACAATAATTCAATCAATCCAAATAACTAGATTGATTGCCATGTGCTTCTACTGCATCAATCAACAACGAAGCGTCTAGTGATTCAAACATGTTTTCGTGGTTCGAAACCGGTGCAAGATCAAAGCGAAATTCAATATTCGTCAAAAGCATTTCAACAATTACATGCAAAGAAGTAACGTTCAATAACATGATAGAAAAAGATCTACAATCAGTACTGAAGCCTTTCAATCTGATGCAAGCTTTATTCATCTGTAAAAAATATACGATTTGCGACAACTTTATTACTTTCAACAGTTTGAGATACAACTTAATAGGAATTTGTTGCACACTGATATACGTAACAATGCATGTATCTTACGAAATTATCACATCTGATTTTGAATTGACCAAGTTATCGTGGACGTTGATCTATGTCAGTCATATGCTTGACAATGCTTTCTTCTCCGCGGGATTTCTTATAGACAACTACACGAATATAAAACATAGTTATAATAACGTACAGATGATCTTAAAAATCCAACTCGTCTTTAATATTCTCAAAATTGATAACAAATATCTCAAAAGAATTATCTTGTATAGTTGGAGCAGCATCATTGTTTTAAATATTTACTTAATTGGTAAAAATATTCATATGTATGCTTATTGTCAAAACCATTCTATTTCCGATCTTGTTTCGAATGCGGTCTCCATAGCTTTTGATGTAAATGTGATTTATGCTATATTGATCATGAAGTTATTGGAAAAAGCACTTCGAGAGTGGACTGCACATTTCCAAAGCTCTGAAAACAAAGGAGAACAGTACTGGAACATGATGTCCAATGCATATCGTAATATTCAAGAGGTCTATCAGATTGCTGAGAAAACGATTCGGCCGTATGTGAGTATTTAGATGTTTTTTTATTAATATTTCCATACCAACGAAACTTTCGGTCACAGCTGCTACTTTCAATGAAGACTAGTCGAGTATGCCAGAGATATTATAGTGCGTAAGTGTGGTCGTGATGGCCTAGCGGTTAAGACGCCCGCCTCTCATGCATGACATGAGGTTGTGGGTTCGAATCCGGGCAAGTACCAATGTGACTTTTTCAATTTATATGTACTTTCTAAAGATTATCTTAGACATTACTGACATCATTCTGTGCCTCGGAAAGCACGTTTAAGCTGTTGGTCCCGGCTGTCATACGTGGATCTTTGAAAGTCGTTACGACTCGTCAGAAGCTTGAAAATCTGACAACCAGTCTTACCTAGGGGTATCGTATTACCCAGTTACTGGGTTGTGGAGGTCAGATAGGCAGTCGCTCCGTGTAAAATACTGGTACTCAGCTGCATCCGGTTAGACTGGAAGCCGACCCCAACATAGTTGGGAAAAGGCTAAGCAGATGATGATGATGAAGTATGTGCACTTAACACAAGTACGCTTCCTCTTCCCTCATTCTTATATTATATTTCGATGGGATGGCAATCCAACCTGACCGCAGAGAACAAGAGGACCAACGGCTTATCTGCTTTCGAGACACTCTTCATAGATGAAAAACAAATGCTCGCACCAAATATCATCTATCATTCACTCTCTCACCACTGTTACTCAAACAACCTCTTACACATAGACAACACTCACATTTTGTTCATACACTCTTCAGCGACTCACATTTTTGTTATCATTATTCCACAATAATTTTGTTTTTTATTATTATTACTTTGTATTTTGTTTTGCTTGGTGTTAAATGTAATCTAAATTAGAGACTACTCTTTTTAACTTAAAAAATGGTATGTAAAACGTAGGGCATAACAGGCTAATAGCTGCGGAATGGGCCCTGGTGACTTGTATTATAATATTTAATTATAATACAGGTTTCTATAGAGACCTACTTCAGGCACCAGTCTCTCACCAAGTTATTCTCATGTTCGTGCTCCACTGTAACCTTAGCATTAAGTAACTAGTGTAGAGAAAATAAATGATTATATTATTATTATTATTAAAAACAAATCCTTAATCATTGTCCCCAATATATACTGGCTTGGACTAGAGAACGCTAAGTATTGCTATAATTAATTCTTATCTTCACTTCCAGGTAATATTTTATACGTCATACACAGCTTTTCACTTTCTGAGTGATACGGCGTATTTCGTATCATTCAAAGATGTGATACAAAGTGACAAAGTAAGTGCTTAAATTGACCTACTGTATGTTTTTGTAATTCAATATTATACCGATCGCAATTTCATCTCAGCGTCAGCTACAATAAATTTAAGAAAATGTATGTAAATTAGAGGTACTGATAACATATTGAGACTGTGATTAGATTGTGATCGATCCTAAAAGTTAGTATAACTGTTAGGTAAGGTAAGGTTCCAATCCTAGTTTTCTTGATTTCAGGCCATCGATATCGTATTGTCTGCTCAATCATGGGTTATCAAAAACATTATTCTACAAATTATTTTAAGCGTGGAATGTGAAAAGTTTTATACAGCTATGAGAGATGTCCACTGTGCTAGTTTGATATTAATAAGTTCACGAGATTGTTCAGGTAATGTAATTTTTGCTTTAACAGCAGTAGCTTAGAGACCAATTTTCTTTGCCAATAGACCTATCAGTACCGGAAAACTTAAACTCCCCAACGTTAATGCATTTTTTTTTGTCAACTAGATTAAATATTATAGTTTTTCTTTTCTCTCGTAAATGACGTTCAAAAGTGCTTTTTAGTGGTCTAATTAAAATAAATGATTTGACTTTGACTTTTACAGATACGCAACGAAAATTGTGTAAGAAAATCCAACGGGAACAAAGAGTAATATTTAGGAAGATGAGCGCATGCGGCTTGTTCCACATAGATGCCGAGCTACCTCTACGATTGTTAGGCATTATTACCACTTACACTATTGTTTTATTACAGTTTGCGTATCTGTAGTTCTAAAGTTTAATCTATGTCTCATTAATACTCAAAAGCAGAGGCTTTCTATATAAGTTATAAGTACATATAATTGATTGTAATGTTTTCATACTGCGTGCTGACAAACATTGACAATGTTTTTTTATTCATCCCATATTGCAATACTTTTGCTAATACAAAATCAACTTTAAATCCATTTAGCAACGGTATATTTTATATTACCCATGTAACAGTATGTACGTAAAAAGATATACATATTAAAGTTAATATCAGAAAACGACAATATTTTATTAAAATTAATATTTTTATAAATGTAACGAAATGACTTAGATTAATAGTTGGACTTCGCAGCGCCGCGTGCACCCACTTCCAATTACTAACCTGACGTGAAACGCTTCACTAGTTTAGAAAATTACTTCCATTGACCAATTGACACGAAACTACCTAAGCTAACATGTATTTCAAAAACAGAAATAATGTTACAATCGAGGACGAATCATCAGTTTCATCTAACAGGATACCACTTAATAACGTGATCGAAGAAGATTTACAATCAGTTCTAAGACCGTTGAATCTGATGCAGAGTCTTTTCTTGTGCGCGAAGTACTCTATTAGAGACAACATTATCACCGTCAATACTTATTTTTATAATTTTCTACGAATAGTTTGCATGTTGACTTTTCGAGGATTCCTCTTGTACCAATGGATCATTTATCTCACAAAATTTTGTTACCAAACTTGGGGGGATTACACTCTATTTTATTCGTGTTACCTTGCCGCTGATTTTTTCTCTGTCGTAACTGGAGATTTGATGAACTCTGTCTTAAACATCATACACAGCTACTACAATATCTTGTTGGTTTTTAAAATTCAACAATTGCTCCGATCTCTTAAAATAAATGGCAACAATCTCAAAGGTTTTATTATCTACAACTGGATCTGGGTTTTTGTTTTAAATGCTTATTTTATTGGATTTATCACTTGTTTTGCTTTTGCTTTTAACCTGAATATTATCGATGTCATATCGATCTACGCCTGTATCGCTTTCGATATGAATATTGTATATACATTGTCGTATTTGAAAATAATTGAGAAAATGCTACGTGTTTGGATTGAAAATGTTCTCAACTCACAAAATAATGAAGAATCAGAACGAGAAGAGTACTGGAACGTAATGTTTGATTTATACTTAAATATTATGGAGACTTACAAGATTCTAGAGACTACATTTCGACATATGGTAAGTTAACATGGTATACAGATTGATTTCTTTACAATAAACGAATGAGCACCCCTAATCGTAACACACTTCGCGGTGTTCGTTTTTGCAAAATTTTCACGATAATATATAATTATACTGTTCAAATTCAAGAATAAGACGAACTATTTTTTTTTATATTTCCAGATTCTATTTTACATAATAGTAACAGCCATAAGTAGTTTCAAGAACTTAGAGATGGTTTTAACATTCTTAAGGCATTTAATTGAAAGAGGGGACGTTAGAGTAAGTAGACGGATTATCTTATAAAAGATGGTAACACAAGCTCGCCAAAATTTACAGCTAGGGCTAGTGTGGATTAACCCTGGCTACGGCCTTGGCAAAATTTTGTCCACACTGGCCCTCGATTGAAACAGCTGAAAGTCAAGGAGAGAGGCCAAGTACTCTGAGCAAAGGCCTAGCAGTGCGATGATGCAGGCTGATAGAAGTGATAGTAGAACTGCTTATGATATCATCAAACATCAAAAAACACTACCAAACTATGATCATCACCACTGATTGCTTTGTTCTGCTACTGTGTACATTGTACCATATCTTATTCTATACTTCCTCATGTTTCCCTGAACTCTGAGTCTTATCCGGGTCTAACTCGCGGCTCTTTGTCATCCACCCTCACGGTGTTGGTCATCCAACGTCTACATATACTTCTGTTTTCTATTACTAATCACTCAGTTATGGCTCTGCTCCAACTGCCTTCATCACATCTTGCAACTTGTAAACAGAATTTTAGAATATTGTTGGATTAAGCTTGATTTTTCTTTTGCAGTATATCATTATACTAGTTGCAACTCAAATTACGAACATCAAGCACATAGTCTTACTAATATACTTAAGTGTGCAATGCGAAAGATTCTATGCAGCAATGAGAGATGTCCAGAGTACCTGTGTAATGCTCGTGAAGTCAAGAAATTATTCTGGTAAGTGTACAAGTCAACCATGAAGTAAAATAAAGCTAATCTACAACAATAAAATCATAAAGCAACCTACTAAATGAATGTGTATCTATACCAGTCAAGTTTGATCATATTTGATACTTACGCGCCGTCCACTTTAATGGCTGGTATCCTATGAACATAGAGGAATTTCGTATGTTAGTACATTTATAATTGAGCACTGCAACCGTGGAGATTAATGCTCCTTCCTTTTCTATATGAGAAAAGGCTCTTGACCTAAAGTTAGATAAGGCTGGTACTACTCGTATTATTACATAAAAAAGGCCTACTTATAGTGTAACACATTATTTTTTACAGAACCAAAAAGAAGGATGTGTAAGAACATCCAACGTGTACAGAAGGCATCATTCAAGAAGATGAGCGCGTGCGGCTTGTTCATCATAGACGCCGAGCTACCTCTACAGTTGTCAAGCTTTATTACTACATATAGCGTTGTTTTGTTACAGTTTGTGTATTTGTAAAATATTATTAAAAATCAAAATCAAATAATTTATTTGAAATATCCCATATACAGGTAATTAACATAACATCACGCCTGTAATCCCCGAAGAGTTATGCAGAGGTGTACCTAATAATACACCCACATTTCGCCAGTTATGTTTTAGTCCCATGCAATAGGGGGCGAGCCTATTGCCATCAACCGGGCACAAATCCAGACTCCAAGGCTGCTACTGAGAAATTCCTGATGGAAAAACCCAATAACACTTTGCCCGACCTTGGAATCGAACCCGAGACTTCATGCTCAGCAGTTGCGCTTTGCGACCACTAGACCAACGAGGCAGTCAACCTCGCTAGCCTTTTCCTAACTTTGTTGATAAAACTGAATGATTTTGCTTGACATTTAGATTTCAGTAAGGCTTTCGATCATATTCACCATAAAATTCTCTACTGCTTTTAATAATTACAGCTTCTTTTTTATCATTTTCTGATTCTCTTTTATAATTATAATTTAATTAATTAGACTAGGTACACAGTAAGGAAGCTTTCGCAAGGTTACCTTTTAACAAAATTGAACTTTTGTGTACTTTGCGATCAATACATTCATATATAATTCATGCTCAATTATTTTAAATATGCCTAGTAGTTTTATTTGAACATAACCTTAAAACGATATCAAACACATGATAACTATCGAGGAACTGAATAACTCGGTAACAATGTTCAAGGCGATTTTACCAATATTCAAGAATCATAGAGTAATACCAAAGATATCATCTTACCCAGCAGAAGTGTTACTCAATAATCGTTTGGAAAAAGAAGTTCAAAGAATTTTTTATCCCTTTAATTTTCTGCTGACTTTATTGTTGTCTTCAAAATACCGTATACGAGATAATTATATTACTCCAAGTGATAACAAGTTTTTGATGCTACAGGTGTTGGGTGTTAGCTATACTATTGGGACGACTATCTATCGATTGTGCCTGAATGAGATAGACCATTTTATTCAAAACGACGCTACAACTATCTTGTTAATAATTTCATATTTGCTACCCACCTCTCGTTGTCTTTCTTTTGTAATAAACTTTATTGTTAACACTGTGCACAGCCATAACAATATCTTGCTCATTGTTTTGATCCAGATCGTATATAAGAGCATCGATTTTAGTAACAGTGTCCGCAGTGTTATTTTATGGAATTGGATCTTAGTTGTAACTATTTTTGTTATCAATATTGTTATATATGTCACTTCTAGTGTAGTATTTGATTACTTCTCTATAGTAAACTTTTTTTGCGAATTATTATTCATCGATGGTGATGTTGATTTTGTTTACGCTACACGAGTTCTTGTATTGTTAAGAAAGTATCTCGATGAATGGATTAACAATGTCCAAATGATGAATAACGGGCAGGAAAATGATAAAATATATTGCATGAAGCTGTTTGAGACGTATCAAAATATTTTACAAGCTTACAATGTGTACAAGTCGGTATTCCAAGTGATGGTAAATTTTCGAACGATTACTAATGTACTAATAAAATAAGATTAATATGCCGAGATAATTTGATCCTATCGTGAATATACAGAACAAAGAATATCTTTTAACCGGCTAAATGTGGATGTACCAACTATAGATACACATAATGTTGCATCCGTTTGGCAAAATTGGTATTCTTTTTAGTAAATCGATATTAGTAACATCACAAGAACGGATATTAATATCACAGGTGTAACTTAACAATATTTTTTGCTTGTTAACACAACCCATCTTTCTCTTTTACAGATACTTAATCGCACATTCAATGCTTTCTGTCGCAATTTATGTTTTTTGGAGGCTTTTTTACAAATGAGGGATTACCGAAGTCGACAAAACGAAGTAAGAATATTTTGTACCGTTTGTTTAGTTGATATACATATATTTAAATTTACTGCCTGAAATGGACTGCCTCGTTGGTATAGTGGTCGCAGAGCGCGACAGCTGAGCATGAAGTCTTGGGTTCCCAGGTCGGGCAGTGTTATTGGGTTTTTCCATCAGGAATCTCTCAGTAGCAGCCTCGGAGTCTGGATTTGTGCCCGGTTGATGGCAATAGGCTCGCCCCTTATTACATGGGACTTAAACATAACTGGCGAAATGTGGGTGTACTAATGGGTACACCTCTGCCTAACCATACTTAAAAAAAAACATTAAAAAATGTAGCTCATCGGTATCGGTTTTCGTAATAATAAAGTTAGATTTAAACCTACAATATCTCCGTTACCAGTAGATTTACAGATATGGCCAAGACCCAAAAATGATCGCAATTATGGGCAAATAATGTAGACTGCCTCGTTGGTCTAGTGGTTAGTGACCCTGACTGCAAAGCCGGAGATAGTGGGTTCGATTCCCACCCAGGACAAACTTTGTGTGATGAGCATAATTGTTGGTTCTGTGTCTGGGTGTAATTTATCTATAATATGTATGTATTTATAAATTATGTAAGTATGTATATCAGTTGTCTGGTTACCATAACACAAGCTCTGCTTAGCTTGGGATCAGATGGCCGTGTGTGAGTTGTCCCAAGATATTATTTTTTTTTTTTTTAATGTAACTTTCGGCATCGTTTAGTGTCTTTATACTCCCGTTAAAACAACGGCAAGCAGAAGAGCAAGATGAACACATCAATAACATTATTAGCATTTTCAGGCTACCTTTTCGATTTTAGTAATTGGCATGTTGACAGCCTTATGGATAGTAAAGGACATACTGCATGTAATAATGCATAGCCTGTGCTGTGAGAAGTTCTACATGGCCGTCGAGGAAGCTGAGACGGCGTGCATAGAAAGAATGAAGAATGAAAGTCAAAGTCAAAGTCAAAGTCAAAACATTTATTTCAATTAGACCATTTACAGGCACTTTTGAATAGTCAAGGAGTCTGTCAGTCAGTCCGAAAGTTGAAGCTAGTTGCTCGTTCCAAAACGGAGGTAGGCCTCTATGGAGAAGAACGAGCAAGAAACTCCACGGCACTCTTTTAAATTAGGTTTTTACAAAATCCTGATTACATTATTCTTGTTGATTCTACATGTGAAAACAATGAAGATGAATATAAAACAATTATAAAAATAAAAATAAGAATAAAGATGTAAGCCAAGGCAGTTAAGAGATGACCAATCCCAACTGACAGCACTCGTTCACGAGCATGACGCATGCATCAGCACCACCTAACTCAACCATTTTGAAGGGAGCCAAATGATCCAACACACGCGCCACCATCAGCGAGATATTTGAGTGAGCATGACAAGCTCTCAACCGCCATGCTCTTTAAGTCAAAACACATAGTAACTCAATAAATAAAAAGCTCCATGGTACTCACATTTACAAAATTGAAATAAATGATATTAAATTATACAATACTAACACTTCAGTGATTCGAAAGATGAACTGTGGTATGTAAAAATAAAAAGAAAAAAGTACTAGTAGGTACTGATAACGAAATAAGTTATTCAGGTCAATAAAAAGGGGGTAAGAAACATCATTCTCTTAAAATTGATACTAATTAGTGAGACCGAGTGGCTGTGGAGCAGGACTAGCATTAAGCCAAGCATTTTTGTCTGTGATATAATCTTCTAGCTTATAGTATGCTCGACTACATAGTGTGCGTTTAATGCATGTTTTAAATTTTCTCTCATTTAGTTGGAGAATATCCAGTGGTATTTTATTATAACATTTTACACAGTACCCCATAAAAGAAGTGCTTACTTTTGACAATCTGAAACTTCGTTGATCTAATTTGTTCCTATTTCTAGTATTAAAATTATGTCTATCACTAATTTTCTTAAAAAGATGAAGGTTTTTCCGAACATGCATAATGTTTTCATATATATATTGACAAGGTACCGTCATGATGTTAATTTTCTTAAACAATTCCCTTAGAGTATCTCGACTGCCAAGATTATAGATGGCTCTGACGGCCCTCTTTTGCAGGATAAAGATAGAATTTATATCTGCAGCCCGTCCCCAAAGCAAAATACCGTAAGACATGATGCTATGAAAGTAACTAAAATAGACTAGTCTCGCGGTATCCACGTCTGTTAATTGTCGGATTTTTCTGACAGCGTAAGCGGCTGAACTTAACCGCCCTGCAAGAGATGTTAAGTGGGGACCCCACTGCAGCTTAGAATCGAGCGTAATCCCCAGGAAAACTGTCTTTTCGACGAATTCTAGTATGTCCTTATTCAATATAACGTTACGTTCACTACTTCTAACATTTGGTAAAGTGAATCTTATGCATTTCGTTTTTTTCTCATTTAACACTAAATTATTAGTAGTAAACCAATTGTGAACCTTAAGCATGGCGTTATTTACGTCGTCAAGGTGTTGTGCTCGTCTATCTACTCTAAAAATTAATGAGGTATCATCAGCAAATAACACCATTTGTGGTTGGTTTTCTAGTAAATGAGGTAAATCATTTATGTATACCAGAAAGAGGAATGGACCCAGTATTGATCCCTGTGGAACCCCCATCTTTACTTTTAATCCTGATGAAGTTACACCGTTAACTTGAACTTGCTGTAGTCTATCATTCAAATACGATTTTACTAAGCTAAGTGCTAGTTCACCTAGTCCGTAATGCTCAAGCTTCAGCAGCAGTGTTTCGTGATTTACGCAATCGAATGCTTTAGAGAGGTCGCAAAAAATGCCAATGGCATCCTGTGAGTCCTCCCATGCATTAAAGATGTGCTTGATCAAAGTAACACCAGCGTCAGTAGTACAACGCCCTCTGGTGAAACCGTACTGTTGATCGTGTAGGATGTTGTTACAGTTAAAATAATTGAGCATTTGATTTAGCATTACTTTTTCAAACACCTTGCTAAAAACCGGCAGAACCGAAACAGGTCTATAATTATTGGTGTCCTTGCTATCCCCGGATTTGAAGAGCGGTATAACTTTACTGTACTTCATTAAAGTCGGGAATATCCCTTGGTCTATACACAAATTAAATATTAAAGCTAAATAGGGTGCTGTTGTCTCAATAATAGATTTACACACATTGGTAGACATGCCCCACAGGTCTTCGGTAGCCTTGATCTTAAGTTCTTTAAAAGCCTTTATAACGACCACAGGGTTTATATGTTTAAATTTAAATTCCTTAGGGCAGGCTGAAACATTCGCTCTTAGTAAGTCAATAGCAAGTGAGGGTGAGGAATCCAAAGTTTCAGTAGTTTTAATTGGAATATTGGTAAAGAATGTTGCAAATTCTTGAGCAACATCGATATTACTGCTTATGAGACCTTGGGAAGTCTCCAGAGTATAATCAGTATTATACCTTTTGTTTCTGTTAGTTTCATTATTGATAATTTTCCAAACCGTTTTTATTTTATTTTCTGCTGATTTAACCTTGTTACTAATGTATAAGGCTTTTGCTGCCTTACACGTATTTTTAAAAATTTTAGAGTAAGTAGCAACATACTTATTAAATGTTTCAGTGTTTTTATATGGTTTAAGGCCATACAGCTCAAAAAGTCTTTCTCTACTTCTCCTGATACCTTTAGTCGCCCAGTCACTGAATAAAAACTTAGGGCAAACAGATTTAGTTTTTTTCTTAAAGATATTATTAAACTCTGTATGCACAACTGAAAAGAATTCTTCATACAAAATACTACCGTTATTCATATTATAGTCCTGAACACCTAACTTACTAATTAAAGTGCTATTAAATTTATTTAAATTACCAGATGTTATTGGTCTTGACTGTATCTGCACTTTTTGTATTGCTGTGCTGTACTCAAAAGTAACGGTTTGTCCGCTGTGATCAGAGGGAAGATAATTTACTATGGCTTTATCTAAGTAGTCGCAGCAGCAAAAGACATTATCAATACATGTAGCAGTAGTCGAGGTTATTCGTGTTGGTTCTAAAAACACATTTGACAGATTAAACGATTTAAAAAGATTTAATAATCTACTGCTATTTGAATTGTTTTCTAAAATATTAATATTAAAGTCACCACAGATTATTACTGATTTATTACCAGTTGCAAGCTTAGTCAAAACATCTTCCATTATAGCCTCAAATATAGAGTAATTCTGATAATTAGGGGGTCTGTAAACGCACACTATTACATGCTTATCTAGCTCAACACTGGACAATTCAATAACATGTTCAATTGATAATTCTACTATGTCATTACGGGGCTTACATTTTCTACTATTTTTAATTAAGATTAGTGAGCCACCACGAAGCATGGATTTGCGGTTGAAACAACTGCCCACATTGTAATTCTCAAAGTTAATTAATGTTTCATAATCCTTTAACCAATGTTCAGTTATACAAATAATATCGAACCTTGTCTTTTCTAAAAACAGTTCAATTTCTAATTGCTTGGAAGAAAAACCTTGAATATTCTGATGAAATAATTTCAAGGAATGTTGCTTAGCCCCTTTTTTACAATTTGGTAAGTGATAGCTAGAAGATACTGTGTTGTTGATAAGTTTAGCTATATTGTTATTGGTACCTTCTGTTGTCTTACTTGCTAGTTTAAAAAAATATTACTGCTTACCACCTTTACATTAGTATTATTACTAAATGAGGTGCTAATTATTAGTGACTTCGACATACTAATTATGTCTGAGTTAATATTAAAAGCTAATAGCCAAGCTATCTGACGTCTAAAACTAATGGGCAGATACGCTGTATCCCTAGTCGATCTTAATTTTTCAACAAAACTGTTGGTGTCAAAAAACAAAAGCTTGTCACTATAGTGACTAACCAGGAAATGAATGTGATTATTTAACCTATGTATGTAATTATTTTTCCTGTTTGATAGGTTCTCAAAGTAAGGAAAAGCACACAGTATTATTTTCTGACAATTAATTTTCAAAATTTCAGTGACATAGTTAGTAATATCTTCTTTTGTAACATTCATGCTATTTCCTACTAATATTGTAAAGCTATACACGTAAGCATTTAAGACTGCTTTTTGAATGTACCTATTTGTCCATAGAAATTTTTTTTTGCTGAGTAGATGATAGGATGAATTTGACATTCAAGTTTTATTATATACACTAACGACCCTCCTCGGTTTGCTGATAAATAAACCTTCCTCTTGAATCACTCTGTCTTTGATGAAAACCGCATATAAATTTTCTTTCAGAGGGCCAAGAACAACTTTGCAAGAACGTGATAAAGGAGAATCGAACGTTTAGTAAGATGACTGCTTGTGGCCTGTTCTATGTAGACGCTGCGTTACCAATGAATTTAATGGGACTCCTCACTAGTTACGCTGTAGTACTATTACAGTTTGCTTTACTTTAAATATTACCTAGTGTCTGTCCGCAACTTCACCGGCTTGGAAACCGATTAAATCATAAAACATGTCCTATGACACTCGTCAGTAGTATAGATTTCTATCAGGGATAGCATAGGCAGTACCATTCTAGGAAACAAGCCCTACGCAACAAAGCCTAGCGGGCTTTGTTGCGTCGTTCGTCGGGCATCATGATACAATAAGTTAACTTACACTTAAAGTTTATCGTAATAAAAAAATATTATTCCTACATGTGTATTATTTCATCGTCATTACCATAATTATTGGCACCAGATGTCAGTTTGATTGACATAAGGGTGCTTTCTATTAAATTCCATTTATTACTTACCACTTAATTCATATTGGCTTTCCATTTTTCATTTCAAACAACATCTAACTACCTGCTGTAACAGACATGTTGGCGTATTTCATAAACTGTTTAAAATTAAACAGAAGCGATGTAACAGTCGATAATGTACCAGCAGTGTCATCTAATGAAATATTACAAAATAAAGTGATTGAAGAAGATTTACAATCAGTACTGAGGCCTTTGAATCTGATGTAAAGTCTCTTCTTGTGCGCGAAGTACTCTATTCGTGGCAACGTTATCACTGCGAATAGTCATCATTACACAAACATCAGAGTGTTAAGCATGATCATTTATAAAAGTATGTGCCTGTACTGTGTCGTCACTTTAATCATCGAATCAAGTAAACAATGTCGGGGTATTTACAGTTTCACCTCTTGTTGGAACGATACTTTTGATTTCTTGGTTTACTTGATGGGAGATCTAACAAACACCATCTCAAACATCATGCAGAGCTACTACAATATCTTGTTGGTCTTGAAAATCCAGCACGTGCTCAGAGTCATACAAATAAATGGCAAAGAACTTAGAGGTTTCAATGTTTACAACTAGACTCAAGTTGTCATCTTAAATACATTTTGTATTAGCTTCGTCATTTCTTATTGTTTTATTTTCGATGAAATAACTGTCATCGATGTTATATCGGCATATATTACAATAGCGTTTGATATTAACATCACGTATGCTTTAATTATATTGAAATTTCTGGAGAAATTGCTTCATAAATGGATTGAAGAAGTAAATTCAAAATATAATGATAATTTAGAAACTACATGACTACTGGAATGTAATGTTTAATGTATACTTGAATATACAAGAGACGTACACACTTATAGAGACGACATTTCAACACATGGTAAGAGTTAAACCTATATACCAAAAATAAATAAAAAGCGCGTTTCATTTATCATTAGTTCTGTGTAGCATCTTTGTCAGTTCTTGATTATGTTTTTTCTCGACTAGCCATAGTTTAAGCGGTTCATTAGTGACCTACAACCTCGTAGATAGCGTCCTATAGGCCAAGGCATTTCGTGTAATTTTATCTTTTTAATTTTCTGATTTTTTATTACACTGTATTTACAGCTTACATTAGTTTACGGAACGTGGGTTACGCTCTTTCTGTCAGAAGTTCAATAGCAGAAGGTGTACCGAGAGTAAGTACCCAGTCAATTTCAAGACAGTTAAATCGTTTCTCCGAGACTCGTCGGGCTTTATTGCCTCGACACTTTTCTGGTGGTCTCCACTGCTGATTCTGGCTTTCAGGAGTTGCAGTGGGTGGAAACAGTGTGGCGGGCTTGTCCTATAAAACCCAGTCAATGAGCAAGTTCACAACAAATCAAACCGCATATTACGTACCTATAAGTACGCAAAATACGCGCTTGGACGTGGAGTTGCGGACACCGGCCCGTTTATACAATACAATACAATACGTACCTATAAACCGGCCGTCGCGTCGGTTAAAAATCTTTGAATATAAGAGACCAATGGAACATTTATAGACTAAGCTATACAGTACATAAAATAGAAAACCATATGAATACTGTATTGTTTCAGTTCGTCATTCTACCATTAGTTACTCAAATCTGGAATTGGAAGAACATCATCATACTTACATCCTTGAGCGTGCAATGTGAGAGATTCTATGCAGCAATTAGAGATGTTCAGAGCACCTGCGTAATGCTCGTGAAGTCAGGAAACTGTTCTGGTATATATTTGGTATATCAATAATGATATTTCAAGAATGAAAGATTTTGTTCGCGCCTTCTTTTGAGCGTTTTTCAACAGCCGCCATCACCGAAGAAAATCTTGACTATTCTATACATCGCATCATGCTTAGGAAATACACAAACATTATGATTAGCTTCCATTTCTAAAAACCTTGTCCTATGAAGCTACAGAAAAACTTGTGGTAACATAACACATACATTCCTAAATACACAAAAACACCCTCCCCTTCACTCACACTCACTCTCATTACTCACATACTCAACAAACACTACACACTGACATTCAGGTAGTTACTGACCTTTAATTTAATTTTAACTTTAATTTTAATTATCTCCTTCTTTATTTTAATTACTAGCTGTCCGCCGCGGTTACACCCGCGTCTTTGGTTACTGCTCCGCTCCCGTAGGTCGTAGCGTGATGGTATATAGCCTATAGCCTTCCTCGATAACTAATCTATCTAACACTGAAAGAATTTTTCAAATCGGACCAGTAGTTCCAGAGATTAGCGCGTTCAAACAAACCAACAAACAAACAAACACTGCAGCTTTATAATATTATTAGTATAGATTAAGTATAGCGCCACAGTTTTAACTTTTGTAACTATCTTCGTTTCATTTTGTAAATTTTGTGATTTCTAACTTGTTCCAAATAAACTTTTATTTATTACATATTAACTTTACTATTTATTATTCTCGTGAGAGGGATTCACTAACCGCTCATTTACAATAGTCAAGAACATTTCGTCAGCCACAGTCGTTGCTTGCTACACTAATGCGATGACTTATGACCTGCAAATTTAGAATCCGTGAGCTTAAGACCCGTGGGGTCTAGCCGACTGCTGTCAGCCAGTTGACCTTGTACTAGTTTGATCTAGGTTTGTGCTTTGTTATCTTTTGTGTACACCTAGCCGTGTCCATCGCACTTTCTTCACATAAGTGCTGTCATCCCGGTCGCCAAAGTATCGGGTAGATCGGCGCTTCCCGGGATTCTGGCCCGATGATGCGGAAAGGAGCAGTTAGAGAATCATAAGAATGGAAGCTTTGTGTATTTCCTAAGCATACCAGTTGGTCTAAACGTGCATTTCGTATTACAGATGGCGTTAGAAGGGCTTGTAGGAACATTCAACGAGTACAGAAGGCATCATTCAAGAAGATGAGCGCGTGCGGATTTTTTAACATAGACGCTGAGCTACCGCTACAGGTTGCAAGCTTTATCGTTTCTTATACTATTGTTATGTTACAATTTGTTTATCTATAAGTTTAGCATTTTAAATGACCAGTGTTCTCCATGTCATTATTTAGTTTTGTTGATAAGGTAATTGCTGCATTAAGTATCAAGTGGAACATCCCTCAGCTAGATGTACAGACGATTCTAATTACCATATACCAGGTTATACTCTCACATGCGTCAAACCGAAGGCTCACAGAAGCCCGGAGGTGTATTTAAAAAATAAAAGTATAGATCTAAAAAGAGAACAAAGTTGGCAGAGACAGTTAACAATGACGAGACAGTTATGATAATTCTATGTAGTTTGTGTAGGTATGTAAAAAAAATTCACTTTTTAAACCTATCGATCAAGAGGTACCTATTAGGTATAAGAGGTATTATCATGATAATATCACCTTGTTATTACTTAATTGCTTCACTTTAATTTGAAAATTGACAACATGAGCCTCAATGATTAGATCAATACAGAATTATATGAAGAACGCAATTCTATTAAAACTTCATTGAACTTTATAAGTTCACTTCCACTCCATTTATCATTGAACAACGCCGTCAAAATGTATAAGGTTTGTTCAATATTCAAAAAAGAAAAACCAAACATATCATTGGGTCCACCAGAAGTGTTACTAAATAATCGTATAGAAAAAGATATTCAAAGAATGTTTTATCCTTTCAACTCACTACTTCTTGTATTGTTCTCTTCAAAATATACTATACAAGATAATTATATTACTCCCAACGGGAAGTTGCAGAATATTATGGCCTTCTTTAGTGTCTGTTTCGTTATTGTAACTTGTTTTTATTTCATGTATTTCGATGAACTTAGTGATAACTACACAAACGTCCATAGAAATATGATCGTATGGATGATCACTGCCTTCTCCTTTATTTACATCAGTTTCGGCATTGTAATATTTTTTATTCTTAATATCGTTTCTAGTCAAAACAACATCTTGCTTATTGTTTTGATTCAGATTATACATAAAAGTATCGATTTTAGTAAGGATATCAAAAGTTTTATCATTTGGAATTGGATCTCTGTTTGCATTGCCATCGGAGTTAATGTCTTTATTTATTCTACGCATATGGTAGCGTTCCATGCAGACTTTTTACATTTCGCAATGTTTATTTGCGATTTCATATACGCTGCTTTTGATGTAAACTGTGTGTATGCTATTCGTGCAGGGCGGTTAAGTTCAGCCGCTTACGCTGTCAGAAAAATCCGACAATTAACAGACGTGGATACCGCGAGACTAGTCTATTTTAGTTACTTTCATAGCATCATGTCTTACGGTATTTTGCTTTGGGGACGGGCTGCAGATATAAATTCTATCTTTATCCTGCAAAAGAGGGCCGTCAGAGCCATCTATAATCTTGGCAGTCGAGATACTCTAAGGGAATTGTTTAAGAAAATTAACATCATGACGGTACCTTGTCAATATATATATGAAAACATTATGCATGTTCGGAAAAACCTTCATCTTTTTAAGAAAATTAGTGATAGACATAATTTTAATACTAGAAATAGGAACAAATTAGATCAACGAAGTTTCAGATTGTCAAAAGTAAGCACTTCTTTTATGGGGTACTGTGTAAAATGTTATAATAAAATACCACTGGATATTCTCCAACTAAATGAGAGAAAATTTAAAATATGCATTAAACGCACACTATGTAGTCGAGCATACTATAAGTTAGAAGATTATATCACAGACAAAAATGCTTGGCTTAATGCTAGTCCTGCTCCACAGCCACTCGGTCTCACTAATTAGTATTAATTTTAAGAGAATGATGTTTCTTACCCCCTTTTTATTGACCTGAATAACTTATTTCGTTATCAGTACCTACTAGTACTTTTTCTTTTTTTTTTTTTACATACCACAGTTCATCTTACGAATCACTGAAGTGTTAGTATTGTATAATTTAATATCATTTATTTCAATTTTGTAAATGTGAGTACCATGGAGCTTTTTATTTATTGAGTTACTATGTGTTTTGACTTAAAGAGCATGGCGGTTGAGAGCTTGTCATGCTCACTCAAATATCTCGCTGATGGTGGCGCGTGTGTTGGATCATTTGGCTCCCTTCAAAATGGTTGAGTTAAGTGGTGCTGATCCATGCGTCATGCTCGTGAACGAGTGCTGTCAGTTGGGATTGGTCATCTCTTAACTGCCTTGGCTTACATCTTTATTCTTATTTTTATTTTTATAATTGTTTTATATTCATCTTCATTGTTTTCACATGTAGAATCAACAAGAATAATGTAATCAGGATTTTGTAAAAACCTAATTTTAAAAGAGTGCCGTGGAGTTTCTTGCTCGTTCTTCTCCATAGAGGCCTACCTCCGTTTTGGAACGAGCAACTAGCTTCAACTTTCGGACTGACTGACAGACTCCTTGACTATTCAAAAGTGCCTGTAAATGGTCTAATTGAAATAAATGTTTTGACTTTGACTTTGACTTTGACTTTGTGTAATTATGTTGCTAACGAAATATCTCAATAAATGGATCAAAAAAATATTGAATCTGCATCAAGAACAAGAAAATGATAGATATTGTATTGAATTGTTTAACATTTATGAAAATATTTTGGAAGCTTACAAGCTGTTTAAGAAGGTATTTCAAGTATTGGTGAGTTTTTTAGCTTGAAAATGGTTTCTATCCTTTGTCCTTGACTGACCTTTTTACACACTGTCTAAAGATGTTTCTAAACTGGCAAAACTTTGATTGTAACATTTTCAAATATTGCCCCAAAAATATGGCTGTTAAGAAGCCGTTCCAACCATCGAAAGACTTAAAATACTTAGGGAGAGTCAAGCAAATGTGAAACAACTAAAGTACGAATTTAGTTTTATTACTCATTTTAATATTGTGAAACATTTCATGATCATTGCTTCTACTGCTTTTCTTTACAGATATTATATACCACGGTCAGTGTATTTATTCGACATATAGGTTATTTGGAGATAAGACTACAAATGTTGAAAGATATATCATCACGTTACGAGGTAATCCTACTTCCTACTATTCTATCCATACTAATATTATAAATGCGAAAGTGTGTCTGTCTGTTACCTCTTCACGCTTAAACCGCTGAATCGATTTTGATGGGCATGGAGATAGTTTAAGATCCGAGGAAGGACATAGGATAGTTTTTATTCCGGAAATCACCCCCTAAGGCGGTGAAAAGGGGGGTGGAAGTTTGTATGCAAGTACGATATAAACAAGTTCCACGCGGACGTAGTTGCGGGCAAAGCTAGTACTGTTATAAATTATGCGAAAGTATGGATGGAGAGATAATAGCTGGATGAATGTTTGTTACTCTTTCATGCTTTAACGGCTTAACGGAATTTGACACATATATATTGATCTAGCTTAACACATAGATTAATTTGGAACCCGTTTTTGTGTACCCTAGGAATAATTTGGAGCTTTGGCTTAATTCTGTAGTCCACTCAAGCGAAGTTGAAGAGCAGAGAAGGTATATAATATTTTACTAACCAGTAAAATATGATATACTCACTAGCTAAAGAAGAAAACTAAACTAAGAAGCAAATAAACTTTTAAATTTGGTCTAGTGGTCGCTAAGCGCGACTGCTGAGCATGAGATCTTGGGTTCAATTCCCAAGTCGGGTAAAGAGTTATTGGGTTTTTGCATCAGGAATTTCTCAGTAGCAGCCTGGAAGTCTGGTTGATGGCAATAGGCTCGCTCCCAATTATGACTTAAAACATAAATGGCGGAATATGTGATGTGGGTGTCCTAATGGGTACACCTCTGCCTAACTCTTCAGGGATTACAGGCGTGATGTTATGTTTAAAAATGAACTTTTTTCAGCAAATTTTTCGATCGCCTCTAATCGGATGCGTAACAATTCTATGGATGATTAAGGATTTATTACTAGTTATTATTCACAGTCTGGAATGCGAGAAGTTCTATAAAGCCCTTAGAGACGCTGAGACAACGTGCATACAGCTTATGAAGAACAAGAACTGTCCAAGTTAGTACGTGAGTTTTGTTAGATGCAGCATTCGCAGCGGATATTGATCTATGAGTTGTCACAATTACCACAGAACTTTGGTATTCTAATGAAATGATAATTATAGATGTCGTATTGCATTTCAAAAAAATTGTATTTATTGAATATCTTACAGACGATCAAGCACGTCTCTGCAAGCAAGTGATACAGACAAATCGTTCGTTCAGTAAGATGAGCGCGTGTGGCCTGTTCTATATCGACGCTACGCTGCCAATATGTTTGATGGGACTTCTCACTAGCTACGTTATCATACTGTTGCAATTTGCCTTTCTGTGAAATAAAGTCAAAGTCAGAAGTCAAAAACCATTTATTTCAATTAGATCATTTACAGGCACTTTTGAATAGTCAAGGAGTCTATCAGTTAGTCCGAAAGTTGAAGCTAGTTGCTCGTTCCAAAACGGAGGTAGGCCTCTATGGAGAAGAACGTGCAAGAAACTCCACGGCACTCTTTTAAATTAGGTTTATACAAAATCCTGGTTACATAATAGTTAATAACTACGTGTTAAGTGTGATTTTTATTACAATATCGAGGAAATGTTCTGCGTTTAGTTTTAGAAATCCGGTTTACATTTCTACAAAATTATACAATATCTATAAAGCAATGGTGTTTTGACGTAATTATCATAAAAAGTAGTTTCAATTTTCTAACTAACACTCTTTGACAGTTGAAAAGTGCCTGTATAAGAAAATAAATAAAATAAACGTTTTGATGTTCCAAAAGTTCTAATAAAATTGTATTGTTTAATTTTGTTTTGTTTTGCATTCTACCTTTTGGCGGAGGAAAAGCGTAATTAATGGATGCCCCTTATACGTAACTGCGTTAACGACAACTGAGAATTATAAGTGCGATGAAAAGCTTTTACTAAAATTGGAGTATCAACTTTAGCGTCAACATTTACAAAGATATAATTATAGATATACACACAAGATTATATGAACGCACTACTACTTATTAGTGTTTTTCTATGTTAATAGGACTCTATAATTATTTTACAACGGACCGGTAGCACTGCCAACATGTGGAATAAAATTTCTAGAATATTCAAAAAAAAGAAAATTAAACCGAACTTGTCATTGTATCCACCAGAAGTATTACTCAATAATCGTATTGAAAAAGATGTCCAAAAAATGTTTAATCCATTACACTGTCCACTCATTCTATTGTTTTCTTCAAAATATACTTTACAAGATGATTATATTACTCCCAACGGGAAGCTGCGTACTGTTTTGTCGTTCTTCAGTGTCTGTTATATTATTGTAATCTGTGTTTTTTACATGTTTTTCGATGAATCCAACGTTGACTACATTAATATCCATAGCGACACTATCATTTTGTTAACTGTTTGTACTTCTTATATTTACAACGCTATCGGTATGGTAATGACGTTTGTGCTCAATATTGTGCACAGTCAGAGCAATATCTTGCTCATTGTGAAGATTCAAGCTATACATAAAAATATTGGGTTTATTAAGAGTCTCAAAAAATACATTATTCTAAATTGGATCTCAGTTATCGTTGTTTTTAGTATTAACATCTTTATATTCATCACAAATCATAGAGGATCCAAATATAGTTTTTCTAATTTGCCAATTTTAATTCGTAACGTAATGCTTACAAAATTTGACATGGATTGTGTATACGCAATCCGTGTCATGATATTGTTAACAAAATACCTCAATGAATGGATAAAAACAATTTTGAAGCTGAAAAATGAACAAGAAAATGATGCATGTTGCGTGAAATTATTTCAGATTTATCAAAATATTCTGGTTGCGTACAATATGTATAAAACCATTTTCCAAGCATTGGTAGGTACCGTTGAACAAGCTATATTTGGTATATAGGCCAAAGTATACCAAATATTTTTTTCGACTATTACACTATGTTACAAAAACCCTGTCAGATCAGTGTTGCCGTTGATAAGTTTTTATGTTTTATTTTAATTTAATTACTTCTTCTTTCTTCTTTTTTTTTTTCACTGGGGAAAAATAATAATCTCAAATCCATTAAATGGTTACGTATATGTGTACGCAGTACGATGCCGAATAATACCCTTAAGGATCGGACAGGGTTTTTGTTACATGCTGTATAAGTATAAAAAGGAAATAAAGATTTTAGCCCGCCTACTTAAAACATTATTATTTTTCAGATACTCTATACAACGGTTGATGTATTTACTCGTAATTTAATTTTTTTGGAGACAATGTTACAAATGCTAGAAAATCAAACAAAATCACAAATCGAGGTATTATTTACGTTAATACATATTTCTAAAAGTTTGTGTATATTTGTTGTCAATGTCATCTTTACTAAATCATAGTTATTTTGAACTAACTTAGACCCGCGACTTCATGTGAATACCGGTTACCTGCGGGTTTTTTACACAGTTTTTGAGCAGAACCCTTATTCTTCTTCTAAAAATGTTTTTCCTAAATTACACCTTAGGAGCAGTAGCGCACTAGCGGCCGTGGCCGCCGCGGCCTGGCCGCTAGTGCGCTATTGCTCTATCTCAGCTATATGCGATTGACAGCCTCCATTAAAATCGGTCCAGCCGTTTCAGAGATTAGCCGGAGAACACTAATTAAAATTAATTAAAGTGTTCTCCGGCTAATCTCTGAAACGGCGTTTGATTGGTTTTCCTTGTAGTCTCCAATTTTTCATCATACCTACACGAAGTATATTTTTCTGATTTCAGCAAATCGAAAAAATTCAATCTCCAGAGATGGTATCGGCGACGATTCTATGGATAATTAAAGATATTTTACTAGTATTTATTCACAGTTTGCAATGTGAGAAGTTCTATATAACTTTAGAGGAAGCTGAGACGGCTTGCATACAGCTTATGGAAAATAAGAATTGGTCAAGTACGTCCCAAAGGTTTGATTGAAATAATTGTCTACCGATAATGATTGAATGCCGTTTGACGTTTTAAAAACGGTTTTCATAATAGAGAGTGATTCAAGAGGAAGGTTTATAGTTTTATACGTATTGTTAGTACCTACATTGCATCCGTGCGAAGCCGTGGCCAGTCGCTTGTATATTGATATAACTAGATTTTGCGATTTGGCGATACGGAAAAAAAAATTCATGCATTTTTTTTTATGATTCTTTTTTTATATTAAAGGTCTGTAAATGTTGATCATTATTATTGATTAGAACATAAATAAAGGCGACTTTGCTACAAGTTATATTCGACTGTGGCGGAATTATATTAACTGTTTTCTTACAGATGACCAAGCACGTCTCTGCAAGAAAGTGCTACAAGCAAATCGATCGTTCAGTAAGATGACTGCATGTGGCCTGTTCTACATAGACGCTACGCTACCTATATGTTTGATGGGACTTCTCACTAGCTACGTTATCATACTGTTGCAATTCGCTTTTCTATGAAACAACAATACTAAGCTATATACAAGTCGCATTACTTTTATTACAACATAATTATTTAAGTATCTTGTCAAGCGCTTTTATTATAATTGGAATAACAAACTGTTCAACGTTAAAATAACTATCAACAATAATACTGTTATATTTATATCTGTGATACCTGACGCCAGCACATCAGACAGTACCAGTTTATTGTAAAATCGCTCCTATTACAACCATATAAGATTCAGTAGTGTTTTCCCTAAAAGCTGTATCGTCCGTACTTGTTCTTAGTACTTTTTACCGAACTTTAAATGTTAATATTATTTTTTCTAGTGCTTTCACCTTAATTTGATAGATATACACACAAGATTATATGAACGCACTACTTCTTATTAGTGTTTTTCTATGTTCATAGGACTCTATAATTATTTTACAACGGACCGGTAGCACTGCCAACATGTGGAATAAAATTTCTAGAATATTCCAAGAAAAGAAAATTAAACCAAACTTGACACTGTACCCACCAGAGGCGCTACTAAATAACCGTCTGGAAAAAGAAGTTCAGAAGATGTTTTGCCCTCTAAACTGTCTACTTATTGTAATGCTCTCTTCAAAATATACTATTCAAGATAATTATATTACTCCTAACGGGAAGTTACGGAACACTATGTCGTTCTTGAGTGTGTGTTACATTTTTGTATGCTGCATTTATTACATGTATTTCGATGAATCCAACATCAGCTACATTAATATCCGCAGTGATATTTACAATTCGTTTATCACTTTTTTCTCATTCTGTTACTTTCAACTTGGCATGATTATTTGTTTCGTTATTAATATTGTTTATAGTCAAAACAATATCTTGCTCATAGTGTTAATCCAAGCTATACACAAAGGAACCGATTTTAGTAAGAGCGTACGAAATTTTATCATTTGTAACTGGGTCTCGATCTTAATTTCTTTTGGTGTCAACAGCTTTATTTGGCTCTCGTTTCATGCGGCGAATAAATATAATGTGTACGATTGTGCAATGTTAATCCGTGATTATATGCTCACGAAATTTGACTTGGATTTGATTTACGCGATTCGTGTTATGACTTTGTTAACAAAATATCTCAATGAATGGATCAAACAAATCTTCAAGCTGAATGATGAACAACAAAATTATGCATGTTGTATCAAATTATTTAAGATTTACGAAAATATTCTGGAAGCGTACAAATTGTACAAGATTATTTTTCAAATATTGGTAGGTATATTAACTTGTTTTCTTTATGAATAAGCTTCTAGCTCGCTGTCTTAATAACTTTCTGTTTTACAGATATTATATGCAACGGTTAATGTATTTACAAGCAATTTATGTTTTTTGGAGACACTGTTAATAATGATAGAAACCCAAACAAGAAAACAAACCGAGGTAATATTCATATGCGAGTTTCTGAAAATCTGTTGATTGACCATGCATGACCATCCCGGCGTTCCCTTCCCACGTTCTCGAGAGCATACGCGCCTTCTGCGAGAGCTGTCAATCCCTGCTTAATAGTATAAAATGGGATAACCACCTCAAGCTCACTTTACTGATGAAGATCAGGCTTTCAAAAACTTCTCTAGCTTTTTCTTCAAATAGTTCTGAACTGCCTCGTTGGTCTTGTGGTCGCAAAGCGCGACTGCTGAGCATGATGAGGTCTTGGGTTCGATTCCCAGGTCGCAAAGTGCTATTGGGTTTTTTCATCAGGAATTTCTCAGTAGCAGCCTCGGAGTCTGGATTTGTGCCCGGTTGATGGCAATAAGCTCGCCCCCTATTACATAGGACTTAAATATAACTGGCGAAATGTGGGTGTACAAATGGGTACACCTCTGCCTAACTCTATATAGGTACCTAATGTTG
Organism: Hoplodrina blanda; assembly: GCA_949316365.1. Lineage (NCBI taxonomy): Eukaryota > Metazoa > Arthropoda > Insecta > Lepidoptera > Noctuidae > Hoplodrina > Hoplodrina blanda. The sequence continues at coordinate 1,883,677 of OX438568.1, read as the reverse complement.
AAGGAATATTTTACTTTCAGCAGCTTGAGATGTTGCAGACCCCGATGGTAGCATCAGCGACGATTCTATGGATAATTAAAGATATATTACTAGTTATTTGGCACAGCTTGCAATGCGAGAAGTTCTATATAGCCGTTGAGGAAGCTGAGACGACGTGTATACTGCTTATGAAGAACAAGAACTGCCCAAGTACGTCAGATTTCCATTACGTTATTTACAAGGAAATTATTTGTGATCTCTGGAAGTCCTGGTCCGATTACAAAAACTCGTTCACTGGTAGAAAGCTACTATTGACGATTGTTATAATATTTAATAAACATTTTTGCAAGTTTCTCTACAATTTATAACGTTGTACTTACAGATGATCAAGCGCATCTTTGCAAGAAAGTGCTACAAGCAAATCGGTCGTTCAGTAAGATGAGCGCGTGTGGCCTGTTCTATATCGACGCTACGCTGCCGATCTGTTTGATGGGACTTCTCACTAGCTACGTTATCATATTGTTGCAATTCGCTTTTCTGTGAAACAACGAAATAAATAAGTTAAAAATATGTATTTAAAAGCAAGCTTTTACAATTTAGTGTTACGTTTTCTTCTCAGCCCTTTCATTTTATAACTAGTCCGCCATCATGGCTGGTCTGTCAAATATCCGGTGTTGATATTATGGACCATTAATAAACACACGCACAACTTTATAATTATATTAGTTCTTGCCTGCGATTACCTAGCTGTATGCTTAATGACCTTATTTTATACCTACCATACTAAATTATATAGGGTCATTGAAAATTTACCCGAAAAAAAAAATCTGCTGCTCCCTACAAAAATGCTACTTATCAAGATCGTAATGGATCAGCTGTTTTTTTTTTTCATGATTTCAGAGTTGGTCCAATAGTAAAAGTTGTTCATAATGATGAGTACAATGACCCCTTTTCAGGTTTCGGGTAAATTTTGAATTTCCCTGTATACATACAAAAATCATAAAAATTGGTCGAGCCGTTTCGGAGGAATGCGATCGCAAACACCGTGACATGAGATTTTTATACATCCTATATAAGATTTTATATACAATTACAAAATGTTTACAGAAAAAAGCTAAAAAAAAATTGTCAACAATAACCATCTCGAAGTGAACAGCTTGTACTTATCAAACCTACCAAATAAATATTTTCTTGTCTAATGCTTTTACTATAATTGAACTGTCAACTTTATAGTCACTTTTATCATAATATATTTAAATATGACAAGTTTATTTTATGTATGGATACATCCAATATTATTACAACGCAATATTAGCTTAAAGTTCTCCATTGGTCGTTCAATTGAGGTCAGGCTGCAAACGTCTTCAACATGTCTTTTAAGATTTGTACAATATTCAGAAAGAAAAGAAATAAACCAACCTTTTCAATGACTCTACCAGAAGTATTGCTAAATAATCATTTAGATAAAGAAGTTCAAAAAATGATTTACCCTTTAAATTGTCTTCTACCTGTACTGTTTGCTTCCAAATATACTATAAAAGATAATTTTATCACTCCCAACGGAAAGCTATGGAATATTTTGTCTTTCTTGAGTGTGTGTTATGTTATTATAGTTTCCATTTATTACATGCATTTAGATAATATGTGTGAGAGAAGTATTGTCATATTGCTTATATCTTATTTCATATACTTCCATTTTTGTTTCGGTATAGTTATGCTGTTTATTCTTAATGTCGTAAACAGTTGTAACGAAATCTCGCTCATAGTGATTATCCAAGTTATACATAAAAATATCGATTTTAGTAAGAGTGTCAGGAGCTATGTTATTTGGAATTGGATCTCGGTTATAATTACTTGTAGTGTTAACTTTTTTACTTACTTTGCGTTCTATAAAGGGTTTCATTCTAATTTTGCTGACATCACGATGTTACTTCGAAACTTACTGCTTACCATATTTGACATGAATTATGTTTATGCTATTCGTGTTTTAATACTGTTAACTAAATATATGAATGTATGGATCAATAAAATCCTGAATCTGAATGATGAACAAGAAAACGATGACTGCATCAAATTATATAAAATATATCAAAATATTCAGAAGGCTTTCAAATTGCACAAGAAAATTTTTCATGTACAGGTAGGTTGGACGTTTGCTACTTATTATTTTTCTTCAAAAATCATTTATATTATCTATATATAATAATTTGTACAAAAATATTGTTTCAACCATCATAATACTTCTACTGCGTTCTTTCATTCATGTTTATATTCTACTAAGAAGGTCAATTCTACTAATTAAAAACGTTAAAATCGAGTCGCAATCTCATCTCAAGGACAATCAATGTCAAAAAAATTAATATAATTAGAGGCATTTTTGACAGACTGAGGGCCTCTTTCACCACCCTCAAGTAAAGTGACGAGTAGACTAATCGTCAGTTAAAGTCCCCCGTACCTAACTTCACGTGCGACTTTCACGATGTCCAAGTAGCACTAATCATAAGATTAACTGACCCTATTGATAGAAGATACTCATAACTTTTACTTGCCAATTAACTTTAATTGGGAAGTAACTAATCAACACTTTACTTGAAGATGGTGAACGAGGCCCTGAGACTAAGAATAGATTGCGAATGTTCCTAATAGTAGAATTGCCCCCGTTATCATGGATTCAGTAGGTAGTTAGGTACCTACATAATGGATGGAGAATCGAGAATCATGATCTAAATCTATAAGTAGTAAAAGTTTGCTCTTGATGTACTTTCCACTATGTTTGTTTTTTAATGATTCTCTTTCAGATATTATATACTACGGTCAATGTATTTACTCGCAATTTATGTTACTTGGAGATGCGATTACTAGCGGCAACAGAAAAATCTGAGGTATTATTTTTCTTTTCATATTAATCGATAGAGACTATGGAGGCAGTTCCACAAACTTTTAGGAACGATCGCAAATTAAATCTGTCTCTGCCAAAATTGCATGTAATTTTCCCGCATCGCCTGGACTGCCTCGATAACCTTGAGGTCGCAAAGCGCGACTGCTGAGCTGAGGTCTTCGGGTAAATTCCCAAGTCGACCAGTGTTATTGGGATTTTTCATCAGAGATTTCTCAGTAGCAGCCTCGGAGTTTGGATTTGTGCCCGGTTGATTGCAATAGGCTCGCCCCCTATTACATGGAACTTAAACATAACTAGCGAAATGTGAGTGTACTAATGGGTGCACCTCTGCCTAACCCTTCGGGGGTTACAGGCGTGAAGTTATGATGTTATGTACGTATTTTCCTATATTTTTTACATTGTCTTTGAGATGAGGTCGATTTTGGAGGTTTTTAATTATAAGAATTGGACTTCAGACATCTCTGAGACAAGACATTTATTTTGTTTTACAGACCGATCGAACCGAAGTGTTGTTAATTCCGGCGGTTACATTCGCAATATTTCTATGGATAATTAAGGATATAGTACTAGTAAATTATCATAGCTTACAATGCGAGAAATTCTATATTGCTACTGAAGAAGCCGAGTCAGCGTGTATACAGCTTATGAAAAACAAAAACTGCCCAAGTACGTACCTACCTATTACTTAAAGATTCCGATTTTATGATTTGTTTTTTATTATTACGTAATTGATGATAAAAATGTGTGTGTAATGGTGAAGAGAGAGAGAGAGAGAGAGAGAGAAGGGCCAGAGTGAGAGAAGGGATGATGGCGGAGATGATGAAAAGTGTGGTGTGTGTGTATAAAAGATAGAGGATTTTGTCGAGACACCTGTGAAAAGTAGGTAGTAAATACAACTGTGCGTGTAATAAATACATACGTTGCACAGAAAACTGTGCAACGTATGTATTTCATTTCCACGATCCCAAAACTATACGTAAATAAATGTATCTCTACACGACTGTTTTCTGATTTCTTACAGAAGGTCAAGTGCGTCTTTGCAAAAAGGTACTCCAGACAAATCGAACGTTCAGTAAAATGACAGCATGTGGCCTGTTCTACGTAGACGCTAAACTACCAATGTATTCCATGGGACTTCTTGCTAGCTACGTTATCATACTGTTGCAATTCGCTTTTCTATGAATTAACTTCTTTTTAGCAATAAATAAGATTTGAAGGAACTGTTCGAGTTTAATTACTGGCCCCAAACATACAAGGGCTGCCTAACGGCGGCGCTACAAAATGCTTAATGAGACTTATAACCAAATACGTTCATATAATGACAATATTTGTATGATAGAATTTATTTTAATAACTGACGAAGAATTAGGTATAACCCTAATATATTATAACACTGCAATATCTATTGTAGTTTTACTATGAGTAGATTGAATAAAAAAAATACATAATTGTTTATTTTTTTATTAAAAAATTAAATAATCACAATCAAAATGGACACCAATAAATAGGACGTTACAATCATAATTATTTTCACAAAGATACATACTTAATATACGTAGTCGCATTTTTAACGTGGATTTTGAATTCGCACGTTGAAAGTCCAATGCGCGGTAGAACATCGCAGCGTTAATAATCGCCCGTTCTAGCGTAAATTAAGAACTATACTTGAGGCGCCCGCCTCTCATGCATGAGGTTGCGGGTTCAAATCCGGGCAAGTACCAATGTGAATTTTTCAATTCATATGTACTTTCTAAAGTTTATCTTGGACATCACTGGCATCGGTGAAGGAAAACATCGTGAGGAAACCTGGACTTACTGTTCCACTCAAACCATGTCAGAGGCCTTTGAGGCGGTTTAGAAACTCTGACACTAGGGTGCGTGAGGTCATAAGACCTTACTACCCACACGATAAAGAAGAAGAAAGAATGAAGAGCGAGGTAGAAGTAAAGGAATACCTAACACAAAATATTGCGTAGGATGTTTCCCCAACTACCTCCGTCCAAGCGGCATCCCTTTATCGACAACGATTTGCACGGCATTCATATGATCTAAATCAGTGGCGGAACCAGGATTGTCGTTTTGTGAGGGGGGGGGGATTGTGATGTGATTTTTATTGATAAACAATAAAAATCACACATTATATTTGAAAACCTTAACCTATTATTTGAATCTAAAGTTCACTTTAATACCGCGTTTACATTCAGCCGTAGTGAGCAGGGAAGTGGGCAGGGAAGTGGGCAGGACGAGTGTGTAAACGCAATACTTCTCATGCCACTGCCATTGCCACACGCGCTGCCCGGCGCTCCCCAAAATGGCGGTTTTTTGTGCGGAAGTCAAAGGACCGGCAGCGCGAGCGGCAGTGCGTGTTTACATTCTGCTCCGACGCTCAGTACTCGCCGAGCGCCTGGAGGAAAGAGACGTTCGTTTAGATCATCGAAAATGCCGTCCGAATGGAGCTATGAGATTACAATAAAATTCTTAGAACTACTGGAAACGGAAAAAGTAATTTGGGATGTTACGGATAAACAATATAAACAGAAACGTAAAGGTTCACGACGCGTAGAATTTTTTTTTTTTTAATTTCGATGGATAGATATCATCCACCATCGTCTACGACGAACATTCTTTTTTTGTATTCGTAACCTTTTTAAATATCGAACATAATTATGTATCGCAAAAAGAGACAGCGCGGCCGCTGTAATTATTTCGACGTCTGCCATTGTCGAAACTTGAAAGCGAAGTGAGTGGTAGGGCAGTATGTAAACACACACTTCTCTCGATCCTGCTGCGGCAGTATTTAGGGAATTATTGCCGGCAGCGCGAGGGGCAGCGGCAGGGGCTGAATGTAAATGAGGTATAAGACTTGTCACAGAAGAACTCAGATACTTTTTGGGGGGGGCTTAAGCCCCTTAGCCTACCCCCCCCCTCCCCCTGGATCCGCTACTGATCTTAATTATTTATGACTCAGTTCGTACGTTTGTAAGGCCTCAAGTATAATATTTATAGTACTACTTAATAGTTGCGTTACAACGTTGTGTTGCTGTAGCTGCTGTGAGCGACATGTCACGTGCAACAAAAGTATGGTGCACAACTTTTATACAATGACTACTGGTTCTTAATTTAAAAAAAAAAATCTTCGCAAAAACTATAAGTTGCTAACTATAAACCTGACATCCTGCTACATCCAAAAATACTTTTTATGGTCTACCAACAGTATCAGATAAAGAAGTGATCTATTGTTAAATAACAGATTGATGTGACAAAGAAGCAAAAAAAAAACAGAACTGAACTGATTAACAGAAGAAAAAAAGGTACATCTTACTATACACATCAAAAGTGTCTAGGGATCAACATCCCTAACAAATGTTAGGGATGTTGATCCCTAGACACTTTTGATGTGTGTATGTATGTTTAGACCAGTGGTTTTAACCGGTGGTCCTTAAAGTCATCAGAGTATGGTTGAGATTCCTACAACAGAAACGAAAAGATTTTCTTTACTCATAGTAAAAAACCATTACAACGAAACCGATATTTTATATAAAAAAGTGCATTTTATGAGTAGGTATGTTGCTATAGACAGCATAATAAAAAATAAAAACACATAGACACAAACATAGACAGTAGACTAACAAACAAAGACTTGAATCTTACAACAAGCCTCTTTTTGCATCAGGCGCTTTAATGGAACATAATTCGAATGAATTTTAGGTAGGTACAACATCGATCACTAATAAAAAACTAGATACACAATCTCAAGCAAAAGTTCTCTTAAAACTGTCGCCAATTGTATTTACCTAATCCTTGTTGAAATGAAATATAAATTAATGAAAATTCAACCTTAAACGCAATGTTTAAAGTTGTATTCACAAAACTATGTTCAAAAACTTACGACTTTTTACAACCTAAACTAGCTGGTCAACATACTTCAAAACAAATTCAATCTTACTTGTATATTTTAAAGTCTAAATTGCAAAGTATCAAAAAAAGCAATTAAATTTTACGACCGAGGCTCGCTGCTAGGACAAGGTACGAGTGAGTCGAACTGTACCATTTTTTTTTTCGTACGGTAAATTATAAATGGTATTTTTTTTAATTTGTTAAGCTTAATGTAACGTAATAAAGCATATTCTATACTTTGGAGTAGGTATATGTGTAATGATTGTAATTTACCTGAAGGTAAATACATATATTTTACACTCACTCAACTCACATTCAACACTGTAAGTCAAAATTAAATTTGTAAAAAGTTACTATCGTATTTATAAAATCAGAAAAGAAGTCTCATTAAACAAAAAAACAACAATCATAGTTTAATAAAAAAATAAGGAACAATAGCGTCTCCAACGACTCCTACAGAACAAGCAACGATAACCCGAACAATTTAAGTGGGCGTTGTGTTAATAATGATTAATACGTTCAGTAAGAGTATTCACAATTGAGATGCTTTATAACACTATTTTATAACCTTAAAAAATGTTTTTACGATGATTTCTTGATTAAATACTAGTATTTTAAATACAGTGATAATAATTATATAATGATAATATTAATACTTAGCGAAAATAAGAAACTCCATAATTGTTTAACGTCTTAAATGAGTGATTTTTGCAGTTTTTAAACGAGCACTGAGTCATGTTTACCTTCGGAGCGCTCGAATGTTTCTAAATGAAATAACTACCAAAACGTTCGTTTGGTAGTTATTCGGTGAGGACATTTTTTGTCGCTGATTGTGTATCTAGTTTTTTATTAGTGATCGATGACGTACAATAACATTTATTTTTTTACTATTCTGTATAGTTTCTTGTCTATTCTTAGAAATTACCTCATTAATTAACTAGATTTAACTATATGATAATTTTCTATTGTAAATGACATTCAAATGCCTTTCAATGGTCTAATTGAACTGAAACTGTTTGACTTGTTTTGAATTGTTTTTTGTTTTAATTATTTATTTTTCCCACAATTATTTTAAAATGGCTTCTATAGTACACTCAACAAAAAAAGAGATGGGTATCCAGGGTCATCAGATATAGTTGAAGTTTTCTTAGAAACCTATTGGATGTCTTAGATTGAAACTTAATTGATTAACTGTTTGTTATCTACATTTTAAATTAAATAACATTTGAATACATCCATCAGTTTCTAAGAAAACTTCAACTACATATATCTGACGACCCTGCATACCTATCTGTTTTGTTAAGTGTACCAAATAGTGTGAAAAGAGCTAAAACAAACCAACATTACTAACCAATCACTGGACATACCTACTAATCATGTCTGTATGAGGAGATACAATTTTCTGCCAATCATCCATAAAAATTATTACTATTGTCATTAAACAAATTGAATTACCTTAGCAACATAAAATTAAGTGCTAGTACAATCTGCTGGTATGAGTCAATGATTAAGTACCTTCTAACTATTTAATAATTATTTGAAAACTGATATTTTTAATTGAGCATTATAACGTTTAATTGTTGGCCCAGCATTACAGTTATAATAACATACAATACAATATAATATAAATTGAAATTAACTACATTAATCACCTTCATAGATTAGAATAAAATCAGGTCTGTATCCTCTGAAAACCTTTTCAGAGAATACAGAACACTTGTAGTTGTAGGTACATATGTGCCTACCCAAGCAGATGTGTACCTATAAGCACAGAAATAAAAAAAAACATAACCATTTCCTTGCAGTCGGGTAATAATAATAACAGATGCAAACCTGCATTTTAAATAACCAACATAATTAAACCAAACAAATTAAAAAATCTAATAACAGTAGGCCAATTCCCATAATTGAAAACATTTAAAATGTAGTCCTAATCTAATCTCAGCAACAATCAATATCAAGAACTTGTCAATAGAGTAACCAAAATATGAAAATAGACCATGAGATTAGATTGGAAACATTTAAAAAAATACGAGAATCGCCCCCAAAATTCAAGAAATTCAAATAACAAAAACAAAATCTATGCAATACAAATCAAACCCACCCCAGTGAGCAAAGGGCTTAAGTCCTAATAAACAAATAACATTATATTTACGTATAGGTATTAGGATAACCTGGTATTCTTGTAGTAGTACTATAATAATTAGAATATCTATTCTAGTCCTACATAAAATATATAATAAAAAGCTGCTAGTATCATAACTAGGAATGATGATATTGGAACCCAATACCTTTTCAAGAAACCTCTGTCATCCTTTCCGACAACCATCTTCTTCTCCTTATATTTCTTCTTCTTACCGCTCAATTTCCACTCATACTCAGCTAATTCTTTACGATTCTTCTCTTCCTCTAACTCTTTCAATCTCTGCTTCTCTTTCTCCTGCTCTATTCTAGCAGCAGCCTTCTTAGCTTCACATGTTTCATCACACAATATCTTAGTTTCTCCATTTCTAACGGAGTTGCAAGGAGCTTCCTTCTTCACATTACCACATGGGCAGTACACTTTAGTCTTCTTAGTGCATACTTGGTTACCGCATGCTCCTGAATGACACGTGTTCCGGCAGCGGTGGCCGCACTCTAAATTCTTAGGACATTGTTGCTTGCATGAGAGCATTTCTTCGGTAGCTGTGGATAATTCCCGACAACGCATGTAAATCTCTGTTAAGCCGCAGTGACAGGCTACTCGATCTAGAATCTCACATGGACGGCATGAGCCTGGATGGCACGCTCCAATGGAACATTTATGGGTACACTTTTCGGGACGCTGAACTGAACATTCTCTGTTACATTGCTTACAACTGGAAGGAACATTGGGGTATTCAGGAACAGGGCTGTAAAGATGGCAGAGTAAAGTGCATTTATGATTTCCACAAGCCAATGGCCGTCCACATTCTCTCCCGCAAGGCCTCCGCGTAGCATTGTGACAAGGTTGGTTGTCCGTCTCATGCTCTCCGAAGCAAACCATTGGTACAGGTGTGTCACATGGAGGACAATCTAAGGTCATTATCTTGGTCTTTGGTGGTTGCACTTCCCATGGTGTGGCCGGTTTCTCAACCTGTTTGAACAGTACTGCAACATACTCATGGCATACAGCTTTACATTTGTGACTACATTTTGGATACTGCTTGTCACAGATTGCTTTGCACGGAGGACAATCACCGAAATGACAGGAATGTTTGTTTTCTTCACTGTGACCACACTTGTATTTAATTTTGCATGGCAAGTTGCACTTTGGTGGTTTTGTATGACGTTCCCGTCCACATGGGACTCTTACATACGTTTCTTTGCATCTGCAAGTTACTTTTGATTCTAAAGGACATGGGTAGCAAGGTCCTCGATGACAGATATTTGTGCATTTATGCCGACCACACTGAAGGCCTTTATCACAAATTTTCTCACATGGAGGGCAGTTGCCGTTGCAGCACTTTCTTCCACAGCCATGTTTGCCACATAATCTTATCCCTCTACATTTTGTCTCACATTTAAAATCTTTGCTACATGGTAGATACCTTGTATGTGTTGAACAGTGGCATTTCTTCTCAACGAGAACTTGGCAAGGTGGGCAGTTACCATTATGGCATTTTTCTGGACATTTGTGATCACAACCTCTATGTTTTTTACCACACGTGCCTAAACAGGTTTCCATGACATCAGGACACTGGACAAAGCGCTGGTTGGCACCGCAGGGACATGTTAACATTCCTGAATTGGGACAGTCTCCACAGTCACCCCAATGACAGACTTTCTCACAATTATGATAGCTACATGAAAATAATGTATTACATGGCCTCTTGCAGTGCCAGAATGGATCACTGCATGTTCTCTTAGCTTTTTCAGAACCACATTGACATGGCTGAATACTGGTGTAGCTGCATGGGGGACATTCACCTGCATGACAGACATTTTCACAATAATGAGTATTACACAAAAGAGGTTTCTTGCATAATTGGCCACAGGACCACCTCGCAGCACTACATCTCACTTTCTTACGCTCCTTCTCACAAAAACATATCCCATTTACAGTCTGTGGGCATGGCGGGCAGGGACCAGGGTGACATAGGAGCAAGCACTTATGTTCACAATTGTCACCAGTAGACAATCTTTTACCACAGATTTCTCCACAAGTGTGAGGTATAAGCCAAGGATGGTGTTGAGGGTCATCAGTTTTTCCGCAGAAACAACGATATTTTCGCGGTATTTGTTCCTTAGTATAAGAGTTTCGGCACTTAGGGCAGCACCATTCGATTTTCTGTCGTTTCATTACAGCTATTGGGCCCGTACTTTCTTCGCTGCGCAAGCTTATACTGTCGTTTGCCCATTTTTGTATACAAGACAGGTGGAAGTATGAAAAGCAATGGTCGCAGGTCCATATAGGGTGAGATTTTTTCATCGACCCTATGCATATGAGGCAGGTTACGGAGCGACCGCTTATGGCTTCTTCGAGGAGGTTTTTAGTCCTGTTCAGCATGTTAGTGTCTCCGCCGCCTCGCCAGTAGCTCTGAAATATGCTTACCAGGATGCTAGACTCGTAAGGATCCTCGTCTTCAGACGACGACAGTTCCTTCATGTCATTTAGATGTTTCTGGACGTTTTGCTGCAATTTAGCAGCTGCATCTCTGTATCTGCGCGCCATGGTTAGTATTGCGTTAAAATATAGAGTAAAGTTTGCGTATTTTCACTTTTCCGGTGAATGGAATTAAGCAGAAAGAAAATATCAAAATATGACAGACATGTTCTTTTTTTGTTCCTTTTGCACAAACGTCATCTGAATTCCAACCAATCAGGCCGATGACATCACGTTGACGTTTGGAAAAAATGTGTCAAACGTTTGGGACACGTCGAGGTTTTTGTACGAAATAAATATTTATTATTCCATTAATACGCACACTAATTACTTTACTTTCTAGAATATAATATTATATATTATGCTCCTTTAACATGTGAATCATGACGAATTATCAGCAATATCAAAATAAATATTAATAAATTATTTACAACAATCCACAGTGTTCTTGGTCTTGCTCTGTATTTATTTTTTGTGCTGGCAACTAAGTAATAAATAACTAAACTAAATAATTATTTATTTACCTATTTAGTTTAGTTATTTATTACTTAGTTGCCAGCACAAAAAATAAATATATAAAATAAAAATATAATAATATAATATATAATAATATAAAAATAAAACTAAAAAAAAACGATGTCTATGTTTTCATTTTTCTATAAATTACACCGATTTACATTAAGTAACTGATACTTTTTCTATAATTCAATATTTATTATGTGTTTGGAGTTTACAAACAAAATATCAAGGGTTCAAAAGATCTTTGTAAAAGATGGCGGGCTAATCAAAATTAGCTACTCGACAATAGATGGCGCTCGAAGGTAATTTTTAGTCACACACTTATTTTTATAATATTCATGGATTAAAATTAAAAAAAAAAAACAACGTACACAATTACACATAAATAACGTAGGCAAATGATAAAAATATTTATTGTACACTAGTATATTAATAGTACTAAAAATGTTAACAATTTATAATCTTTGGTATTTTTGTGTGTCAAAGTAAGTAGGTACCTAAACCTCGTAGATACTTTATATATTACATTATAAATCGTATTTTATAAAACATGTAGACAGTAGACATTATAATAATCTTTACCATCAAGGTACCTAATTTACTCTTATTAAGTACCTACTAACTGACGCTTGTTTTTTTCAAAGTCAGTTACCACAAACAAAAGACTACGTGTTTTTTAAAAAGGTTTTTGAATTACCAACTATGTAACTAGGTAGGTACGTAATGTACCTACATATTAGTATTGCCTGATATGCAAATCGGGATGTTAATTTTTTTTGTAAAAAACTCGAGATTCTTTCTTTGGAAGCGGGACATAAAAAACACGAAGTTTATTAAAGCTTATAATTTTTTGATTATTTATAATTGTATTCTTGTAAGTTTAACTGCTTTTAAAGATCTTTTAAATACCCGCTGCAAAGTCGAGACAGTGGTTGTCCCGCGCGGGGCATTCAATTTCAAGTTTTAAATCGAGATGTAAGATACAAACCAGCCTTAAATGCACGCGGCATATGCCTTAACCATTGGGACATCACGACATTCGAGGGATGCCAATGTGCTTTTTCCAATAATATACCTACTTTCCAAGTTAATCCACTGACATCGAAGGAAGTAAGGAAACAATCACTTATCTATACTTATGAGAAAAGGCCTTTGGACTGCAATAGCCATAGGACCTAAGAGGGTGGTATTATGATATTACGGATACGCCATACGGAACGATTAAGATTTTTTATACCTATAACATCACGCCTATAATCCCCGAAGGGTTAGGCAGAGGTGTATTATCAATACACCCACATTTCGCCAGTTTAATTTAAGTCCCATGTACCTAGTAGATTTTTTAGTGTAGGTCACTAGGTATAATTTAAATAAGACAACATAAGTTACAATTAGACGTTTATTTATAAATCATTCAAGTTACAATCGAGCTACATTAGGTTTTTCATCAAAATATCAACTAAAATATTGCAAGGGCATTACGTAGTCCTTAGCTGCTAATTTTGATATCAAATCACAACAACACTCGACACTGTAGTTATACAATAAGCATTAAAAATTAGGAATCCACTAAAATTACATAAAAAAATTAAATTAAAAATATTATGCACAGATATTTTCAATATCTTATTAGTAATAAAAGCATTTTACGTAATGACTAAAAAATAAGAAAATGGTAACATTACTGAATATAAAGACAGTGGTCCATGGCACTGAGAAGTAACCACTAGATTATTATTATGTTATTTTATTAATAGTTTATCAACTGTAGCACCATTGGCTGGTGAAGAGAGATTTTTACCAATGAGACTGCTAGTACCAACAAAAAACCGTAAAAGTATGCTAATTTATTTTCACTTGCTTTTGAAAACAAGCTAGGCTTAATAGCGCATTTTTACTTTTTATTCAGAGATTTTGTTGATTAAACACTCAGCAAGTCGTTTTGATATCATGTTTATTCAGTGCAACTTGTTGTAGACAACTTTCGTTAAAAATGGATGGCTAGTAAACATAGACAAGAGAATAATTAGAAGCGCCTGATCACAAGTCAATAGTTGAGAGTATGGCACTCATAATTTGTTTATAAAATTATTTTGAAGAAATATTTAGACCAGGATAAAATTACATAATAAAAAAATGTGTCTGTAATTTACAATCAATAATTTTAAAATATTGTTCAATCAAATCGAATAATAAGTTAATCGATTCCAATAGTAGAATATTGTTAACGTACTCTAGTATTTACTTCTGGTTTTTTATTTTTGCTCGACAATTTGAACCAGCCTGCTTTTTTATTATTATCTTTCGGCATCGATATTGATCTTGAAACCCTTTCTCGATCACTTTCCCGGCTTATCAACTCGCTAGACTGACTTTTCTTGCTGTCTCGAGCAACTGACTTACGGGGCGTGGTGTTGCTAGTGTCCTTAATTCTTTTATCGGATTTTTTGTATAGTGTTGTACTAGAGCTGGTTAGTCGATTATTTTGTGGTCGTCGAGTCAGTGTTGTCTGACTGTATGACTTATTTTTTTGTAGTGTTGCGGGTTTGTCTTCTGTTAGTGTTTTCGTTGAGGATGCCTTTTTAATGATTTCTTTGGGCTTGGATTTCCTCGCTCGTTGTGCGTAGTGGACGTCATGTTGTTCGTTGTAATGTTTCGGGGTCCAGGGGGCGAATATTGAGAAGCTTTTTGTGGTGTTCCGAACCTGGAGGTTGGAAGAGTTGACTGAGGAGACATCGTCGCGGGAGCGGTTGCGGGTGACGCGGCCCGGATCTGGGATGTCACCAACTGAAATGTTAATGAAATGGAGTTAAAGTTTTTTTATATATGTATACTGTCAATAAAATTATATCCATAAATATAATAAAATCGTAGCGAAGTCAAAACTGTACATTAAATATTTTTGAAAAAGAGTAATTGCTATGAGGTCGTGGAGTGATTCTAATGCCGAAATTGTTTTTTTTTTTAATTTTTGTCGGTTTGTCTGTATGTTTGTTAGAGCATCACGCGAATTCCGAGTAGTTAATAATATATACCTACTTTTTTTTAACAATACATAATTATTGTCTTCAGCAATACCAGATAAGTTTGGTAATAATGTCATATCAGCACGTAACTTACCCGTAGTAGCATGTAGGTAGACAACACTGCGTTGTGATTGGTGGCTGGAGTCGCCTTCAGTGCTGCTCTCACCGGAGTTGGTGACTGGTGTCCTGCGGCGGTTCCTGCAATAAGATTTACTTATGTTTTATCCGTTCCTGGTACTTATGTGGCGATATCTATTGCGCCAAATGCGAACTACAACTCATGTATCCTGATTCGCGATAATATCAGTTCTTTACGCACATACTTCTAAACTTGGAATGCAGTTAGTAAAGACGTACAGGAAAAGTATGTCAACACAGGGCCGTAGCTAGGGCCCCGGGCATTGTGGGGCAATGCCCTACCTTGAAATCACAATGCCCTACCTTAAAAATACCAAAAATAAGAGATAAATAATATAATTAAATTGTTTGTTCCTAGTTTCAGTCATCATAAGATGTCAGATATCATGGTGATTGATTAGGAGACCATGTTTCGAGGGCAGATCAATAATTGATAAGTCATAATTATTATGACATTTTTTTTTTACTTTCGCCCTACCTGTAACCAATGCTGCCCTACCTCAAATTCGACACTAGCTACAGCCCTGTGTCAACATAAAAGGAAAGAATGCTGGCAGTCCGCTAGTTTTTAACACCACAATCAGTCACTGGGTGTCTAAGTATGGAAATAAGCACATAACCATAAGCATGCATATTGCAAAGAATCAAATCTTATTCCTTGCCTGCATACCAAATATTTCGTCGCCAATATTTTAAAGGACATTTAAAAAAAACTACTCACTTCATATCCCTGCTAAGCTCCTGCTTGCTTCCTCTCAACTCAGAAGAACTTCCTCTATCATCATGCCTCCTCCTCACATCACCTTTAGATCCCTTCAAAGTCTTTGAACTGCTATGACTCCTTGACCTCTCATACGGACTGATAGGCGGCTTTGCATTCACTTTCCTATCGAACTGACTTTCGTTTTCTGAATTACTTTGTATTTCAGATATATTCTGAAGGTTTCGTTTGTACACCTTGCCGTTTGGCGATTCGCTTTTCTCATCCCTGTGTAGATTTGATAGCGAATAGCTTTTGTTATTCGTCAGCTCACTGTGGTCCACCTCATCAAGACCTGTGCTTGAATTTGAGATGGTCTTTCGCAGTGTTCCATGTTTCGTATGAGTGTATCTCTTCGTTTCCGTTGAAGGCTTGACGTTTGCGTCTGAGTCAGGATCTGTGTCTCCAAAGAAGCGAAGGTTCTTTGCTGGTGAGGTTAAAGGTTTCGCGGGTTTTGGGTAGTTCTTGCGCGGTGCCTCGTCTTCTGTGGTTATAACGCTCTCTTTTTCGACCTGAAAGAACACAATAATCTTGAATTGTTATAGGAAAGCGGCAGTCACAGTTTTTTTTTTTTTTTTTGTTTGGTGCAGTCGCAGTTATTGTGTCATATATTCATGAAACGACTTTTATAATATAATACGGTTTTGCCTAGATTAATTCGCGTGGTTGTGTTATTGCCTAAGTGTTATATCCGCCTATGTTATTAGTTATTAGACAAATTACACACACATACACATACATAAACTCACGCCTTTTCCCATGGGGGTAGGCAGAAACCACAGAACGCCACCTGCTACGATCCTTACATACTCCTTTCGCCTCATCTACGTTCATACATCTCGTCATACAAGCACGCCGGTTACGAGTACTCCGCACCTGACCTTTCTGAAGAACCTCACCAATAAGGTCAGTGTAGGTCTTCCTAGGGCGACCCCTCCCTGCGTTACCACTCACCTCTGCCATATAAATACCTTTTGTTAATCGTCTTTCACTCATCCTCTCAACATGACCGAACCATCTAAGCATACCCTTTTCTATCTTTGTCACTACATCCTTCTTCTTCTCTTCTCTCCTCTTTTTTTGACAAATTAATTGTCAAAAAAAGGAGTTAAGATCTATAATTAACAACCGTCTACAAAAAAGGAGGAGATTATCTATTCGGTTATATTTGTTTTTTATAATCATCGTTATCTCAGACCTCCTCCGTTTATCAACCGATTTGAAAACATTTTTTTTTTTTGATAGGATATACTGTCAGACTTCTCCCTTAGATATTTTTAGTGATTTAAATAACAAACTGGGCGCCATCCGCCTGTCAAGCTATACGATCCCCGCGCTGACGTGTCTTTGGGCTGAATAATAAGGTATTCAGGGAATTGTGGACGAATTTAAATAAGCTTACCTTACCTTTATGGTATTTTGAATTCATGTCTTTATGCGTAATAATGCGCATATCAACGAACTAATTATATTAGCCACTAGCTCACTAGCATATGAATGTCGATTATCACGGGTTTTATTATTTAAGTGCGGATCTCTAATACTTTTTCTTAAATAAAAGTAGTCTAAATTACTCTTTATAACATCAGCTATCTACCAATTGAAGTACCATTAAAATCGGTTTAGCCGTTTCGAAGATTAATCGGAACAAATAGTCATTTGTTATTTCGTGTGTAAGTAAATACCATGTACCTAAACATTTATATTTATTTTCTAAAAATCTATAATTTTGAGATTATGATAGATACCTTAGTATTCTTTCCCTTCTTCCTGGTAAGCCTATCCAGGGATTTGAACCAGTTGCCGCTCGCCGGGGGGGTGGGAGCGGTCTGTCTGCGCGGGGGGGAGGGTGTAGGGCTCGGGGTGGCCAGCCTGCGTCTCTCGCGATATCGTTCAGCCTGGAAAGATATTGTCAGGTTTAGTAGAATTATTTGATTGGTATTCTAACATTGAATGTTGCCTGATCTCGCACACCCTCTACTCTCACTCTCAGATCATAGTCCGATGACTATGAGAGTGACAGAAGAGGGAGTGCGACCGCGCGGTCGGGCGGTGTAGGTACCGTGTGATAATCGCCGCTTCACCGCCTACCGCGGCGTTGCGCGGTGCCATGTGCTAATCGCCTTAGGCGCCCATTACACGGTAGGTTTTGCACATTTCCATCAATCATGACTGATGGTGAATGATGGAATTTTCTCGCCTACAATAATTTTCGTCATGCAAACGTCAATCATCGCATTAGACGATAGGTTTTCCGTCAGTCAAAATTTCTGCCATGGTTTTGCCATGGCAAAACCTACCGTGTAATGGGCGCCCTAGTTGTCAAATTGAAATAGGTAATTGATTTAACTTTGCTTTGACTTTGACATCACTTAATGAAGAAAGAACAACAATCACACACATAGAGTTTTTTTAGTCTGAGATCACCTCATTATTTCTCACATACCTGCCACACGTTAGCATGTTCGAACAAGTTCAATGACACTGTGTATATGATAAAACTAAAATAAATCTATACTAATCTATACTAATATTATAAAGAGGTAACATTTGTTTGTAAGTTTGTATGTTTGTAAGTTTGTATGTAGGGGGTAATCTCTGGATCTACTAAACCGATTTTGAAAATTCTTTCACTAATTGGAAGCTACGTTATCACTGAGTGCTATAGGCTTTATTTTATTATCAAAAATTAGGGATCCGTAAGAAAAATCACGCGAACGATGTCGCGGGGAGAGTGCTAGTATATGATAAAGCTTCTAGGGTTCTCGTGTGAAATATATAATGGAGTCTCTAAGAGTTTTTTGTCCGTAATCAGTTGAACAAAAAACTTGGCTAGATAAATCAATATTTGACGTGGAGTGGCGTGGCGGTCATTTGACCTCTATTATAATCAATTATAGCAATAAACCAATCTATTATGATGAGCTGAGTTAACAGAAAGACAAAAAAGGAAAACATAATTAAAGAGTTAGCATTGCCATATACAACGTGGCAAAGCTAGCCTTTGCCTTTTGGGCATTTGCCCCATTGACAGCGATGCGGACGAGTTTTTGATGCTCTATGAGCTTCCTACTTTTTTTTAATTGTACTGTATACCTACCCTTGTTATTTTAATATTATTTTAAAGTTTTGTGTTTAGGCCAATAAATGTCTAATCTATATACATATACTAATAAATTGTGCTAATATTATGAAGAGGTAAAGTTTGTAAGGTTGTAGGGGGTAATCTTTGAATCTACTGAACCGATTTCGAAAATTCTTTCACAAATTGGAACTTTCGCAAACTACACGTTATCACTGAGTGTTATAGTCTATATTTTATTATCAAGAAAATTAAATTAATTAATTAACTAGCCCGTACTGTCCCACTACTGGGCAAAGGCCTCCCTCCATTTCTTCCATCTATCGCGATGTTGCGCTACATCTTGCCAATCCTCAAGAAAGTTGACCAGGTCATCCCGCCATCTTCTTCGTAAAAATAGGGATCCTTAAAAAACCCCTTTATTGAGTCCTCACCTGCAGAGTCCAGGTGCGCGGGGGTAGGACGAAAACGGTGACCGGCAGAGGTGCGGGCGGTGGGCATTCGTAGCGTGATATACAAGAGGCGAAATGTGCACCGGACAGTTCTCAAGATACGTGACGTCACAGTGGTATATTTAATATTTATTTCCCGCAGGCGAGTGACTCAGTATATCATTTTAAATGTTTCAAATTCCTAATTATCTAATTTCTCTAGTATTACATTACGAAGCAAAATCTAAAAAACTTGATGAATGCAGACAGTTTGTGGTCAACAAAAAATATCAAGATGATTGAATCTTGGTACTTGTATCATAGTGTTGATTTAAAAACCGGATAGGTCGGATTCGTACATGAAAGGTTCTGTACATCCCACAATATTAAGACGAGCAAAAACATAACACCACGCCTGTAATCCCCGTAGGGTTAGGCAGAGGTGTACCCATTAGTACACCCACATTTCGCCAGTTATGTTTAAGTCCCATGTAAGAGGGGGCGAGCCTATTGCCATCAACCAGGCACAAATCCAGATTCCGAGGCTGCTACTGAGAAATTCCTGATGGAAAAATCCAATAACACTTTGCCCGACCTGGGAATCGAACCCAAGACTTCATGCTCAGCAGTCGTGCTTTGCGACCACTAGACCAACGAGGCAGCGAGCAAAAATACCTGATAAAATAAGTTTCTAATAACTTTATTTTATTTTTTGTTATAGCGACCAAAGCAATTTCAAATGCCTACGTGTACAGTCCTGTGACAGAGGGATAGATAGACGGGGCGTACAATACAGTAGCGGTCATAAGTGCAGTAGCATGCTAAGGTTTGAATTGCTGTGTACACGGGGTACAGGCCGTACCTACATCTGTGTGTATAAGTGATGTATTCAAAGTTAAAGTCAAAGTCAAATCATTTATTTAGGCCATTGTAAGGCACTTTTGAACGTAATAACACAGTAGGTACCTACGTACACCTCAAAATTCGCACACGACGTCGAAAGGTAAGTTCAACAAAAGTGTCAATCGATTTGCTTTGTAGATTGCTACTACACTTATGTCCGCTACTGTACGGATGAGTGAGGGCAATAGGCTCCGTTTGAATCCTTTAGATTTGGAACTCTAAAAGTGTGCTGTCTTCTATGAATAGACGTAAGTATAGAGGCTCTCTTCTTTTAAAATCAAACCTGATGTTATATTTTTTTACATACGTAACATAATATCACGCCTGTAATCCCCGAAGGGTTAGGCAGAGGTGTACTCAATAGTACAGTATGTACCACATTTGGCCAGTTATGTTTAAGTCCTATGTAGGTAATAGGGAGTGAGCCTATTGACAAACATACACATACAAACATATAGGTACATATAGGTTTGGTTATAAATAGTATATACTACATTATATTTATCGGTAACAAATATAAATATCGTTATTATGCTATATCGTTATTTCGATGTTAGCTTCGTTATTTCACGATAAATACAAAGCAATATAAACTATTTGCAATTTACTTAAAAATGCAGTTATTTCAACAATTTGTGTTGAAATAAATGAAGTATAGTCTTTAATATTCATCCGGGTTCAATAACCTCGGTGTTACAGAAATAAAGCTGATAACGCTACCTATGGATATCTGAAGATAGCCTTTACGGGTTTTCAAACCTACAAAACTATTTGTTTTCGGAAATTCTACGAGTACAAATGTCTAAGTTAGCCATCGCGTCTTAATATGCTTCGTTTTACTCGTTAATATCTATCGTCTAACCATTACTTTTTATGGCGAAAAACACACCTAACGAAGCCGAAAGTCTGACAACCAGTCTTATCAAGTGGTATTGTATTAACCAGTTGCTGGGTTGTGGAGGTCAGATAGGCAGTCGCTCCATGTATTGGTATTCAGTTGCATTTGGTTAGACTGGAAACCGACCCCAACATAGTTGGGAAAAGGCTAGGTACAAAAATAAAAATCTTTCCCCATAAAGGAGGTATTTTCATGTAAGAATCGAACTTGTAATACGTAGTGATTCTCCCAATCGCTAAGCCACTTTGCCAACTGTGCCTTCTGTCGTCAACCTTTCGTCCTCTTTTGTAAAACAGCATCCGGAAACTATGAGTGCCTTTATCAATGACCATGTTGTCATAAGGTCACGCGCCATATGGTCTTCGACCTCAACGCGCTCATTTTGGTACAATGAAGGTAAAACCTACATGACTAAAGCTATAGGTACTATGAGTAATAAACCTTTTAAAATTACTGGATTATCAACTTAAATACAATCACTATTAAGTGAATTTCAGAATGACAATTGCGTTTAATTTTGATTTACCACGTTAAAATTTCTTCAGTATTTCGAAATAATTGTTATGATTTTGGATCGTCATCATCATCTATCAGTCGAACGACGTCCACTTAGGCCTCAGCTAAAGATAGCCACATTGACAGTCAGGTCGTCGCGTCGGTCCACACTGGCTATACAACATCACGGTATAACATCACGGTATGGCCCACAGGAACGGAGCAGTAAGCAAATAAGTCGTTAGAAGTCACGGGCAGAAGCTAGTATCTTGCAATGTTGTAAAGAACATAAGTACAACTATTAGCTTCGTTTACAGTGGCGGCTAGTGCGCTCGTGCGCTGAACCACCAATTCAAAAATTACAAAATATTAAGTACTTCATCTTTATTTTTAAATTACCATTTTAATAGTTATTTTTAAACATACAAAAACGTATAAAAAAATAAATCTCCAATTATGGTGAAACAGTTTGAGCGCTTTACTAAACTATTTTCCTGTAAAGACAAATTCTTGTGCGCTTCGGCGAGTGCACGAGAACTGCTAATATAACTTGTAGGAGATACGAGTTAATACTCCTGACGCGTGAAACAGAAGATAGTTCATAGAAATGTACCGAGTTATGAGTGGGTTCTCGAGCGCCGCACGTGCGAACCGAGGATTGCCGAGAGCACCCGATGTTTGACGAATTAGCCGCGACGGCGCGACGGCAGCCATGATTGACATGTCGTTATCAGATTACCAGTATAGTTTCACTATTTGTGTGACGCGTTAATTATTGTTTATTTATTTATTATTTATTTATTTAAACTTTATGCAACAAAAGCGTACAAAGGCGGACTTAATGCCTAAGGCATTCTCTACCAGTCAACCAAAGGTGATGAAGAGATAACAAAGCAGGTGCAAAAAATTGTCCATACGGAAATAATCAGATTTGAGATTTTAAAATCAATTAAAACAAATATCTAAATAAGTTTACGATATATAATATATAAATATATATATATATATATTAAAAACATATATACATACTCATAAATACATATTTTATAATAAGAATAGAAAGGATGTTTATGATAAAACTCTTACTAATTGTTCTAATTGTTTATTTATATTACCGTAATTGTTTTTAATTTTAAAAAGGTGATTGAACATTTAGCTTCAGAAAAATGTCGTCGCATTGATTTAATGTAAAAAAAATAAACATATATTATGTCAATTTTTGTTTTGTTGCATTTTCTAATTTTAGTATTTTAGTAAAGTGCACCACCAGTTCGATAACCCACCAGCCGCCACTGTTCGTTTAGTATATTTTCACAGCCGTTATTTACACGCATGCGCGCACATTTTTGTCTGTGTCTCCTGTCGTGACATGTCTTGCTCTGTTTCGGTACTTTGCTCTGATTAACATGTGGAGGCTGTGCGTATTCAAAATAATAATGTGATTCTATCAAAACTTTCATTTTTTTCATGACATTTTGTACACTGAGGACATTTTCGAAAGTGCGAAACTTACTATTAATAAGCTACATATTAGTGCCTATAGCCAATCTACAAACTTTGATATGATATTGATGTCTCTTCTACCCGTTATATTGGATGCATAATGCCGAGATAAAGGGATCAAGAACGTGGCACATACAAGTATATATTGGGATAAGGGCAAGAGAGGATGTATTTTTAACACGCTTTTATTAGCTTCACTTGTAACTACTTAAGTAGTAAGTATGTAAGAAAATCTTGGAATCTTAATTTGACCCACTTCCCGGTCTTCGATTAGGATGAAATTTTGCACACGCTCTGAGTTCTGATGACAATACATGACTAGCTAAGAAACGTCATTACAAATCCAATATGGCGGCCTCCCTAAGATGGCGGACTGGCTGTTTGAAATCCACCCCCATGATATGGGTATCAAATGAAAGGGTTTGCTGTCAGGAGTACGAAAAAATAGTCACGTGACTTAAATCCAATATGGCGGACGTCCAAGATGGCGGACAGGCTATTTGAATTGCACCCCCATGATATGGGTATTAAATGAAAGGGTTTGCTGAATGGGATACGAAAAAAATTAGTGCGTGCTAATAGCGTGTTTTTTAGTTTTTTAAACTATTAAAAAAAAAATTCAAACAAGATGGATTAGCTCTTGACTTTAGTCTAGGTCAAAGGTAACAGAGACAAAGTCTACGATTGGGTGAGCTTACTCAGAAGAAGCCTGGTCACTCTAACTTTAAAAAAAATTACGGTCGAATGCGTTCGGAAATACAGACGCAGGTAGAGAGTTCCACTCCTTTGCTGTGCGCATTATAAGACACTAGCTGTCCGCCGCGGTTACACCCGCGTCTTTGGTTACTGCTCCGCTCCCGTAGGTCGTAGCGTGATGGTATATAGCCTATAGCCTTCCTCGATAACTAATCTATCTAACACTGAAAGAATTTTTCAAATCGGACCAGTAGTTCCAGAGATTAGCGCGTTCAAACAAACAAACAAACAAACAAACACTGCAGCTTTATAATATTAGTATAGATTTGGAAACGCTTATTGCGAATTGGTGGAATAGCAACAAGGTAAGGATGCATGGTAATTTACAGTGCATCTAGATATCTGATGGTGGAAGGCGGTCAGTGGGATGAGGTCGTACAGTTTTCGGGTACACTCACCGAAGAACAATCTGTAGAAGACCAACAAGCAGGCAACCTTGCGGCGATGAGCCGAAATGATGATGACGAGCATATGCTGAGCACTGCTAACCATATAAACAAAGTAGTTCTGTGTCTAAACATTTAAGCTAAGTAGGCAGGTGCGGTAACGGTAATATCTGAGATAGCTCTAAGAAAACTGTGATTGTTTAGCACGAACCGTCTAATTGGATATGTGGTTTGCGGTCGAGTAACGCAGCAAACCTTTTTTGACCTCAATAAGATAACTAGTATTCAAAATGTAGAAATAAATCTCTAACTCGTATCTACTAAACTGTACAACGAAAAGTAGTACTAGGGTGCTTTGTGAAGGAGCTCGTTCGAGGAAGTACAACCATGACGAAAGTAAGAGCTGTTTATGGAGGAGCTCATTCGAGGAAGTATTACCACAATACATACTTCCACCGCAATGCTTTTTGCCGTGATCCGCTTTGAAGGGTGTGGGTGCTAGTGTAATTCGAGGCATATAAGACTTTACTGCAAGCCTCTAATATTGCAGATGTCTATAGGCATCGGTGACTACTTAGCATCAGGTAAAGGTA
Source organism: Hoplodrina blanda (assembly GCA_949316365.1). Taxonomy (NCBI): domain Eukaryota; kingdom Metazoa; phylum Arthropoda; class Insecta; order Lepidoptera; family Noctuidae; genus Hoplodrina; species Hoplodrina blanda. Next base: position 1,858,788 of record OX438568.1, on the reverse strand, counting down.
GGCCATCGAATTGTTTGCCATCAAATGATATCAAAGAAAATTCCATCATCGCTTTCAAAGTTCCTGGAAGAGATACATAAAGATGCTATGGAGTTTGCAATAGTAGCAGAGAGCGTAGGCAGGGTGATGCCAAGATGGGTCAATGCTATAATTACTAGATCCTTATGAGCATTGTTGTAGACAGGGTACTAGGATCGTAGCAAAATGGAGAAGATATTGTGTAAAAGATTCAGTAGATGTGCATGTTATCAAGCATAAATCTTTGTCACTTGTTTATTTTGCGAGCCAGACATCGTATAAGCGCTTGTGAATATACTCGTATGTATGACATCACTGTCGGTGTCAAATACACGACATTGAACTCGGTTCAGTGACCCCTCGTTAAGGTGGTTCTTTGAAATTAATTCTTTTGAATATAGTCCCAAAAATCTTTTCAATTTGGTGCTGTGTTATTAATAATTATTGATTTTTGAACTGAACACCTTAAGTAGGTATTTATTATTAAACAAATGTTAAATATTATTGGGCCTGCTATTAATATTTAACATTTGGACCTTCTCATATGTAAACGGAAGGTGAATTGACCTTTATTGTCATAATCACTATTGCTTTTTGGAGGGAGGAGGAGGGGATAACTCTAATTGAGTCCGAAAATAAAAGAGCCATCACGAAATAAATACTCGACTACGACTACAATGAAGATGGATCACAATATTTTATAATTCTTTTCTTACTAGAAAAACTGCTGTAATGTACAATTTTTTTGCGTTTTAAAATTGCGAACGTTAGCGACTCTAAATATAGGCCACCTCTTATATCGACCAGGAGTGCGGGCTGTCACTTTACTTTCACTTTCATGTAGCCCTAGTACCCCAAGGCATGGGACGCAGCGTTATCAATAGGTACAATATTGCGATGGGAAAAGTATGTTCGCCTGCCCACCAGTCGGATTTGAAAAAATCTTTTTTGCTAGCCAGATTTATGAGGAAATAGTGTAGGTTTAAAACATCACGCCACAACCCACAGAATCGGAGCAGTGACCAAAGACTTAACACGTGTGAAAAAAAACAACGCGAAGTCGCTTGGTCGCCAACAATTAGTGAGGATAGTAAATAATAAAATTTTATTGAGACAAAAAAGTAAACATATTAACTTGTGGACTCCACACCTGTCTCGTGGAGTCCATTGAGAGTTTTTAGCAATAATATGACTGTGATCAATGCCTGTTCCTTTTAAGTATGAGAAGAGGCTTCTACACCTTGCTCCAGTGAAGTAATTACTAGAGCTACAGGTTTATAAGTATGTAACTTGGAGTATAAACAAATATTGCAGTCACTTAGCAACAGTGTTGAAACATTCCTCCGGTTTAATTGTCGCATTGATTGCATTTGAAATAACGACTATTAGGTACCTATGTAACCAACATTACCGCCTTTTACAAGCCTTGTCGGTTTCGGTATTGTATCATTCAAACTTAAGTCAGAACTAACTTTTACCTGCAACTTTGCCTCCGTGAATTTTCTTACGTATCCCTAATTTTTTTTTAAAACAATATATGTATAACTTACTTGCTGATAATGTAGCTTTCCATAGGTGAAAGACTTTTTAAATTTGGTCAAATAGTTTTTTAGTTTATCCATTACAAACAAAAATACAAATATTTTGTCTTTACAATTCTGTTTGTCTGTCAGTCTGAGACGGCTCTCGGCGTGTGTTGATGATAAGTGAGTGAGTGACTGCCTCGATGGTCTATTGGCCGCAAAGCGCGACTGCTGGACATGAGGTCTTGGGTTCGATTCCCAGGTCGGGCAAAGTATTATTGAGTTATTCTAACAGGAATTTCTCAGTAGCGTTCTCGGAGTCTGGATGTGTGCCCGTTTGATGGCAACAGGCTCGCCCCCTATTACATGGGACTTAAACATAACTGGCGAAATGTGGGTGTATTAATGGGTATACCTCTGCCTAACTCTTTAGGGATTACAAACGTGAGGTTATGTGTTTGTGTTGATGATGAGTATCAAATAACAGACACGACTATCACCTCCTCCCCACAAATTACGGAACAAAGACGTAATTCATCGATGCAGTGCCTGATGTACAAGTATCAATCAATAGATTGCAATTGACGGCCGAACCACTGGGTTCATGCGAACAGTAAGTTGTGTAATATCGCCTTTACTATTGGTACTCGATAGATTAACTGAAGAGTTTTATCTAATACTAGCGACCCGCCCCGGCTTCGCACGGGTGCAATGTAGATACATAAACCTTCCTCTTTAATCACTCTATCTATTAAAAAAAACCGCATCGAAATCCGTTGCGTAGTTTTAAAGATCTAAGCATATATAGGGACAGACAGACAGCGACAGCGACTTTGTTTTATAATATGTAGGTAGTGATAGTGATGAACTTGTCGACTTTTGGTTTCTTTAGTTCAAATCTTTATTGCAAACCGTAATGGCTACGCTGAAAACCAGCGCTGTGGTTTCGTGCCTTCGTGCACGGGCCACGGCATTATGCTGAGCATCAGCCGATTCGCGCGGTAGTGACGCATATTTCCGTATCATGTACACGTATATAATAATAATGAATTGAAATGAATGAATTGTCAATTTCTAGATTTAATACTTGTTTTTATGGCCGCGAAACTGACGCACGTAACACAAAAAAAAAGCTTATTTTTTGTGTTACGTGCGTCAGTTTCGCGGGAATAAATAGTTTTTCTTTCTTTTTAATGTGAAAAATGTCTTATGCATGAAGTTTTGAGTTCGATAGCGGGTTAACCAGTGACTTTTTCAATTCATACATAACTTTCTAAGATCATCTTAGACATCAAGACATTTTTGAAGGCCAAAATCGTGAGGAAACCTGGATTTATTTAATTACTAAGTCTGATATCGCTAATCCACCTCGAGCAAACATGATGAACAATGCTCGTGCCTTTTCTATATGAGAAGTGGCCTTTGCCCTGCAGAGGGCGTCGCCTGTGGACTCATCCGTGTACAGTTTCTTACAAATCCCTTTTTAAACCCCCCCCCCCTTGCACCCCCCTCCCCTTGACCCCTTATTTTAAATAGCCTTTACTCCCTGATAAAGTAGCCTTCTATAAGTGAAAGAATGTTCAAATTCGGTTATGCAATTTTTGAGTTTCACCATTACAAACAAAAACATAAATCTTTTCTCTTAATATTATAGTTTAGACAAGTGAGAGACACAGAGTAGTGTCTCGGAGTGAACCTGCGACCTTTAACATCGATAGGTCAACGCAAGAGTATTGTGCAGAGATGACGACTCGCATTCTGTTCCGCATTGCACGCCGCGCGATGCTTGGACGAATGCCCAATTAACACTTTGGTATGGCCAATTTATGTTAACTCTTTATGCATCCTTGGTCTTTAGTTAAAGATATATTGACGGGATACGTAATTGGGTACCTATTTTTGAGTAATTATAAGGTGGACAGAGAAATTACAGTAGGTAAAGACAATATGCAGGGTGCCCGGCAATGAATGGATAACCTTGAAATGGGTCATGGTAGAACTAATGGCCATTCAGAAAAATACCAAGTAGTACCAAAGATAATTATGATTTATTAACCGACTTCAAAAAAAGGAGGAGGTTATCAATTCGTCTGTATTTTTTTTTTATGTTTGTTAGCTCCTTACTTGCGACTGGGTGAACCGATTTTCATGATTCTTTTTTTATTTGAAAGCTGGTGCTTCCCGTGTGGTCCCATTGTCACCATTTCAATATCTGATGATGAACTTCGGAGATATGGAATGGAACTCCTCACAGAATCACAGCAGCAATATCGTAACAAGTGAAATTGCTTTTTTTATACGTGTAGTCGATGACTGACTGAAGGAAAAGGGGGGGGGGGTACGTCAACCCCCTACCAGTTTCCAAAATTAAATATATCGTGTGAGGTATTGTTTGAAAGGGCTTTTTGTAAGGATTTCAAACATTAATACACAAGCACTAAAAAGTGAAAAATAAAAAGCTTTTTCACAAAAAAAGATAACCGCCTTCATAAACTACAAAATAATAAAAATAATTTTAGTTTTAGAAGTCGGTGGCAATACTTACCTACATAACAAGAAACAAAACCAAAGCCAAAGCCAGACTTCCAAAACTAAAGTTATTTTTATTATTTTGTAGTTTATGAAGGCGGTTATCTTTTTTTGTGAAAAAGCTTTTTATTTAATAAATAATAAACCCTGTATATCGCTCACTGATGAATTAAGAAATCTCGAAAGTTACCTTAGTTAGTTACCTTTGAAGCTAGAATTTGGCAAGTAGGAAATGTTAACTAAGAAAGGATTTCACTTTGACTTCGATGTGGACGAATTCGCGAGCAAAACCTAGCCCATATTAATGTTATAAATGCGATAGTAACTCTGTCTGTCTGTTTGTTACGCGTTCACGCCTAAACCATTAAACCGATTTTGATGAAACTTGGCAGAAGGCTAGTTTGAACCGCAAGAAAGGACATAGGCTACTATTTATTTCGCGACTTAGTCTGCGGTCTGAAGGAAAAACATCGTGAGGAAACCTGGACTTATACCAGCCTATTACTGTCCCACTCAAACCATGTCAGAGGCCCTTTTTTTTTGAGGTGGTAAAAATTATCAAATGAGTCCTTCCGCCCTGGGTGGGGCGGACGGGACTGTCAGACTTTTACTGACTAAAAAACCACCCTGTTCCTTCTGTTGCCCTTTATGTTCCGGGGCCACGGTATCCTGTTAAGACGTCCCGCAACAATGTCAGAGGCCCTTGAGGCGGTTTAGAAACTCTGACACTAACCCTAGTCTTACGACCCCACACGCACCCGTGTGTGGGGACCTTACTGCCCACACGATAAAGAAGAAGTCTGCGGTTGCACTGCAGTTTGTTTGGTTGAACAAGATAATGGTTAAATGATGTTTGTAAGCACTTACCAAAGCGGGTGAGTCCAAAGGTCTAGACCTCGATTTCCTCAAGTCACTCTCTCCGTCAGAAGGTCTCGACTGCCTATCACTGTCCCTGTCTGAAGAGTGGTACCGCCTCTTTTCCTCTTTACGCTCCTTGTATCTTCTGTCTTCTTTTAGTGTCTTGTCGTATCTGAGAAAGGTAAGTACGAAATTCGATATGAATGGTGAAATAGGATGAGAAAATGTGAAGATTAGAATCTTCTGTTCTAGATTGTGGAGTGGCTCTATCCGGGAAAACACGTCATAGGAAAAAGCGCAAAGTACACTACCTCGCTGGTGGCATGGAAACGTATGCATATTGGGAAAATACGACTATTCAAACTTTTTAAAACGCTTTATCTGAAAAATGGCAATGCTTAGGAAAAAAGTATGAAAGCAATTTTTATAGAGACGTTGGTTGAAAAATGCAATAAATATATTTTTGCGAAGTTTGACCTTGATAATTTTTTTTGCACACGTGGCATCGATGGCGATCGCTTATATTGCGAATTATTGTACCCTTGAATGTCTGTTTTGGCAGGAATACTATATGTGTTACATAAATAATATAAATTCTCACCTTCCATCATACTCCTCCCGATACTTCCTCTCAGTGTCATACTTCCTATCATGTTCGTACTTCCTTTCAGGCTCGTACTTCCTTTCAGGCTCGTACTTTCTTTCAGGTTCGTACTTCCTCTCAGGTTCAAATTTCCTCTCAGGATCGCTGTCACGAGGGTCTGAGCTCCTGTATCTATCCAGGTCTTCTCTGGAACTCCTGTATCTCCTCTCATCAGCTTTACACTCGTAATCCACTTTCTTCACCACGATGTCACTAGGTTCTGGGTCGGTGTACCTGGGTCAGAAGAAGAGCAAATATAGCAAATGATTGGGTGTTTTTTCATTATTTCCAAAAAGAGATATAAAAAAGTTCATATTTATTTGCTTTTTTATGTCCACATATTTATTTTGTGGAGAGTCAATTACGTTTTGCTAGTTAAGTAGAACTGTGCCAACTCTTTGCTTGGACCTATGCACGAGTATTATTATTTTCATTTTATTAATTTTGTTCATAGTTGGGAAAAGGCTAGGTAGATGATTAATTTTGTTAATCACTGCGCCGAGAAATCCGGGTTTATTCAAAAGTAGCCTATGCTGCGACTACATTCGTGTGGAATACAAGTGTACCATGTATTAGCATATGGCACTGAGCAATAAAGTAGATTTCGATTATAATCATAATAATAATACCAGCCTATTACTGTCCCACTGTAGGGCAAAGGTCTCTTCTCATATAGAGAAGGCACGAGCAATAATCATCACGCTTGCTCAAGGCGGATTTACAATAGGCTCGCCCCCTATTACATGGGACTTAAACATAACTGGCGAAATGTGGGTGTACTAATGGGTACACCTCTGCCTAACCCTTCGTGGATAACAGGTGCGATGTTTTATGTTATAATTTGACTCGCACTTCCAGAGATTTACATCTTACGATCAAAAAACAGAAAAACAAACAAACTCTATCCCCTAATGATACTAGTATAAATGAATACAAAGTTTAAATTAAAGATTAGTAATCAATTATCATATACATCGCAATCATTTTCAAGCAGTAGTTTTCCTGCTATAAAGTGATGCATTTCCTGTGACTCACATAGAATACCTAAGTTATACTTATTTGTACAACAATACAAACAGCTACTTAGTCGTTTTAGCCTGCTGACACCGTTAACTGTGACGTCACATATGCACTGTCCAATGCACATTTCGCCTCTTGTGTATCACGCTACGCACACCCGCCGCCCGCACTTTTCCCAGTCCCCGTTCTCGTTTTACCCCCATGCCTCTGTAGGACTCAATTAAGCGGTTTAGCTTATAAGTCTTCAGTTAGTTATCTATTCATCGTCTCAACTAAGCAAACAATGCTATGACGCTATACGCTGCAAGCCGAATATTTCGAACAGTACCCTGTTATTCATAAAACAAATATCTTATTCATGGAAATTCAGAAAAAATCTTTATAGGTTGTTGTCATCCAATCGCAAGAATCTTACTACTATTATACGAGTAAATGCGAAAGTTTGAATGAATAATAATAATAAATAATAATAAAATTTTATTGAGACAAAAAAGAAAACATAGTTTTAACATTAACTTGTGGACTCCACACTAGGTCGAGCTTGTCTCGTGAAGTCCATTGTGAGATTCGGTCGATACGTATTGTAATTATTTATTACATATTATAGTGAAAATATAGAAGAAAACAAAACAAAAACAAGAAATAAAATATTACAAAAACATTAATTTGCAAAGGTAACAATTAAAAACTAAAAGTAAGTAGGTAATTAGCGTTTAGTAAGGGTGTGTGATGTTGTAGAAGTGTTAGCGAAAATGTAAAGGTGAATATGTGAATGGATGTTGGTTTCACATCATGCCACAACCGCTGAACGAATTTGGATGAAAGGTACAGAGATCTGTACGAAAAATGTTTGATTAACGTGGTTAATATATCAACTTTGACGCGGACGAAGTCGTAGCCAGAATCTAGTTAAAACTAAGTTGAGATTTGAAGGTAAATAAATAAAATAATCAATTTATAAAAAAGTTAGTAAATTATAGGCATTTCTGACAGATAGAGACTGAGATTAGATTGAGATCGTTTCTATAAGTTTGAAGAATTGCCTGACGTATGACACAGCTTCATCGTAAATTCGTGTTTATGCGACATAACGACATTGTGATTCTGTCACATAACGTTCCATTTTACCTACGATTCTACGGTTTCATATCGTGTGGCATCGCTAAAGTCGCTCACCTAGGATGCGGGTAAGGAGCGCATGCGTCACGTGGGATTTTCATGTCACTCACAGTTTTATCTGATGAAAGTTGTGACCTGATTTTATGTTGTTGTTTAGTTTATCTAATAGTAGTACCTCGTCTTGGAATAGGCAACTTTAAGGACGTTCTCTTGGCCGAGTTTAAAGCTTATTATATAATGGATGTACTAGTATTACTTTAACAGAAGAAGGTACCGCGGCTGTGTTTTTTTTTTAGCCATTTCTGTCTCTTTCCTGGATGAAGACCTCCTTCCATCTTTCGCGATTCTGATGAGTCTATGTATATAGTTTGTCCTATCATCTACTTCATGACCTGCTACGATCCTGTCTTACTGTCTATTGATAATTGCTCTGAATAATTTATTTATCAAAAAGCTACTAGTTTTTGTTTGTCATCTGTGTAGTCCTAAGGATGTAACATACCTTCTATACTCGGAGTCGTCTCGGGCAAGATGTTCAGGGCTCTTGAGCACCCGTGTGCGCGTCTTCGGCTGGACTACTTCCTTCTCTTTCTTGCTCTTCTTAGAAGAGTCGCGAGAGAATAGCTGTTTCATCTGATAAAAGATAAAATTTCTCTAAATTGCTCGTAACATAAATATAGGAAAGAGATCAGAAAAATTAAAAATATATGTAATAAATTACCTTTTCAAGTCCAGTTAATTTCTTCGCCTTTGGCGGTTTCGCACTCACTTTATCATCAAGTCTGCTAGGACTTTTGTCGTATCTGTCCATTTTTGGCTCAAAATGTGATCCTTCATCGGCGCTTCTATCTCGCCCTGCGTACTCCTTTCTGTAACCATCGTCCCTATTGTCTTTGAACCTTGCCAAGTAATCACCATTAGCATATATCTGCTCAGTAGGATAGTTATCCTCTGTATGTTGCCTTTCACTAGCTAAAAATAAAGACGTATCTCTGACGTCATCATCACTCTCGTGTCTCCTATGTCTTGTTCTATGTATCTCTCCACTGGAGTCTTTACGGAAATCGTTTTCGATTCCTGAATCAACTAATCGATTATCAATTTCATACCGACGTGGAGATCTATCATCGCGATAGTATTCCCGACTGTCACCAGAGTCGTGTCGCCTCATGCCAAACTCTTCTTTATACCTGTCCTTGTTCTTCACTCGACGTAGAGAGTGATAAGAATCGGCATATTTTGGGAGATTAGCATAGTCTTCTTCCCGTTCTTGAGCAATTTCAGGGTTAGAGGAATAATGTCCTTTTCTTTTACCAAAATATTCATCCTTTCCTTTGTATTTCTGTCCTGTTTGAAGTACGTCATGACTAGAAGTGAGTTGCTTTTTCGCTTTGTACTTTTTCTCTTTATATTCATCTGGGCTGAGTAGCGGTTTGCCTGTGTTGGAATCTAAGCTTGGAGGCTCGTATTCAGGCTCGGGAGGGAAGTCTTTCTTATTGCCTTTGAACCGAGGCTCCAACCTGTCAATAAACTCGCGTCTGTCAACTTCTCCTTTAGGAACTTTCTGAAATGTCCTACTTTCGGTATTGTATTTGACCTTATGGTTATCTGAGTCATATTTATTGTAGTCTTCAGTGACGCTGCTTTCAGTAAAACCATCTCTTTCTAAAGTGTTTCGATAGTAACGTACAGTTTCGTTTACATATCGTTCGGTGGCTTGCATACGTTTTTCTGCTTCATAAATAGGATCTTCTGGTAAATACCTAGATATGGGCTCTTCAACATTTCTCTCACGATCAAGTCTACGAGCGTTCAATCGCGATTCTAAAAGTTGACGTCTGTGACTTAGCTCATTGAAATCCAAATCCACCTTGGTCGTTTCAAGCTCATATGGCTTCTTTTTTGTATCCATACCATCGCCTCTTCCTCTGTATTGATTACTTAAATCAGGCGACTTATCTTTTGGAGAATATTCGTTAGCATAGGTCGGTTCAAATTCTTCAAAACTAGTCAATTTGTATTCTCTGAACCTCGGTCTTATGGGTGAATCTGTGATGTTGTATGTTGGCTCAAGAGTGTTAAAATTATCATTTTCTTTGTTTTTATAATCATAATCGTACATACGAGTTTTGGTGAACTTGTGTCTGTCTTCGTAGCCTAAACCTTCGTCTTCATCAGAGAAATTCCCATACTTCTCTTTGGGCGGAGAATAAGTTTTGTGAACAGTTTGCTTGTTTAATCTGTTGACATGAGAGTCGTGATCTCTCACCACATGTGCGTAAACTACTCCCTTATCCATCTTGTTTACAGGTGAAGGCACTCTATCAGGACTAGTATTCCTCACGAACAAATTAGGATCGGGGCTTAGACTTGGTTTGAGATAAGAAAATGGTTGATTTGTATTTGTCCCGTTTGGTGGAGAGATCAAGTGAGATTTCGGTGGTGATGCAGATTGGTCTTCCCTTAAGATTCTTACTAAGTGATCAACAGTGTGCCCTCGAGTCAAAGGTGGTTTATCGGGGGGCTGCTGACTGCTATGTATCATTTCTTTATCACCATAAACGTTTTCTTCAATTTTCCTTATGCTATCTTTAATTCTATCTTTGACTTCAACTGGATGGTTTTCTTTATTCTTTGTTGAATCAATCTCATCAACAAGTGATGTTTTCTTTACTTCAGTTTTTCGTTTAGGTGTGTCAGTTATTTGAGGAGATTTTTCTTTTTCTTGTGACTTGCCTTTTTTAGCTCTGGTCGGTGCCTTTGGCTCTGGTTTATCCGAAGTTTTATACCTAGGAGGCTTCTCCACGGGATTAACTTTCTTACTTTCAGTTTTCGTATCCTCAGATTTAGGTTCTTTTAAAGCAGACTTTTGTTTCTGATAAACGTCGAGTGGTGACGTTTTCTTAAAGTAATCCTCTCTTGGTGAACTTTCGATAATAGGCGACAACTGAGTCTTCTTATTTCTCAATGATTTTAGGAACTCCTCAGTTTCGCTGCCAGATCTTTTACGAATTGGTTTGTTTTGGGTATTATTCAGGCTTGTATTAGACTTCAAATCGGAAACGTCACTTTTACTTCTCTTGACAACGGTAATAGGTTTTGTAGCGACAACTACTGGTGCATCAGGGCCCTTATTGGTTTGTGCTCTTCGGAACAGAGTAGACAGTGATGTTCTTTCTTTTCTCTTTTTTCCGCTTACATCACTAGTAGATCGTCCGAGAGGAGTTTTCTCAGGAGTCCCTTCGTCGCTGTTCCTTCTTCCTATTCTGTTGTCCTTTTTTCTTCGGTGTGGTAGTGAGAAGAACTTCTCGGGTGGATGGTCAGAAGTGCATGTGATGCCCTGGGCTTGGGCCCGTACTTTGTTTGCTTCTTCGATTAGTTCTTTTTCTGATAGATGTGTGAACGGTTCCTTTCTTATTGACTTAGGTTGGTCGGATGAGGTGGTCCGCGACGCACGCGGTTTATCTGTAAAGTAATTTATTTCTTTAGTGTTTTGACTGGATTGAAGTCTTAAAGAATATTATAGCAAGTTAGCTTTTGTGAACAGTTTTAAAGAAATATTCTTTTAGGATACTGGAAAGTAGAAAACATTATTTTAGGTAGTATTTATAAAGATTTTTTTAAGAATCTGTTAATCGTGAATATTCATTTAATGAAAGAATATAAAATGTCACAATTTATTTGAAATAACGAAATTAAGAATTATTGATGATCCTTTTGACATAAATAGTAATTCTATGAGTTATTATGAAAAGCTGCTTGTATTACAAGTACCAGGCATACATGAAACAATAAGATATAATAAGTGTTATAATGCAGATTATATTATGAAAACAATGATCTCTGTCTGATCAGACATAAAGCTTACATTCCAATAGCAACAAGTGGTAATTTCTTAAAGTTTTAGTAAAGTTAAGTTAGACCATTAATTAAGCTGTCATAGTATTTTTGTATAAAATAATAGAGTGATTAGTGAAATACCTTTAGGTACTTATTTGATTATAAAAGATAAACATTAATCTTTTTTGTAAAGACATATTTTTTTTATTAAGGATTAAAAGAACCATTCATCTTCAAATAAAACAGAGAATATTGTCTGAAGGATTTCCCCGAAATGTCTTGTTATAATGCTGATGTGGCGACATGCGGACTACAACCGACGTAACCTACGTGGCGATATCAAAGCTCTCCGCCATGTTTGCATATATACAAAATCTCGACAACAATCGTCAGGCAGTAGCCCACCAGATTCAACACCCGTCTGGTCGGAGGAGCTTCCCTTTTCTGAGGAACTTTCCGCCCAGTTCTTCATACTTCTAAAGTGACTTTAGTGACTAATTCCTCTCTTTGCTTCGACCTGGTATACCGCAACTCGGGTCCTATTTGCGTCAATATTCTCTTTGTAGGTTTTTTATTCATCAAAAATCTTCATTCAAGAATTTTGGGGAAGTTAGCTTGAGATGAGCTGTCACCCTACCTGATACTAGCAATTAGTAGCTGGTATACCTCAAGCTCGCCTCATTTAAATTCACCGAGTGAGTTTTTTTTAAGTATCTAAGAGCCATCGAGAATTTTATTTTGATCCAAATGAGTCTTAACGACCAAATAACGTTGAACCATTTCGAAACTTGGACCCCGAATAACATTTAACGTTTGGTCGAATGCTTCACTGTTGTTATGGTTGTTACACTTTATAGTAAGTAGATACATTATTATAATGCAATAAGAATACAAAATGGCGTCATAATGTAACGGGTAGTATCGCGAGCAAAGAACTTATTTTTCGACACCTACGCATGTTAGTAACCCCGTATCCTGAGTCTGCGGCAAAAAATAACAATGGCTAATGATTTACAGACGGATAATGTTCTGTCATTTAAGGATATTGAATTATTGACACGGAGACTGAGATTTTTGCATGATAAATTAACCACATTGATTGATCAACAACTATACTAGAAGAATTGACAAATATCAAAGATGTTTATTTTACAGTTTTAATGATGCAGAAATTAACCCTAAAATAGTTGGGAGAACGCAAGGCAAATAATGATTAATAACGGAATAGAAAGGTGTTAAACTAAGAATTATTTTGCCAGAGTATACTCATTACTCTCATAATGACTCTTTCAGAATGTACTCAGACAGTTTTTGCTTTCAGAGAGTTCCCTTTGTCTTTTCTAGCGATAACACTGCGCGTTTGCAAAGTAAATAATAAATAGATATTTGATACAAGTAAACACCCTCAAGATAGAATCTTTTAGTTTAATTCCATGGCATTAAACCAAAAGCCCCAATGCTAGAGGGGGGAGAGAAAGCAGTCTTTTCCTTCCTTCAAGTAGACTGAAAAGTAACAACCCTTTTAAACCAATACCAGTATCATAAAAGGACCAAATGGAATCCAAAAGTTGTTTACGCCAAAAGTCAGCGCTAAAAATAAGCGTGAGCACAGAGGTGTGACGTCAGGAACTTTAATGCGCTTGCGACCATTCCGAATATGTAGTATGCAGAAATGGATGACATCAAATTTTGTACGGTATTATAGCGGACTTTTTTAGGCACCCCGGAAACAGTTACCGCGTTAACGCGTCTAGTTTTTGAAGATGGCCACATTTATTACCTCTTGATAAAGCTTACAAAGAGTGATATTTGGCAATCACAGCAATAAAACTGTCAATATTTGCAACATGCAATATAAGGCGTATCATAGAATGTGTCTAGCTGCGGACGATACAGTTAATGTAATCATGCTTCTCCTGCCCCTATCGTCAATTAAGGGGGGGGGGAGCATGTTTCCTTTATATAATATCTTCTTTACCTTCATCTTTATCAGCGGTCATCTTAGTAAATGTTTAGATTCCACATTGTTTTAATTCCACATTGTTTTCTAATGGTTATAGATTTTAAAAGACTTAATGGAGTTTTTTACTCGTTCTTCTCCATAGAAACCTACTGTTTTTTTTTATTATTATTTATAAGTTTTGTATTAAGGTTATAAAGTAATGTACAGTTTTGATTGAAATTAAAATTTTAGTTAATGTTTGCAACGAGCATCTAGCTAAAACTTTCTAACCAATTGACTCCTTGACACTTAAAAAATGCCTGTAAATATACACATCAAAAGTGTCTAGGGATCAACATCCCTAATCAATGTTAGGGATGTTGATCCCTAGACACTTTTGATGTGTGTAGTTTATTTGAAATAAATAATTTCAAATAAACTATTTACAGGCTTTTTACCACATTTCCTAGCTATGTATTTTCTTTTTTATTTATTCTTCCGCATCACATGTCTATACAGGCATCTATGCCTATGTTTGGTCTCAACAGTATTGTTTTTTTATCCATATATTCGCCGGTGGTCTAAGCAGTCATACGATACTTTTTCTTCAAAGATGTTAATCGTATTGTAAATAATCCTTCATAAATTAAAGACTTAGGTATAACGGTGTTCTACTAAGAATCAGGTCTTGGGTTTTACAGTTGAGGTGGTTTGATGTGTGTTATATTTAGGTGAGAACTTAACTATTATAACTTTTTTTTAAAGTATGGGATAGCATCAAAGGAATTCTTCCGCTCTAGACAGAGCGGAAGGGAGTGTCAGACTCTTAAGCCTCATTTAGACGATGCAAGAAATATCGTGCGATTTGACGTACATTGCAGGACCGCGCGGCTGTCATGTCAAAAGTGACTGATCATTGACGGAAATGTACCACAACTTGCACGATATTTCTCGCACCGTCTAAATCAGCCTTAACTGACTAAAACCCATCCGTGTTCCTCCTAATGCTCTTTGCATTCCAGGGCCGCGGTGACTCTTTCGAACCGAATATTATTACTACTGCTTAGGCCCCTAGCACACGGCGTATTTTAAACGCGCAGACGACTCGCGTTTCAGGAACGTGCGTTTTCGGCGCCGTAAATGCTGATTGTTGCGTTTGTTTTGATGATGGTTTGCGTTTGTATTGATGATGGCTGTAACTGCGCTCATACGCGCAGTATACACGGATTTCACGATCGCCCCGTGTGCTTAGGTTACAAGGTTGCGTTCAAATCTCGTTTGAAGCACGTATACGCGAGTCACCTGCGCGTCGTCTGCGCGTTTAAAATACGCCGTGTGCTAGGGGCCTTAGGATTAAACTGTGAATATAAGATGCCACTAAATAAGAAAATTTTGCTGTGAGTTTTATCTTCCCATGCCCGCAATATATACTGGAAGAGCGAAGCAAGGCATGGTAATGAGAAATAAAAATAAAGGCGCATGACATCTATACAGGGTGACTTTTAATTCACTGAGTTTCTTTCATGGGGTAAAAGAACTTAAGAAACAACTTTAATAAATTAACTCTGAAATATGAGAAAAAACATCTGTTTTCTACAAAATTGCACGACAATACGAATCAAAATGTGAAATAGAAAAACCGCTGATTTTTATTTTTCTTAATGATGTGTATACCCGTTTTCTGGTTTCTGTATAACAAAAACTGATTGTAAATAGAATTCAAAGTCCTGGCTTATTAAGAAAAGTCTCGTTAATTAACGATGATTAATTTTAAAAGGCGCCACGCCCAGCATCGCCTTACTAAACAGCCTCTCCAACAATTAGTTGACATAATATATCATTAGTATGTATTATAATACCAAACACGATATATGACCGTGACAATGATGGTCCGTTGTCTACACAAGCCATCGGTATACAATAACTGTTTATACCAGTCGGACAAGGATATTAATTGTGAATCTAAGAATTTAATTCTATTTACAAATTCACCGGTGATTCTGCGAATTGTAAAACCGAGATAACCGAAAGGAAACCTATGCTACTCATGAGAAATAACTACTTAGTATTATTGATGGAATGTGTCCAATATGAGTCCAGTAGAAATAACCTAATAAGGGCCCTGAATTGGACACAGAACTGATGTAGGCATGTTCCATACAATTCTATCCCAACCAAATAGCGACGATGGGATTGGTCATCTCCTAACTGCCTTGGCTTACATCTTTATTCTTATTTTTTTTTATAATTGTTTTATATTCATCTTCATTGTTTTCACATGTAGAATCATCAAGAATAATGTAACCAGGATTTTGAAAAACTTAATTTAAAAGAGTGCCGTGGAGTTTCTTGCTCGTTCTTCTCCATAGAGGCCTACCTCCGTTTTGGAACGAGCAACTAGCTTCAACTTTCGGACTAACTGACAGACTCCTTGACTATTCAAAAATGCCTGTAAATGGTCTAATTGAAATAAATGTTTTGACTTTGACTTTGACTTTGATGCAAAGGGTTTGTTTAAATCATGGCCCACGTCTTCTTTAGTCAGTAGGATTAAAATTGTTTAGGATACGATGGGACTGACGTACGCTATGCGTAATAGCCCCTTTTAACAACATAACATAACATAAACATCACGCCTGTCATCCCCGAAGGGTTAGGCAGAGGTGTACCCATTAGTAAACCCACATTTCGCCAGTTATGTTTAAGTCCCATGTAATAGGGGGCGAGCCTATTGCCATCAACCGGGCACAAATCCAGACTCCGAGGCTGCTATTAAGAAATTCCTGATGGAAAAACCCTATAACACTTTGCCCGACCTGGGAATTGAACCCAAGACCTCATGCACAGCAGTCGCGCTTTGCGACCACTAGACCAACGAGGCAGTCAACAAATAAAGAATAAAAATAAAACTACTTAGTATCAATACTTTTGTGCCTCGGAAAGCGCGAAGGTAAAGCGTCGTAGTCGTGCGCCTGATCTCACCACTGTCATGTCAGATTGCCGTTCCATCAGACTATGAAAGATGAAAGTGAGGTAAAAGGGAATGCACCTGTGTACACGCACACACTTGTGCACTATAATATCTCCGGTGTACAGTAGCGGTCATAAGTGGAGTAGCAATCTACAAAGCAAATCGATTGACACTTTTTAAACTTACGACCTTTCGACGTCGTGTGCGAATTTTGAGGTGTACGTAGGTACTGTGTTATTACGTTCAAATGTGCCTTATAATGGCCTAATTAAATAAATGATTTGACTTTGACTTTAACTTTGAAAACATCACTTATACACACAGATGTAGGCACATCAAATTCACAGCCATTCAAACCTTAGCACGCTACTGCACTTATGACTGCTACTGTACTTGGCTAGTCTCCATTGAGTTTGGCCACCGTAACTCGATCCTGAGAATATTATGAATAATATTTTCTTCTGTGGACTACTGCCATTTGACCTTTGGTAGTTTGTTAAGTACCTTAGAGGCCTTAACTGTTGGAAGGCACACTCCGAGGTACTTTGGACTTTAAGTCTCAATATTGTGAAGAACGGTTAGTGTTTTTAACTAACTTCAAAAAAAGGAGGAGGTTCTCAATTCGGCCGGTATTTTTTTTATTTATGTATGTACACCGATTACTCCGAGGTTTCTAGTCCGATTAGTGTGATTCTTTTTTGTTAGATGCAGTATACTTTCCATTTGGTCCCATAAAAATTTTATCCAATTTGGTTCAGTACTTTTTAAATTAAGCATTTTTCTAAATTAAATATATCGTGTGAGGTATTGTTTGAAAAGGCTTTTATTAAGGATTTCAAACATTAACACACAAGCACTAAAAAGTGAAAAATAAAATGCTTTTTCACAAAAAAAGGCAACCGCCTTCAAAAACTACAAAATAAAAAAAATAACTTTAGTTTGGAAGTCGGTGGCAATACCTACATAACAAAAAGTTATTTTTTATTTTGTAGTTTTTGAAGGCGGTTGTCTTTTTCACATACAGACATCGTAAATCGGTAAGCCACATAAAGCCTTTACATTATGTAAACGTAGCTACTGATGTCAGTATTGCAATTGATGGAAGGTTATATCCTCGTTTTTATGACCATCTGTGCTAACTATGAACATCTGAGTACACTGATACGTCACTAAGAACAAGTTTGTTCAATGTGTATCGTGTTTTTCATATTTGATAGTTGTCTAGGAAATATTGAAGTTAACGTAAAAAAGACAGTAAAAGAACTACAAAATAAAAAAAAAACTTTAGTATTGGAAGTCGGTGGCAATATCTACTCAAAAAACAAAACCAAAGCCACCGACTTCCAAAACTAAAGTTTTTTTTTTATTTTGTAGTTTTTGAAGGCGGTTTTATTTTTTTGTAAAAAAGCTTTTTATTTTTCACTTTTTAGTGCTTGTGTGTTAATGTTTGAAATTCTCACAAAAAGCCCTTTCAAACAATACCTCACACGATATATTTAATTTTGAAAAGTAGTAGGAGGGGGGTTGACGTATCCCCCCTTTCTTCCTTCAGTCAGTCATCGACTATACGTATAAACAAAGCAATTTTACTTGTTACGACAGTAATGCTATGATTCTATAAGGAGTTCTGTTCCATATCTCCGAAGTTCATCATCAGATCATCACAATATTTCTATGGGACCTATTGGGAAGTATACTCTTTCAAACAAAAAAAGAATCATCCAAATCCATTCATAATTGGCTGAGAAATCAGGTAACATACATACAAAAAAAAAAAACATACGCGCCGAATTGAGAACCTCCTCCTTTTTGAAGTCGGTTGAAAAGAGAGAAAGAGAGAGAGTTCGTGGAGTTTTAATCGAGTAAATTATGAGCATTTTTGACAGATTAGGATTAGAATGTGACCTACCTACGTTTTGGCACGAGCAACTAGCTTCGACTTTCTGAGTAACTGACCGACTCCTTGACAATCCAAAAGTGCCAGTAAATGGTTTAATTAAAATAAATGCTTTGACTTTGAATACGAACGTTCTTAGGAATACTAGAATATCCTCTCTGAATGTTGAAATTAGTAGCAATTTAGTTGTGTTCGATATTCCCGTGGCAGAAGTAAGGTCTACTGTACAGGTTGCTACTGTACAATTAATCTATTGTTAGTGCATACGACCTATGCGCCTTGTACAGTCAGCACCGCTGCCAACTGTGTTTACGGGATAATCAATTTTTTTTAGGCTAAGTACAACCCATTGCTATATAACTCGTATCGACATAATCAATATAAGAACATGAAAACGATGAACACATTATAAACTAACTTAGTCACCCTTCGATCAAATGTGATTGAAATAGTCACCAATACAAATATCCGTGTAGGTGATGACAAACAAACCTTGGTAGAGGATAATCCATTTCTTACGTAGCATTGTGAAACATGCGCACTTTGAGCATTGAGTACTTGAGACAGAGTTCGAAAATATTTCATTTTGTTATAATAATAATGTTCTTCCGACCGATTTCGGTCACGGCACCCAATCTCAGTAGAGATTAGCCAAGTACGTTTTTATAGCGCAAAAGTGTATGCGCAAACACAGATGCACTGTCTTCAGCTCACTCTTATTACCTGATGTTAATCATGGCCAACAACTAAAATTAAAAATCGTCTAGCTCCTAAACTCCAAAAAATCGTAGAACATACATAGGGGGTGGTTTGGATAGCCCCAGAAGAGAGGCTTCCAAAATTTTCTTTAGGACGTCCTTATCTGGACCACCCCGTATACTCGTTATAGGTCTGGGTATTGTCCAAAATTGTATAAATTATAGCAAACAATTTCGCATTCTAAATACAAGTAGAAAAAAAAATGCAAAAAAGGAAAATAAAAAATAAAATCCATAAGAAGCCTTTGAATTTTCATTTTCATCTCACAAGGTCGCCGTTTCCTTTAAGTTTCCTTATTTTTTAAACACACAATACTTACAGCAGAGGTGCTAAACTGACGTGTCCGTGTTTAGGAGATTGATACACAAAGGCAGACAGTCATTAGTGGGCAGTGAACCTTGGAGGCTTCCGTTTAGATGTGGGCGAATTTGTACACAAAAAAGATGTTCGCGAAATGAAGCTAGTTTTTAGAATAGGTACTAAGTTAGCCATATAAAATATTAATAATATATATTAGAAAGTAAACATTTTGGTGAAGATAATAAAAATCTTATTTTTAACTACAACTTTTAATTATTATTTATTGATTTAGGATCTCCTACAAAAGATATACACAAATCATGACATACAAATAATAGGTATAATGTAACACTTACTTAAACGTTACTCAAACTTTAAAGAAAATAGGTACTTTAATCACAAATCAGTTTGCGATAACGGAAAAGACATAAATATTACAGTAGCAGTAAGACCGCACCGTCTGGTGGCAATGGCATTTACAGATTGAAATCCTTGATGAGCCCACGTGGCGATGATCAAATATTTTGCCACATTTAATTGACCTACATTTTTGAGTTCAGAACTCAAGAAGGTGGTGAACGAAGGTTTATGGTGTTTATTAATAATAGTTTAACAGAAGCTGTGAGGTTGAGATGACTTGAATCTAAACTAGCGGCCAATCCCACATAGTAATTGGTAATAAAATTAATAAAGGAAAATAAATAACTAGCTTGGTATGCTTTGCTCGTTTGTGCTATGAGTATTGTGCTTTTTTCGAATTTAATATTATTATATTATAGAAAGTCAGAATGAACAATGGTGGCCTCAAAAAAACTATTTCAAAAAGTCCCTGCATATTGGATCACGCAACAAAGTTTATTAACAGTGATAGCCAAATATTTACAAACTGATAATATTTTAGGACAAATTTCTAAATCCAAAAATCTAAATACAAAAGTCATAATAATGATTTGTTTACTGTTATAGTTCACGTTACAGTTATTATAATTGAATGCTCTGATTTAAACAACCTAGTTACTATACCGGATAATTAAATACAAAGTAATTGCAAGTAATTAATTAATCCATTCACTGTAAACTGAATGAATTAATGTAAAATTGAGGATTATGAAAGAATGCCGAAATAAAAGCAAAATGGTAATAAATTGCCATCCTCGTTACTAGGCAATCATAAGTGAGAACAAGACATCGCTTGAACCCACGTAAAGCCATTAGACGTAAAGTTTAAAGAGTGAAATAAGCACAACAGTGACAGGTTGCCACTCAATCACCCACTCGCTCTTCAAATTCTAATATCAACTTACTTAACTTCAAAACAGCGATAAACAACTCATTTGTCAATCTAAAGCCAAATCTATTACGTATATAAAAATGAAACCATTTGCAATAAACTAATACTTAAATTGATTAATTATAACACAAAAACGCAATCATATTATTAACATTCATTGAAAATGTTTCTCTCTGTAGCTTTCGCAACGGTTGACCACAAAAGGTTCCTTCGTTTAGGTCAATGCCGACTCAGAAACTGTCTTTATATGTCTTATATCGTCATCGCATGCCGTTTTTGGAGCGTCTGAGTAGTGCCAGATTGCAGAGGACCCGCCCCCTACGCAAGACACAAATGGGTGCCTCAGGGTACAACTATGGGTCCCCACTTATGTCGATATAATCGATTTTCGAGGTAATGAGTCTATTTGATAGTTTATACTCTAATTTTTTTTTGTCTACAGTTTTTTTTATTGTTTGTAAATATTATAGAACGCTTTTGTGAGTTATATTGATTTAGTTGAATCATTTTTTTATACATCTGAGATTTTTATCGACTGGTTTTCTAACTACAGATGACTGAGTCAGTCTGACTTTTTGGACTAGGTAAATTTTTCAGTAATTATTCTTCGAAATTTAAGCGCATAGATTAATTCGGAATTAGAAATTTATACTACATCACTTTTCCATTAAAAAAATATATATATATTCCATGGTTCTTTGCCGAAAACGCTTCAATTCCGGTCTTGGGAATCAACTTGTAATCTCTTAATTTACTTATACTAAGTACTATTAGTAATATCCCAATATACACATACAGAGCTAAAGTTTGTATGTAAGAGGTAATCTCTAAGAATACTGATCCGATTACTAACATTTCTTACACTAATATAAAGTACAGTATTTCCGAGTGCCATAGGCTATGTTTTATTGATACATAAATACTGGACTTCCCCGCTGTCGAAGTCGCGGGCAGAAGCTAGTATTACATACCAAGCTATTACTGCTAGTCACAATAAATTAAAAGAATTCAATTCAATTACCAAACATAACGATTCTAGTTATGATTACTGACGGCCTATGATTTACGATTTGTTGTGTCACAATTACGTCTTGTCTTTGATGAGGATGATTCGGAACCTTTGCTTGAAAGAGGCGGATTAAATTGGTTTATAAAAGGGTGATTTCTAAACGCATTTTGATTAGTAGAGGATTACCGAAATACCGACGCATAGCGGATGTAAGAAGACGCTTAACGTATCCGAAAGTGACATGTTGTTCTTTCAATCATTGCGATTACTTTTTACTATCGACCATACCAAAGAATGGAGGAACGAAGTTTCAATTTTAGATTAAAACATATCGCAGTGACGGGAAGAATATAACTGTAATAACTGTCGATTTTATTAAGTGTCTCTTTCTTTACACCTGTTTTTTAATGAGACAGAGAAAAATATGGCAAGGTATTTAACGCTTTGTATAAATCAACTGTGCTAATTCAAATCATAACATAACACCGCGTCTGTAATCCCCGAAGGGTTTGGCAGAGGTGTACCCATTAGTAAACCCTCATTTCGCCAGTTATGTTTAAGTTCTACGTAATATGGGGCAAACCTATTGCCATCAACCGGGCACAAATCCAGATTTCGAGGCTACTACTAAGAAATTCCTGATGGAAAATCCCAATAACACTTTACCTGACCAAGGAATCGAAGCCAAGACCTCATGCTCAGCAGTCGCGCTTTGCGACCACTAGACGAACGAGGTAGTCAAGTTGGTAAAAATTACAAAAGTTACATAACAATGTAGGCCTGCCGATGTATCAACAAGTGATTACAAACCAATAAAATAATTCGGCACTCCCGCCACGTTTCGTAAACCCTTATCTCCTCACACGAGATCTACGAGTATGTAAGAATGTGGTAACGCTATATTGTATAACAACCGGTCAGGGTAGCCCGCGGGCAGAGCAGGCACTCTTACTATTGGTCCAAGATCTTATGGTCGCTAGAACAACGTCATTGTAGCATAGTTGAAATTTTAAGACTGCCTCGTTGGTCTAGTCGTAAAGCGAGACAGCGGAGCACGAGGTTTTGGTTTCGATCTCCAGGTCGGGCAGTGTTATTGGGTGTTTCTATCAGGAATTTCTCAGTAGCAGCCTCGGAGTCTGGATTTTTGCCCGGTTGATAGCATAAGGCTCGCCCCCTATTACATGGGGCTTAAATATGACTGGCGAAATGTGGGTTTACTAATAGGTACACCTCTACCTAATTATAATGGTTACAGTTGTTACCAATTACAAAAATTAAAGACAGACACTTAAAAAAGATAAAAATAAAAATATAAAAAGAAAACAAAAATAATTATACAACAAAACAACGTCATCCCTTTTATATATTCATCTCACAGTACTTCTGACATATCAATATCTATATGACATATCAATATATTTTCGTCTATTTATCATTTGTTGAATTAGAATCCAAAAATGGCCCAGCATTGAAACTAACAAGAACGTATTGCCCTCTCAATTGCTAATTCCTCTATTTATTCTTAAAATGTCAGAATAGCGTAGGTTTGACGACTCTCGGATCTCAGTCCACATTGTAAGGAAGTGTTAGGAAGAAATTATAATTGTGTTTTGTTTCTAGTTGCTTAATGTTTGTGAATAGATTCAGATTCGTATTAATTGTTGAGTAATTGTTACTTGATGGAAGTACTTGAGTAGTTTAACAACACGATTTTATACTGCCTATCAAACTAAGTAACTTTGAGCAATTCTTTTTTTTGTTTTAAAAGTCACACTTTATGGTCATCCAATAGAACAGGGGTCGTGGCAGTATTTAAAGTTTGGTTATAACATTCACAACAGGTTTTCGTAAAAAACGTGTCAAAAAGTTGGAACTTTGACCTTCAATATCTACGTAACCACAAGGTTCCCATGTATAGTCTAGACCAAAATTAGTATCCCAATGATGGGAAAACATGTAACTTTCGGCTACGTTAAGCATCTTTTTACACCTGTTAAATTCATCCAAGCAAATAGTCTACAAGGGGGTTTTGAAGACTAAAATAAGCTGAATGACTTGACTATTAGATTAATGTCTACATCGTCTTGACGTGTCTGGGAATTTCGGTGACGCAAGTATGAATGTCCTTGTGTTTATGAGGTTTATGAGGTAAGGACACTATGAGGATAGACGTCGAAACAGCGTTGTGAATATTTTATGTAATAACCTAAAGCTGTAAAGCGATAAAATTGTTTGTTGGTTTGTAAGAGAAAATCTATGGAAATACTGGTCCGATTACAATTTTTTTTTCATTGATGGAAAGCTACACTATTGTTGAGTATCTTAAGATGTGTTTTATGGTATAGTTGATTTCTACTCGGACGGAGTCGCGGGCATAAGATATATAAGCTTCTATAGAAATGTAATAAAAATTTTTCTAAATTAGAGTGAACAGGCTTCTAGGGAAACTCACTCCATTGTAGACTTTGTCTCTATCACCTTTGTCCTACACTAGAGTCTCAACTTATTTCAAATAAAAATACAAAAAACTGCTTAAAGAAACATGAAACAAACAAACTTTACCTTTTTATGTTTTTAGTATAGATAAAAACTGCAATTCTTGTTCTTAAAGATGACTATCAGCCATTCCCTACTGATTAACAAGCTTGTTATAATCACGACAGTGTACAAAACAATGATGTCCATGTCAAAGTTTTTGTTCAAGTTAATGAGAATAAACATGACATGTTTATTGATGAAGATGTTCAATGATTGGTGAAAAAACTGTTTGTATTGATTGTGGTGATTAGGACGTTCTTGATAATGTTTGAATCATTTTGATATGATTCAAAATTTAACGTAAAAAATTAACCTATACTTTTGAATGCAAACACGTCGAAATTTTTCAAGGTTTGGAATGCTTCGTGGTTATGAAAAATGTTCAAGGATTGCTCAAAACTTTAATCTCGAATCATAGACCTGTCGTAGAAGCTCAAAGACAAAGTGAAAACATTTTTTTCAACCAGACCACTAAAAGGCACTTTTGAATATCATTTACACGAAAAACCATATATAAAATCTGGTCGCCCATGCCAAAAGGCAGTTTCTTATGGAGAAGAATGGACAAAACCCCTTAAAACTAAAAAAAAAAACAATTTCAGCCACAGTGGGCAATCTTAACCTTTTAACCGCCTACGTCGAATTTATCCGACAAATATTTTCGGGCCCATTTCGCCAGAGTCGTATATTTCCGACCAAAATATCACTGCTCGTTTAATCAGCTTTGTTATTGCACATCCCTCTCTGTTGTAGGTATTTATATTTCGATTTACTGTGCCGGGCGCTGGGGACACGCCAAGTGATATGAAGTCGGGCGGTTAAAAGGTTAATGGAGACTAGCCTAGTAGAAATTATAGTCCACTAGTGTGTTGCGCAAACACAGGTGCTCTTTTCTCACTTTCATAGTCAGATGGGACGCAATCCGACACGACCGGGGAGAGATCAGGCGCAGAACCTGTGATGACTAGTGTTGCCCAAAATACAAGAACAAGACCAAGACCGCAAGACCAAGACCGATTTTGGGCAACACTAGTGATGAGATGTCCTAACCGAGACACGGCGGTGGGATATCACCAACTCCCAATCTTCGGGCTGCTATAGTTACTGAGAAATGTCTCGACCTCAGAATCGAAACTAACCTGACAGTCGTTACTACTACTTACTTAAAAGCTTCTCAAAATCTCAAATCTCCCAAGAAAGGTATTTTGTAACATCCTTGTGACACTGATCATTATTCTGAGCAGCATTCCGACCGAATGAGTAGCATTGTCGCGAGGACAGATGGCTCGATAGCAAGTGAGCCTAGTCGCCTAGACTTGCACGGACATACAGACTCACGTAACGGTCTTTTTCGATATCCAGCATTGAAATCAAACAAGACAATTATGTGAGCTTAGATCAGCCAAAAAAATAAGCATTGCTATACAATGGCAATGCTGCCAACCTTTTGGGCACTTGTCCCATTGACAGCGTTGCGGACGAGTTTTTTGATGTTTATGAGCTCCCCCTGTTTGTACATAGTAATTTTATTATCTGTAGTATAAAACAAAGTCGCTTCCAGGGGGCCTACCACAAACTCTTTAAACAATATTATTTTAATATTACTTTGCCTTCCGCACTGTTGAATTTTCAACGCTCGGTTCAGCGCCAAGAGTTGAAAATGCAACAACAGAAATTACAAAGTAATATTGAAATAATCTTGTTATAAGAGATGGCGGTAGGCGCCCTGCTGTCTGTAGACTTAGATCTTTTAAACTCCTGCTTTTATCAATAAATAGAGTAAACCGAAAGGAAGGTGTGTGCAACTGTCTATTTTGCAAATTAAAAAAACATATTTTTTATAATTTTTTGGAAAAGTTGTTTGTAATCATGAGAATAAATATCGGTCACTAATTATTACCAGTCACGACATACAAAATATGTTCATACAGCATCTAGCTCTTGTCTTGCCTTAGGAGAATAAAGCGGAATCACTTATGATTCGACATTTTTACGTTGTATTTCTTTTAAGTCGAATTTATTCAGTAATACATACAAAATCACTACGTCCGTCCGGAGTATCATCGTCACATCGCATCGTGCTCTAATAATGGCAAGCTATCTATAAGTAAAATGTCACTAGCAAAAAGTTGTTCTACCAAAGCTTTAATTTAAATAACAACATTTTAGAATTAAATATTCGTTTCTTTAAATTGTCCACCATTCCGACCCGCAGCGGTCAAGGCTAATGGTGTCTACTTTAAAACAAGCTTGCTATTCGGCATGTTCTAAACTTATTGCAGAATCAAGATTCTCTTCACATTTGTATAACTTAGTGCTTATTTAGACATTTCATTAGATTCCAAACATGATTAAATTACTTTAATTATTATTTTTATTTCGTGTTTTGTGTCCGCCATTTTGATTTTTCCTATACCTATATCTATACTAATATTATAAAGAGGTAAAGTTTGTGAAGTTGTAGGGGGTAATCATAAATCTCCGGGGTCACGGGACGTCTTAACAGGATACCGTGGCCCCGGAACGCAAAGGGCAACAGAAGGAACAGGGTGGTTTTTTAGTCAGTAAAAGTCTGACAGTCCCTTCCGCCCCACCCAGGGCGGAAGGAGTCATTTGATGATATTTACCACCTAAAAAAAAAAAAAGGGGGTAATCTCTGGATCTACTGAACCGATTTTGAAAGTTCTTTCGCAATGTGGAAGCTACGTTACACTGAGTGCTATAAGCTACATATTTATTAAGTCTCAAAATATTAGGGATCTGTAAGAAAAATCACGCGAACGAAGTCGCGGGGGGGAGTGCTAGTATATCATAGGTATAATCAGCGGAACATCATAACATTTCCGACGATATCTCATGCCTTAATATAGGACATAACATAACATAACATCACGCCTGTAATCCCCGTAGGGTTAGGCAGAGGTGTACCCATTAGTACACCCACATTTCGCCTGTTATGTTTAAGTCCCATGTAATAGGGGGCGAGCCTATTGCCATCAACCGGGCACAAATCCAGACTCCGAGGCTGCTACTGAGAAATTCCTGATGGAAAAACCCAATATCACTTTGCCCGACCTGGGAATCGAACTCAAGACCTCATGCTCAGCAGTCGTGCTTTGCGACCACTAGACCAACGAGGCAGTAATATAGGACAAACAGTATAAAATATATTCACACATCTCTGCGGTTGGATAAAAATACTAACACAACAATTACGTATAACGTATTCGTTTTGTTATTTTTTTATTTACAATTTCGTCTCAATTTGCCGAATAAACTGTTACTAGAAAAATATTTGTTTTATAAAACTAGTGATGGCCTGAGATCGTTCGTTAAAATATACCAATTATGATTCGCCACGTTCAATTACAGACAATTATGATCAAATTATGTTTCTTTTATTATTTTTTGTTAGTTATGGCCTCGTTTCTTATATTGTCTTAAAGTCTCAATTATTTTTAAATTAACAATATTCTATAAAGTGTCGTTATCGATGACATACTTTGTACCCGTTCATACACGCCGGGAACCATCGGTCTATATTTCTACTATTATAAATGGAATGATTAGTAATACCTTTTTTTCGTCTATTAAAAATCGTTATACGTATCGAAGAGTCACTGGGAGATACGTATGATAGAGTATAAGAAGTTTAGAACCCGGAACCAAACGAGCTGACTCAGTCATTTCTTTCTTCAGCATTCGACATCAGCATGAGCTGTCACATATTTAATGCCGACACGAAGGAAGAATGCATAATCAAGTCTGTATTATAAAAACATCAACAGAAACATTTAACTATAACGTAAATAAACATAATGCAATAAATATTTTTTTAGAGAAACCCAATCACAAAAGAAGTATCAAGGAAAATCGACAATAAAAACTAATAGAAATAAGTATGTACAAGATTTCAAATTAAAAATAACAAGCTTCGACGGAAGAGACACAAAATACAAAAAAGAGGAAACGATGGTTAAAATTAGTCTTATTAATCCGAACGTATTAGTTCCAAGGTGAATCGGTTATTACTTTGTTATTTACAACATCTTTTTGTCTAATTTCCGATGCACAGATAAATGAAGAATTAGTATGTTAAACGACAGAGTCCCCCTCTCTAAAAGTAATCGATTCAGTTAGATATCGATATTCGTTGACTCACCGAATCTTTTCACGTGTACGTCCCTATTAAAAGATACAGTTCTCGGCTTAGTTTCTTTCGTTTCCTTCGTTTCGGTATCGACTCTCGTATCTTTGGCTACCTTATCGCCATCTTCGGCATTATCCGACTTGACAATTTCATCAGTCATTGGGTAGATGAGGTACCCGGGTCTTGGTACCTCGGTTACTGTTTTGTTAACCGTCAACTCGGCAGTTTGCGTTTCGGTTTCATCGGTTTTGCTTTTATCTGTAAAAAGTTTTGCCGACTTAGACCCGGTTAGTGAAATCGTTTCCTAGTTTGATGTTTTCTTTCTAGTTAATATAATAATATTATAGATTTTGATAAAAGATTACATTGTATATAATGAAAGTGACAAAAAAACAAATACAGAAAATATAGATATAGCAATGAAATGTTCGTATAGTTAAAATAATGGCGTTTATATCTAGAAAACAATACAAATCTATTTTGAAGGCTAACCATAATGTATGTACCTAGTGTACTAGTTAATTGAGGTAGTTCTAATAGCAGTAGCGTGTATATTGTAGTAAGCATATGTATGTTCATACCTTATCGTGTTATCGTACATCGGATCAGCTGCGTTGTTCACATCACCAACAACCGTGGCTTTAACCGCATTTTGCACCAAACTTCCTGTAACAACAAAAACATACAATTATTATACATATGTACTTCTTTATTACTACTTTATTCATTACTTTTGTGTCGTAATAGCCGAGTGATTAAGATGCCGCTTCTCAAGCATGAGGTTGCGAGTTTGATACCGGGCAAGTACAAATGTAACTTTTTCATCTTGGTGAAGTCATATTAAAGTGAATCATTAGTGACAGAAATCTTTGTGAGGAAACATGTTTTTTTTTAAGAACATAAGTCTGAAATCACCGCTGTCTCTGTATGAGAAGAAGCCTTTGTCCTGCATTGGACAATAATAGGCTGGTATTATTATTGTTCAGAGACATAAAAACTAAAACCTATTAAACCCTCTTCCAATTACATCACAAGAACTCCTGATTCGAAGAAGTAGAAACATGATCTTCAAAAAATTTTCAAGGCAAGATACACACGTTTCGCAAGACTTCGCGATATAAGAAACTTAGATGTGTGAAAGAGGATTAACAAAAGGTAGTATATAAGGCAGAGGTGAGTGGCAACGCAGGGAGGGGTCGCCCCAGGAAGACCTACACTGACCTTATTGGTGTGGTTCTTCAGAAAGGTCAGGTGCGCAGTACTCGTAACCGACGTGCTTGTATGCCGAGATGTATGAACGTAGATGAGGCGAAAGGAGTATGTAAGGATCGTAGCAGGTGGCGTTCTGTGGTTTCTGCCTACCCCCATGCGAAAGAGGTGTGAGTTTATGTATGTATGTGTAAGCTTGTGGCAGAACAATTTTAGACAATAGTACCATTCCATTTCTGTACCTACGTACTCCACTCCCTCATTCTTTGCCTTCCACATCCTTGCCCCAATTGTAACACCTCTTTAGAGCAAGAATAAACATTATCAATGTTTACGTACTTGGTGTGTCGATATGTCCCACATTAGCGGTAGCCGGTCGGTCGCTACTGGACCGATTACGAAAGCAAATGGTCACTTGGCAGTAACATTACTTAGATTGCAGTAACGCAAGTAAAAAGAAGATAGCGGTTTACTTTTTTAGAAAAAACGGCCATTTTATTCACTTTCATTATTCCACTCAAACCATGTCAGAAGCCCTTGAGGCGGTTTAGAAACTCTGACACTAGGGTGTGTGGGGTCGTAAGTCCTTACTGCCCACACGATAAAGAAGAAGATTATGGATTATTTTTATTTTTGTGGGTGTACAAATGGGTACACCTCTGCCTAACCCGTAATGTTATGTTATGGGTTATTTTTATTGACCCCATAGTAATGACAACCTGGACTTATAAACTAGCTTCTGCATGCGATTTTGTCGGTGTAGTTTTTTCAGTTACGTCTTTGGATACTGCTCTGCTCCTGTGTGTCGTACCATGATGCTATATATTCTATACTATTCCTTATAAATATATATACAAAAAGATTAAGGCTATAATATACAAAAAGATTTTTGTCCGTGACTTAATCCACGTTAATGTCAAGTATAAACATAAACAACAAACAAAACATATAGCCTATGGCATTGTAATCGGAACAGCACTTCCGGAATTTATTAAATATGATACCTGTGGTACACAACCGGTATATTATATCAATTATTATTTCAACTTATGTCTTACTCTTACTTATTCTACTTATTCTTCGATAAATAATAGTTTTTGTCACTATCAAGTAGTTACTACAGATAAAAAAGAACAGTCAAAATCGCCTCCCGCTCCTGACATTAACCATTCTAAACTTTTACTCAGCTCAGTGAGCGGGTGTCATTATGATCTATCGAAGGTTTAATGACCTTATTACGTTTTTATTTGTGTTATTTCTGACTAAAACTTTAATTAGACATTATTATAGCCTCCATAATATCATTTTATTCGCATGAAAAGGCTCTTTGTGGCGAATAATCGCTGTGAGTTCGGCCCTGGTTTTAATATTAGAACTACATTATCTACTGAAACGTGATTGGGTAAAAGATGTACGCAGATATTAATGTTATTAGGGTAATGCAATCTTAGCCCAGTCAGAATATTAGGAATGAGAGACAATATCGTCGGGGGAAAGGAAATTTTTTCCAAGGGACAATTTGATCGTAAGTAATGTATTTTCAACCTTATTAGGTGTGTACAGATTAATCCAAAAAGTAATGTACTATCTTCTTAACTCTATTCTTGCCAACTCTCTTTATTTTTTCTAATAAAAGCTGTAAAAAATATGATAAAACCAAACAGCTTATATTAGAAAAAATTACGACCCAATTGTCACTTAGTATTTTTTTCCTTTCCACCGTCGATTTTGTCTCTCATTTCCAAGTTCGATAAATATTCTCAAATTATTTATCATAAACACCTCAATTTATTCTTTGCAAATAACTCGTTTTCTTATCATAAAATTATGTTGTTTATTGAGCACAAAATTCTCTATAGGTAATATATGTGAAACATTTTGGTGACCTCAATAAAAGACGAATAAATGGGTCTTAAGTGCGCATTCACGGAGACGCGGGGCGTCGGGCATCGCGTGCGGCGTGGCGTCTCGCGGCGGGAAAATTAGTACATCTAAAATCGCTTCTCCGTGAACGCTCTCATACAACGCCATATATTTGAATTTAGAGCGGGCCGTCCCGCACGACGCGACGCCCGACGCCCCGCGTCTGCGTGAACACGGCCTTATAGAGAGAGAATATTTTACAAAATTAAATGAAAAGTGTCACAGAAAGTCTTGCCAAAAAGTATAGTATTACCCAGTTACTGGGATGTGGAGGACAGATAGGCAACTGCATGCGGTTAGACTGAAAGCCGACCCCAACATGGTCGGGAAAAAGCTAAGCAAATTGAAAACTGCCACAGCATTACAGGACATTACATAACATAAAATCACGCCTGAGATCTCCGAAGGATTATGCAGAGGTGTACCCATTAAGTACACTACATTCGCCAATTATGTTTAAGTACCATATAATAAGGGGGCGAGCCTACTGCCATCAACCGCGCTCAAATCCAGACTCCGAGGGCTGCTACTGAGGATATCCTGAGGGAAAAACCCAATAAAACTTTGCCCAATCGAACCCATCATGCTCAGCAGTCACACTTTGCAACCACTACACCAACGAGGCAGTCATTACAAGTCATATTGCAAATATTACGATTTAGTGTTTACGTAATGAGTTCGTCTGCAAACAATGATACTTTGAACATTATTGTTCAGTAACCTTTAGCTTGGTCCACTGCACAAGCTGTTATGTGAAACGGCTTGTTTTGCCACTCAATAAACAGTGGTTTTGAAATGTCACAAAGTGTTAAATTACATACTTTTTTGGTTGTCTTGACGAAATCGATCATGAGTGTAATGATAGTGTTAATGTCATCATGACTGCCTCATTGATCTCGTGGTTATAAGTACGGCAGCCTAGGTTCCGGATTGGGCAAAATCGTTTTTCATTCACGAATTTCTCGGTAGCAGCCCGGAATTTGAAGGATGGTGGCAAAATTGGTCCTGCATCTGATTTCTCTCTGGTCATGTTAGATCGCCGTCCCATCGTACTATTCATGAGAGTTAGGAAAGAGGAAGTGCGCCTATGTATTGTGCGGAAAATTCTCAGTAGCAGACCGGACATACGACCAAATGATTATTGCAAACATGTGTCTCGGATAATTTAAGTTAAGCGAGCCGATTAGCGATTCGGAGGGTGAGCTTAAAGTGAGCTGTCAATCTCCAGCTTTTGGGGCAATACGGTCACTAGGGGAAGCTCTACAGAATAGACCATACCAGAGATTCCCAATTCCCGACTTGTGCCTACCGACACATGACGCCCTCAGGATAGCTCCACGACGCCCCAGGGCGTCGCGACGCTCAGTTTGGGAACACCTGGACAACTGGACTATACGCAAAATGAACTAAAATAAACTTGGACTTTCTAATAATTAATTTTAAAAATATGACAACGTAAATGCATATTCTATTAACAGGTACCAGGAAAACATAAATAACAAGGAAGATTTGCGACAGAACTGCAGAGGTCGGTTGCACCTTGAAGCCCACGTGATTTAAGCAATAGTTTATTTAACGCCTACATTTAAAATTCTCCGTTCAATGGTGTTTATTAAAATAGTGGCCTCACACTGTGTGGATTGCACCAAACACTAAATTGAGATTAGCTTAATGTTAACGCCTGATTAGGTTTCGAGAGGTCAAGTAGCTTTTAAAATTATATTTACTTGTTTAATTTGATGTTATTTTTTTACTCTTGGAATATTTATTCCAGTACCGTACGAATCCTATCAGAATAATTTTAAAATCGGAAAAATCTGTTTATTTGAAATGGTGACGCGGAAATTCCTAAACTGATTTAAAACAAAACAGAGGTGACTCCCCGATTTACTATGTCAAGTACTTTCCCTCTAGAATTATTTCTATTTTATGCAAGCACTTTCATTTTTTTACAGGAAGTACATATCAATATAAAAATAATGAAAGTCAAAGTCAAAACATTTATTTCAATTAGACCGTTTACAGGCACTTTTGAATTAACAAGGTGTCAGTCAGTCAGAAAGTTGAAGCTCGTTCCAAAACGGAGGTAGGCCTCTATGGGGAAGAACGAGCAATAAACTCTACAGACACTCTTTAGAATTTGGTTTTTTCAAAATCCTGGTTATAATTTTCTTGATGCTTCTGCGTGACCTTACGCTTTTATATATTTAGATTAAGATAAGTCCAGATTTCCTCAAGAAGTTTTCCTTCACCGAAGGCAAAATACATATGAATTGAAAAAGTTACATTGTTTGCCCAGATTTGAACCCACAACCTCAAGTATAAGAGGCTAGCGTCTACAGTAAATAATATATGAATATAATATACTGTGCATCATTGGTAACGCCTGAGGCGAACTCGTTTCTCATTGATAAGCCCAGAACGGATGGAACGTTTTTTGTGAAACTTTATTAAAAGTAATCCAAAACATCTACAGACTGTACAGTCACACACGATATTGCAGAACTACAATGTAACTTAATATTTTAATGTCAAAAAAACTGTCACTTTTACGAATTAACGTTACATTATTGGATACGAGTACCAGGAGGTCAGATAGATTAGGAGCTGTATTTTTTTTACCTAAAACCAAGCACATGAACGAGTCAAAACTTATACCCCTAAACTATACTAATATAATAAAACTAAGAATTTTTTTATTGTTGATTTTACTGAACTGTCAGTTCCACAACCAACCACTGTCCCACTCTTGGACAAGGGCCTCCATTCCCTCAATTTTCCATCCAAGGTGTCCCGCCATCTTCTTAGCCAGCATCCGGCAGACACTACCCGCCCAGTCCCATTTCAGTCTGGCAGCTCTTGCAAACCTTGCAAAACTACGATATATTTCCACCAAGACATCAGCACGAAATTCGAAATGTTTACAAGATAAAACAAAAGACCAGACGAAATAACACATAGATCTTCTCAAACACTTTTAGAGGTAACTGTACAACAAATACCTGTTTATAGATAAGGTAGGCGAATATATTATTCGAGGATGACATTTTAATTTAATCGATCGTGAGCGAGCTTAAAACTCTTAGGAGTATTCTGATCTGATGGAATCAATAACGATTTATTACTAAAGCCTGTAATTATAGGTATGTATTATCCGTGTTAAGTGCACGGGCGAATGGCAGAACAGCTAGTTTTAGTTGTGTAATCAAGTGAAATATTGATAGTTTTAAAGCATCTTCACATACGAGCGAATTGATCATTGGGGCGATATAGACTTATGCTCCGTTACCCAAACTGACTCGATGGTTTCATGGTCTAAGCGTGACTGTTGAACGTGCGGTTTTGGGTTTGATTGGTCCGGCAAACATTTATAATCAACGCTTGTTTTTTACAAGCTTTTATTTAGCTTGCACTGTTCGTATGTAAGTAAGTATGTATGTATGTAAATAAGTTGTCCTTTCAAAATTTGCAAACCATTTTTCGACCATTTGTTGTTATCCGATTGAGCTGAAATTTGGCATACTGGTCCAGTCCCCATGACAATGCATGTTTATGATAAGCATGACGTGATGCTGCTGCCAGGATTGGCTCCAGACGAGGGAACTCCTTAACGGTTAACAGTAGGGACATGAAATTTTACATATTGGTCCAGTCCCAATAACAATGCATGTTTATGATAAGCATGACGTGATGCTGCTGCCAAGATTGGTTCCAGACGAGGGAACTCCTCAACGGTTAACGGTAGGGACATGAAATTTTGTATTTTACATACTGGTCCAGTCCCAATGATCATGCATGTTTATGATAAGCATGACGTGATGCTGCTACCAGGATTGGCTCCAGACGAGGAAACTCCTCAACGGTTAACAGTAGGGACATGAAATTTTACATACTGGTCCAGTCCCAATGACAATGCATGTTTATGATAAGCATGATGTAATGCTGCTGCCAAGATTGGCTCCAGACGAGGGAACTCCTCAACGGTTAACAGTAGGGACATGAAATTTTGCACACCCATTGGGAAGACATTGGGTGATGTTAGTGGGTCCACCATGAAATTGCTGCCACCTTCAGAATTGGCTCCAAACCAGAGAATTCCTCAACGGTCGGCAGTAGGGACTTGACATTTTGCATACCCGTTCGGATATGATAGACAGTTGGTGAGTTCACCATGAAATTGATGCCACATCCAGGGTTGGCTCCAAACCCTGGAACTCCTCAACGGTCAACCGTAATAACAGGCATAAGAGCAATAGCGCACTAGCGGCCAGGCCGCGGCGGCCATCGAGATACATACCTTAGTATGAAATCGCGACAGAGCGCGCGCACCTGGCCGCACGGTTTGGCCGCTGGCCGCGTGCGGGCAGGTGCGCGCGCTCTGTGGCGATTTCATACTAAGGTATGTATCTCGATGGCCGCCGCGGCCTGGCCGCTGCGGCCACGGCCGCTAGTGCGCTACTGCTCTAAGAGGTATACCATGACTTGTGTAATTTGGTGAGATGGGCGTCAATAGCATTGGTTTGCAACCTGTCTAGGAGACGAAAAATGAGCAAAATACAAAAACTAAAGTGACGTCATTGCATATCCAATATGGCGGACGTCACAAAATGGCGATTTATAATTTCCGTAGTAACCCCTATGATATGGGTATCAAATGGAAGGGCTTGGTGAGCGAAGCATAATAAGTAAAATCACGTCATTCTTAATTCAAAATGGCAGCCGTCTTATATAACAATGCAATATTGTTATGACATGGAGCTGACCTGATAATGGACCTGGAATATAGCACATAGCTAAAAAAATTTCCTCGTGGCTAAGTTAATCTTAACTAATGCTAAATCTTATATTGATTGCAAGATTTTAAAAGACTAAAAAGTAGAAAATAAAATATAAATAAAAAAATATTTTTAAAAACAAGCTTTTATTTAAATGAAAACGTAACCTAAAAAAAAACAAAATATAATGCGAACTAAAAATAAAAAAATAAATTTAAGTGACTAAATGTGGTTTATGAATATAAATCTTTTCAAAATGTAAAAAATATATAAATTTTAAAAGCTTGAGGCACTGATTATTGTGCAGTACACCTGTATAACTGATAGCGTACATCAGTGCCTCAAGCTTTAAAAATTTATATATTTTTTACATTTTGAAAAGATTTATATTCATAAACCACATTTAGTCACTTAAATTTATTTTTTTATTTTTAGTTCGCATTATATTTTGTTTTTTTTTAGGTTACGTTTTCATTTAAATAAAAGCTTGTTTTTAAAAATATTTTTTTATTTATATTTTATTTTTTCCAAAGTCAGTCACCACAAACAAAAGACTACGTGTTTTTTAAAAAGGTTTTGAATATTAGCGTCAGCTCACACCGAGACGCGACGCGACGCGACGCTGCGTGCACACTTTAAAAGAGCGACTCAAAATATAACTTTATTTTCTACACGAAAAGATACACATTTCATTGTGAGAATTTAGAATACGTTATCACGAGGCGTAGAGCGACGCATCGCGACGCAGCGGTGAATCGCCGGTACGCGCGACGTGCAAGAGCGGCGACGCCCGGCGACGTTGCGATGCGTCTCGACTCTCGCGGCGGCGCGCGGCGCAGCGCGAAGTAACTGGCCTCTTCGAGTATCGTCACGTTGCGTCGCGTCGCGTCGCATCTAGGTGTGAACTGACCCTTATTGTGTTTTTCGTGATGGTGGTGTGACACACCCTCGTGTCTCGGGAAGCACGTAGAGCTGTTGGTCCTGCGCCTGATCTCTCGCCTATCGTATGTCGGATTGCTGTCCCATTGGACTATGAGAGTGGGAAAAGAGGGAGTGCGTGTTTGCGCACACACTAGTGCACTATAAAATCTCGTGTGTTCGTGGCTAGTCTCCATTGAGATCGGCTGCCGTGACCGGATCCCTAGAAACAATTTCTATTTGTATTATACCAGCCGGGTTATATTATCCATGTAAAATACTGGTATTAGACTGGAAGCCGAAATGTATAAAAATGTATAAGTATTAGATGGATGGATTGTGTGAAGAATAATATGAATGAAAGGGGAGTCAGTGATTGCATGACGGCTGACAGGACAGAGCGGAAGAAGAAAAAGTGTTGCGCCGACCCCAAGTTACATGGGACAAGGGCAGGAGGATGATGATGATGAGACTGGAAGCCGAAAAGACTAGGCAGTTGATAAAACCCCTTCGAGAACGGACTTCATGTACACACAGCAAAACAGTTAGGTATGCAGGGTCGTCAAATATAGTTGAAGTTTTCTTAGAAACCGATGGATGTTTTTGAATGTAATTTAATTTAAAACGTAGATAATAAATAGTTCTTTATTTAGGGTAAGTTTCAGTCAAAGACATCCATCGGTTTTTTAGAAAACTTCAACTATATCTGACGACCCTGCATACCTATCTGTTTTGCTGACTGTACATTCTCTTAAAAACCAGCCTCCCAAAAGATGTAGTCGCCTTCTGTCCTTAATACCACGCCAGCCTGATCTCGATTGTTGCAGCACAGTCTTCGTATATGGCAGCAAGGACGCACATTTTGGTACAACCACTGCTTATATGGTGGCAAACGCAGTACAAGTTTAGGTTTTGTAAGCTTCAAGGTATTTTAATGTGAGGAGAAAGGTGGTTCGATGGCAATCGTAATGATAGCGGGTGTTGATGACCGGAGTGTGTGGAGTAATAGCCCGTTCCCACTTGACGGCTACAAAGTATACGGCAAAATGCTCTGGTGAAAAAGGATTTTATACGTAGACTAGCTTCAATACAAACTTTGGTTGATTTCTCCATAGGTACAAACTTTGGACCCCCAGTTTCATCCCCTTAGGGGGTGAATTTTGGAAAATCCTTTCTTAGCGGACGTCTACTAACTATAAACTGCCTTGTTGCCAAATTATATCTTGCATCGAGCGGTTTTCGATATTTCGTGATGGATGAGTGAAAAAGTTACCTTTGGCTTTTATATATTTAGATTAGATTTAGATATTCACATCTTTCTGAATGATTTTGGCCGGGTCCGATATGTATAATCGGGTGTATTGCCAGTGGCCACGAATTTAGAGTTTTCATGTACTGAGTTTTTTCTAACTACTATTTATAAATGCGAAAGTACAAATGGTTGGATATTTGGTACTCAATCACACCAGAACGGCTATCTAGATCTAGGTGTAATTTGGAACAGAGATAAATTATAGTCTGAAATAGCACATGGCTACTTTTTATTCCGATTAAATGTGCGTTTCCCATGGGATAATTATACAGCATGTAACAAAAACCCTGTCCGATCCTTAAGGGTATTATTCGGCATCGTACTGCGTACACATATACGTAACCATTTAATGGATTTGAGATTATTATTTTTCCCCAGTGAAAAAAAAAAGAAGAAAGAAGAAGTAATTAAATTAAAATAAAACATAAAAACTGATCAACGGCAACACTGATCTGACAGGGTTTTTGTTACATAGTGTATAAACTTTGACGCTGGCATACTCGTGGGCACTAATTTTCTATATCTCATACAAAATCAAAATGTACAGAACCTAATAATCCGGACTCTATATGGCAAAACTTTTTTGTCGCAGTCCGGTTACCAAAATCAAGATGGCTGTGTTGTTTAAATTCAGCGGTCGTTCGGTCAACAACATCGGGCCATCGATCGAGACGATTGTCGTGCTTTTTCGACTATATTACCATATTTTGGGAAGGTTGCATTTTATTTGGATGGATTGCTAACTGCCCCTTGTGAAGGGAGGAATGGTAGCCTTGGTTCTTCCGCCTTATGTTACCCTGGTAATTGCAATTCCTTCATTCGGTTACTATAGCTTCTGATCGCGACTTCATCTTTGTTTTGTCCTAAATTATCCAACGGGAACACAAAAGTCGGATAAAAATATATCCTACGAGTTAAGTTAGATCAATATTTGTAAATACCTATGTGTGCTAAATCACAGCTAATTCGATTCACCCGTTACATTCAAACAGCCAAACATCCAAACTTACAAACTTTCATATTTATAGCATTAGTAAGATTAGACCTTGGATAAGTAAAAGAGTTGAGATTTATATGGACTCTTACCCATCTAAAAACTAACTATACCAACTATTTTATTAATTATACTATGGTTTTACGTTTTAAGTCACGTATTTAGTTGCTGCTCCACTCCCGTGAGTCGTAGCGTGATGGTATATAACTTATAGCCTTCATTAATAAACGGGCTATATAACGCAAAATCAATTTTTCAAATCGGACCAGTAGTTCTTGAGATAAGCGCATTGAAACAAACTCTTTAGCTTTAAAATATTGGTATACTCGTAGATTAATCCGGAAACACGAGTGATGAACAAGATCTTAAAATAAAACACAAAGACTCAAGTATTTTAAATACGAAATAAACAAAATGGTATTCTTTTAAAACAGTACCTCGCTGTGTATAAACTTCCTGATTAATATTAACATCAATAAAGATAAACTTCTAGGTATTGTCGAGCTCCTTGTCAACTTCAATCCGTTGATATGCCACCCGTAGTGATGTGACATGCTAATGCGGGTTTATTTACGAAACAAAACAAAACAAAAATTATGTAAAAAATCTAAGGTGATGTACCTAATCTTAATTTGAGAAGCAGTTAATTTAGTGTATCTTGAAAAACAATGATTTTGTTAAAAAAATGTTTTTAAAGTTATTTTTTTGTCTTTTATCAAACATCCATCCATCCTAGCTTAAAAATAGACTAGAGACCCGCCCTGCCTTCGAACTGCATACCTTCCTCTTGAATCACTCTATCTATTGATGAAAACCGCATTAAAATCCGTTGCGGAGTTTAAAAGATGTAAGCGTTCAGACGTCGGGAGGCGACTTTGTTTCTATGTAAAGATTCAAAAACTTGTTGAATAAAAATTAAAATCAGCAGCCATCTTGAACCGATTTTTATCAAACATATCTAATAACACTTCGACTAATTCACCTTTCAAACAAAAAGAAAACAAAATCAAAATCTGTTTATCCGTTCGGGAGCTACGATCAGACACATCAAACTTTAACACCCCGTCGTTTTTTACGTCGGGGGTTGAGAATCTACCCGAATGTTTCCCATCCCTACACCATCGAGCAAGCGCATGGCCCAAATATGGTCACAAGGTCCAACGACCCATTGCCCGGGGACTCACCTTGTTCATTCGGAGGTCACCGAGAAAGTAAGGGCGCCTTTCTTGTTTATTTTCACTTGCTACCGATCGTAAACGAATCACGATGCAGTTTTTAGTACAGTCAGCAACAAAGGTCCATTAACATTTCAGATTTTTAAATTCCATGTAATAGAGGGAAAGGGGTGTAAGTGTATTGAGAATATTAAAAGAAATGCAAAATGATTTTAAAATAAAAGTAAAATAAACTTACGTATTTATTACCTGAAATGCTGTGGAGAAGTTTAGTGCATTGTGTTATTTCATATCTATTTTAACGATATGTTAAACTAACAGTGTTAATTGACTTTTCTTGCTGACCGTACGCAAGAAAAAAAACTTTACTTTTAAGGAGGCGGTACGTACTTTCGGGTTTCCGAGCCAAATTACTTTCGTTCTCATCGTATATTTTGATAGTAGGTTTTGTCGATACCCTTTTTTGGAAGTTGAAAATTTTATGTCATTATGGTAAAGTTGTGGACACTGACCAAAATGGGCCGCTCGGTGAATTTACAGGCACTTGATATTTCGGCGGTTTTCTTTAAGGAATACTTAGTCTGGATACCCTTTTATGGAAATCAAAGGGATTGCTGCATGATTTAAGGTGGTTTCAAACCGGCGGAAATGGATTGGATGGACGAGAATTTAAATTTGTATAAGTAATAAATACTCTATTCATGTAGCAATAAAGTTCAATGTTGTACGAACAAATATTTCAAATCACGTCTCGCCAATCTTTGATGAGAAGTCTGGCGAGAATTAAAATATTTGTTTGTACAATATTGAACTATATATTATTTCTGCATAAAATAGAGTATTCGACATTACTTTGCAAAATGGATATAAAAATATAGCGCGAGCGCGCATGCCAGCGCTGCGTACCGCAAGACGGTGCGTTACATCTTCCAGTGTGAAAGAGTAAAAGCTGATTTAGACGGTGCGGGAAATATCGTACAAGTTGTTGTGTACATTTCCGTCGTTGATTGACACGACAGCAGCTGCGCGGTCCCGCAATGTACGGCAAATCGCACGATATTTCTCGCATCGTCTAAATAAGGCTTTAGGATGAATCCAATCCTCGCCTTGCCTCTCAAGTGTGAAACCACCTTTGGACATAATTGTAAATTCAGTTTAAATTGTATGTTTCGCAAATAACACTGAACGGGTGACAGATAAATGACGTTGTTAACGCGACAACAGGCTCCTTGATGTTATGTTGTCCTAGTAATTTAGGTGACAGGAATAACTTTATACTTTGCCTTAGTCCTGCTTAAATGAGCCAACCCACAATCTCTCAATAAGTAAATTAATTATTCAATAGTCAATTTATCTTTATTGCTTTGTCATTATGTACTTATATACTTAGGTGGTAACTTATATGTATAATTGAGATCATTATGAAACCTATACAGCAAAAGGTT
This sequence comes from Hoplodrina blanda, assembly GCA_949316365.1. Lineage (NCBI taxonomy): Eukaryota > Metazoa > Arthropoda > Insecta > Lepidoptera > Noctuidae > Hoplodrina > Hoplodrina blanda. The sequence continues at coordinate 1,816,630 of OX438568.1, read as the reverse complement.
AGGAGAAAACTAATTACAAACATGAAAAACAAATTAATTTATTTTAGTATTTTACAAATTAATCCAAAATTATTACAATTACTTAGAAAAATTTAAAGAAATTTTGTCGTGGATTGGTTTGTTTTAGCAGAACCACTAATCTAACCTAACATTTTCAGAAACAAAACGAATACTGGCAACATTCAAACGGAAGCATCCATTTATTATCCAATTATTATTGTTCATTCAATCGCTCAGCAAATTGTAGGGATGCGCCATCAGAAAAACGTAACCGCATTTCCCGTTTTTAAACCACCCAAGACGTAAATCGACGTGAGGCCCACATTATGTCAATTTGTAACAATTACTTGCCACAAGTCCTAGAAATGTTTATAGGTGATTATTTATTTTGTTTCTTATGTTATTATGTTCAGTTTGAATACTAACGAATGGCTATTAAAGATCAGTGGTATGGCTCGTTTGTGAATCTGCCACAATTTATTTAAATTACAGGAAAATCTTGTTGTCTTGTGGTTCTCTGATTAAATTATATTTTTTGTTGAACGAATCAATTTAGATATTTATAGTAAAAAGGTAATATATATGCTGATTCTGTACTATTATTACTTTTTAATGTTTTTCTACAAAAACACACTTAATAAAAACACAAAAAAAAAATACCTATCTAACATGAAATCGTATAGCAATTAATGAAAAACTATTATTCAAACTAATACTTCTAATGTAAAATTTTAGTTAGTTAATAAGTTTATTATAAAATTGATTTTAAAGACAATAGAATAATCTAACCGAGAACTTATTATAAAATCAATTTGAATTTAAAAAAAAAGCACCTCACTAATAGAAGCTAATTCAACATTAACATTATTTAACTAATGTCACTAAAATAAAAAAAGCAGGGACATCAAATCCCGGACGCTCACAACACTAGTCATTACAAACGTCAAACTTTTTACTACCTCCTAATTACCCATTGACAAATAAATCGACTGATCGAATCTATTCATTCCATTCAATCGCTCGCGCGTGATAACACGTGACATTCGATTTTCAATCGTATTCAATAACGTTGTCGACCTTGACCAATAAGTAATTATCGAGCGCCTTATACCTTATGCTATCCTAGTACTAAAATGCCACGCCGTGATAGAAAATCTTAATTAAAAACAAACATCTGTGGAAACTAGTTTATTGTAAAAAGTAGTAATTTAAAATACACGTTTTTATGTAAATGTCGTAACTAAAAATTTATGTTTTCTTATACATTTATTAATTTAATAGCATCTTCGCGACTTCGTCTTTGTGGTTTTTTCACCCGCTTTATGTTACATCCTTGATCACTGCTCCGTTCCTGTGAGTCGTAGCGTGATGTTATTTAGTTTACGCTATTCCTCATGTATCTGGCTATCATATACAAAGATTGTTTTCCAATCCGAGTGGCAGTTCCAGAGATGAGCACGTTTAAACAACGACAAAAAAAAACTATTCACCCATATTGGATAATTATGTAAGAAATAATTTACTGTCGTCTCTCTGCTTATATCTAAGAGTAGCTTATAAAAAGAAAAACAAGTTACTAGGTTATTTATCGCCATGTTTGGCAAAGAAAATGTTGATGACATTTTCATATTGTCACTATCTATTTATTTGTTCAACGCTTAATGTAGGCTTAAATATCGGCGTTTTTTCACAATGTGTGAAATTCAATGTTACGAAAATTAAGGTAGAAATATCATAAAAATGGTTCTGATACAATGTTAGGACTAGGCTTTTACGACATTCACGACTCCTAATACTAATATTATAGAGCTGAAGAGTTTGTGTCCTTTTGTTTGAACGTGCTATTCCCAAAAAATACTGGTCTAAAAACATTTTTGTTAAACGTTATCCCTATATATATATATTTTTTTTATTTGGGACCCGGACGGTGTCACGGACAAAACCCTTTTTTTCCTAAATCGTGGGGCGTTTTCAAACATAAAAACTCAATTATACAAACGGTCAGACTCGGAAGTCGGAACAACTATCTGTAGGCCATACAAATGTTTGTTCCGTGCGTGAATCCAACCCCCAACATGCAGCCACTGCGCAAACGCCAGAGTGGATATAAAAAAAAATCTTTCTCAGGATCGAAATGGCAAACACAACATGATCTTAATGCCAAAAGAACCTTTACACAAACGTGAGCACCAAAATTACACACAATGTGACCTTGGATTCACCATGGGTGTAATTTTCATTTCTATTCTAAAAGCCAAACCGTTACTAATGCAATTATTCAATTTCACATTTGCACGTGTTTCTTTACGTTATTTAATGAATACTGTACCGTTGAATAATAATACCAGCCTATTACTAGGCTCTTACTACAGGGCAAAGGCCTCTTCCCATACAGAGAAAGCACGAGCATCAACTAACACGCTCAAGGCGGATTGGCGATTTCAGACTTATATCAATTACAAGTACAGGTTTCTTCACGATGTTTTCCTTCACCGATGTCAATGAGAAAGTAGGTACAGTCAGCGAAACAGATAGGTATGCAAGGTCGTCAGATATAGTTGAAGTTTTCTAAGAAACTGATGGATGTCTTTGACTGAAACTTAACTTAAATAAAGAACGACTTATTATCTACGTTTTAAGTTAAATTACATTCGAAAACATACATCGGTTTCTAAGAAAACTTCAATTATATCTCGTAACCGGCGTGCTTATATGACGAGATGTATGAACGTAGATGAGGCGAAAGGAGTATGCAAGGATCGTAGCAGGTGGCGTTCTGTGGTTTCTGCCTACCCCCATGGGAGAAAGGCGTGACTTAAGTATGTATGTATGTATGTGTTCAATTATATCTGACGACCCTGCATACCTATCTGTTTTGCTGTGTGTACATCAATTGAAAAAGTCACATTGGTACTTGCCCAGAGTCAACCTCAGACCACTGGGCAATTACGACATTACAGTATTACCGACGCACCGTTTGATTGTTGACATCGTTTGTCATGAAGCAAAAAATAGCATAGGTGTTAAACCCACGTTTAAGTAAATATGGACCTAGTTGATGGTAGTAATCAGATCTATTTTTGTACTTCTGCGTAATGCAAAGCGTCGAGTTGTAAGTACTTGAACACTTAGCTTTAATAGAAACCTTGAAGAATATATTAATACCAGCCTACTGTCCTACTCATACAGAGCAATATCAGTAATTTACATAGAGCGACTGCCTATCTGGGCTCCACAGCCCAGTTACTGGGTAATGCGATACTCTTTGGAAAGTGAAATAAGTAATTAGTAGTAATTGAATGCATCACCCAAGGGTAATGTACAGTCAGCAAAAGAGATAGGTATACAGGGTCGTCAGATATAATAAAAGTTTTCTTAAAAACCGATAAATCTCTTCGATAAAAACTTAACTTAATTAATGAACTGTTTATTATCCACTTTTAAAATTAAATTACATATGAAAACAACCATCGGTTTCTGAGAAAACTTCAATTATATCTGATGACCCTGTATACCTATCTGTTTTGTTCACTGTACATAGTACTACTTGGTTGATTGTATTTTCCCCTAGGTAGGTACGTGAACTGAATTATCGTATTTAGGTGACATACAAAACTCATACATTATGTATGAATTTGTATGAAACAGGCATCATTTTAAATAGTAAAATTCATTTCACGCAGGTATGGAGAAATCCAGTCATCATTTTATTATTATTTATTTACACCTGTACCGTGTAGGTATACCTAATTAAAAATTATTGATACCTGACCTCCGTACGTAGGTATAGAACATTATCTAATGAATGGGTGTTTGTTTGTTTGATTTTTGTTTGTACGTCGCTAATCTCCAGAACTACTGGGCCGATTCTGAAAAATCTTTCGCTAATAGGTAGTAAGCTACCTTATTTCCGATCGCTATAGGCTATATTTTACTATCAAGAAATTAGAGATCCGCTAGGAAATTCACATGGACGAAGTCTTATTTAAAACATCACAACAAAATCTCAAGAAAAATATCGTCATTTTATGTAAAGCTACAAAAATGTCTACGGTAACAATGTAATAAAAAATTCAAGGTCTTTCACGGGTTCACTAACACGGTTTTATCTCAATAATTATACTGTTTACTTGCGCACGCGTTCATTTTGACTTTTTACTCATTATGTACACGTTTGCCAACACAAAAACTCGTATTTAGATCCTCGACACGATAGTTTGTGTATGAAACTGAGGTTGGATATCACTTTTAGAGTTCCTTGAATTAGGTGCTTGATCTCTGGCTGGTTTGCCGCTTCAGGTTCTGTTAAATATGATCTCTGAGATTTCATCTTCATATGGCATGCACTGTTCTGAATTACTAAGTAATAATTTATTTAGAAATACCTACTATCTGAAGGCCAAATTCTAGGGGTCTTATTAAAAAACACGGAGTAAAGGTACACCAGAAGTAAATTCGGTTTACCAATACATTTTTCGAGGTTTAAGTTTGGAATAACTTTACTCTACGTTTATTAATAACGGGGTAGATGTTTAAAATTTAAATAGTCTCAGCGACAATCAGGGTCAATAGCTTGTTAAAAATTTAGAGGTATTTCTGACAGATTCATGACTGACATTAGAATGCTATCTTTCTTATATTTATCCCGCTCCTCCTCGAACCAGCTCTCACAGTAGCCATATTTAAACTTGTTTTCTTTTTATTACTATCAAAAACATAACTAATTTAAAAAAACCGCCAAATGCGAGTGCAAGAGTGGTACGCGAAGAGTACCCTATCATATACAATACAAACAATATCTACATACAAAAAGTCACTTAATTTTTAACTTTACTTGATTTTCTTTAAATAACGGCCATACTGTATGAAAGTTTTAGGTGTCTATTTCGGTCCAAAAGATCTTGTCTTGATCTTCTTCTTTAGTAATAGGTTCACGATTAACACCTTTTGGGTACAGAACTGTAAAACTACCTAACTGTCAAAAATATAAGTTCAAATCTACTAATAATCAGGCTAAGAAAAAATACCGAAGTAATTTTAAAGTGCTAATTCACTCAGCCTTCGATCTGATCAATATCGATCCTAACCTCGCTACAGCAGCTCACTAATAGATACATTTACTAATTGACGTACACGAGTAAATGATCTAAATTACTGTAATTAGGTAACACAGATAAATCAGCCTTACTGCTTTGTTCTGTGGTTTACAGTAGCTGATGAACTTGATATGAAAACGATTTCAATTGTATTTTTAGAAAACATCATTGTTTAGATTCCGCCTCCGTATTCGTCCACGGGTAAGTGTACCAAACATATTCTATGGTACTCAGGAATAGTGTAGCCTTAAATCAATAAAACATTTTTTTGTAATGGTTCCAGAGATTACCTACCTCATCTACATCATCGTTATATTATCCGAACGACGACGACGTCCACTGCTGGAAATAGGCCTCCCCTACAGATCGCCACAATGACCGTTGTTAATGTTCTGCGCTGCCCGCATTGAGATACAGATTACCTCATACAAATGAATAAACAATTTTTCGTATCCATACTTAATATTAACCAGCCTATTACTGTCCCACTGTAAGGCAAAGGCCTCTTCTCATAGAGAGAAGGCATGAGCATGATCACCACGCTTGCTCAAGGCGGATTAGCGATTTCAGACTTATTAGTTTAGATTCAGTGAGTAGGTAAAAAAAATGATTTTCTGGAATCGAGTTCCAGAAAATCTTTTTTTTTCTATATTTCTGTCTCTGTCTTTTTGTAAAGATTCTGACTATAAGACTAAGGACTCTTTCAATTTAAGCGATTGGCGCCGGACTGCTGTGCGGTGCGCCGCCACGTGCGGTGCGAGTTTCGTACTGCACACGGATAGTTGACTCTTTTTTATAGAGTTGACGTTTGACGTTTGTCATCCTGCCGATGCCGTCGTGCTTGCGCTGTCGACACATCAACTGTATGAAAATCATCACAGCGCTTCGGGATTATACGGTTAAATTAAAAGAACTCTTAAAAGTACCCGAACAAATGCTGTATCCTCGATTAAAAAACAAATAGAATGTCCGGCAGAAACAGACGTAAAACCAACCTTCATTATTATTTTTTCTATAACAAAATGCCAATCATACCTACTTATACCCACATTTCGGTCCCAGATCAATAAAAAATCACCAAGTACAGAATATACCTATAGATTGCATCTAAATTCTCGATAACTCAGAAGTGGAGCAAGACAAGTGTCCTTCTCAACACTTCCTACTTCAACAACACTTATTATGTAGTGATAAAATGTTAATGGCTGCTCTGTGTATGTAATTACATAGTAAGTAATATGCGTCAATAAAACGTACATAGTCTACTTGCAGTTTTTGCACTCAATTAGTAATTAGAATACATACCTATAAAATATTAGGAAGGCCATTTTAATTTTTTTTAAGAACGTTCACATTCTTAGTCTGGTGCCCATTTTCACCATCGTGCGTTTCTGCTTGCATCTAAAATGTCTTAGGGGATACTTAAAAATTAGGGATTGATGATGAAAACGGGCATTAATCTACCTTTATTTTACCTTACTACATTTTTGTCAAGTTTTTGACACTGACTGATGCCGCTGATGAGATTGCGACTGGATTTTGAACGTTTTTAATTACGAGAATCCGCCTTCTGGTTGATTGTCACAAAAATGCCTTAAAAGGTTCTAACATTGATAATTTTGCTCAAATTCTTCTCCTAACCGTTCACTTATTAACATCTAAGCTTAACTTATAAAGGATTCAGTGTCTTGATAACTCACTTTGAAATAACAGTCTATCTTCAAGCCTTCCTTATCTTTATATAAAAGTATGCTCTTTTCCTCAAAATCACCATTCACCACAACATCATCAATATATACTTGCCAATAATAACTGTTCGTTTCTAAAGACAAATAGCCGTGTAAGTACAACATTCAGTACTAGTATAAACGTCTGGGTAAAGTGAAGGCGGCGCGGACCGACCGACCTTGCGGCCGCTGCTCCAAATATTATCTCTAATGTGTTGAAAAACTTACAAGTGCTCGTATCCGGGAAGAAATACTGGTTTCAACTACGTTTTGCTTTTAGTGTTTTTTGAAAAACTTTGAAGGAGTCATTATTCTCATATTATATGTCATTAGTCCACAAAAGTAGCAAAAGTTTCGGTTCCCGAAATTACTTTATAGGAAACCTAAGATTTGTCGGATGTATAGTTAGGGGATAACACATCTTAGATTCTTAATTCGCCTAGAGTTATTGTTTTTAATGTTTTTATAAAATATTAACGTTTTAGTTTTCTGTAATGAAATCAATTTTATTATAATCGACCCAAATCACGGTTGCGATCGACCGCTTGGCTACCCCTGGTCCAGGGGATGGACAGCAGAATTTTCATATCTAACAAGAAATGTTGGCGAAAAATTAAAAAGCCGCATCTAGTAAAATAACACCATCAGTTATCAGCCGTAGTTAATATTCCTCAATGACACATGGCAGTCACGTAGGATGTTTTTCTCTTTGTTATGATAATCATAGTTGTTGCCGCTGACCTTGAGACGGACAATTGCCGTCTACAAGACATAACTTACATTTATTCATATTTACTTGGAATTTGTTAAAAGAACAAAACAAAATGTAGATTTGGAGTTTAAATTCGGGTTATTTGGATTTTAAAATCTAAAGTCTAGCTGCACTCTAGACTACTCTAGAAGGTGAGCAGCAAAATCCAATTGTTCTTAATAACTACAGTCACTAATTGGATTTGGTTCTGCCAAAACCAACGAACCCCATCCCAATTCACCACCATCCACCATCTATGAATATGAAACAGATAGTAACACATTCAACGAAAACATCAGCTCCTTGGTATAATAGCTTGCACGAAGAGTTGAACAGTGTAGGTATCACTCAAAATCTACATAGACTTTTTTTTTGTTAGCCTGTTCTGACCTACTTCTGGTCAAAGACCTTCCTCCACTCCTACCATCCTTCAAGTTTCCGTGCCCCACCATCCCTCCAGTTTTAGATCAATCCATCCAGTTCGCCCCGCAATCTTATTCGTGGCCTGTCGCAACCCCGTATCACAGTCTCAGGCTACAACGAGACTGTAAAACCCAAGGTCTCAAATTAACCAAGAAACAGTCAGCTTCAAGCGCACTGTCCCTTTATTTTAATTTTTAACAAGGCATTATGTTGATGACCCTCTTGATTTTAAGCAGTAACCTCTGCAATCATATGCAATTCATCGACAGCCATATCCATTTAACGCAGTGCTTTCTCATGCTCTCTGACGCAAACACAACGTAGAATATCTATTATGCTTGTAATTTAACCAAACTACAATAATAGCAAACAATAATGAGGCCAGATATTTTGTTTAATTTGAACGATAACAGTGAATGTCACTGTCGCCAACTCGCCAAGGCTTGCATGCACCAAAATTGCGGTCTTGCGACATGCAATGTTTTAAGTAAACTACTCTATCGGTCAGGAAGTGGACGGAAAATATGTAGGGATTTTGTAAAGTAACCATACGATTTATTGCGTCGAGCCGTGCGGTCTTGCTACTAGGAACCCATAGCTATCGAAGAGATTTACTTACTGCTGTTTTTTATTTAAATTTCTTTTGGCTCAGAGCCATCTTTGATGAGGAGACAGACATTATGATCACACATATTTTATTATCAATTTGTATAAATATACAACTAGAAAATAATGGTAATTTTACTGAATTATTATTTATTCTATTTTATTGAAGAAAAACCTTTGATTTTAGCCATAGTTGTTTCCTCTACTATAATATGACAATACCAGGCATACATGTCTTCAACACAAGTAACCATTAATTTGCTGATAACTTCACATAGTCCTGTCACGTTTGTAATAAAATCAGTCGTGTTTGGTGCACTTGTCACGTTGTGACTTAACCACAACTGCGGTAGATACTTCCACAATAAATATACAAAGTTTCTCTGCAAATGCGAATAGACGGACGAGAAACATGATGGTAGACCGTTCAGACAAACTAGATATGCTGTTCCCAGCGTACCAGGGGTCGTGGAAACTCAGGAGATATCTGTCTATTTCTTAATATAATTTGTATCACTAAGAGATATCACTAAATTAACTAAACAATAAGTAATATTATGCGGTAAACTGAACCTTGACATCAGTTGCTAACTTAACTAGAAGCTATAGGACAGGCACGTCACGAAATAGTAATTAAAATTAATAATCTGACTAGCTTCATTCATATCACTAACCTATATTTATTAACCGGTATTCTATTGTGAAAAACATCGGCGGTTTTACGGTTTTCCAAATAATTAATTTAAAAAAAATCATTTCTTCCCTTATCTCATGTAATTTCAGTATTCTGCAATATTATTTTATCCCCTTTGGGGTGATTGGGCTTAGGTACCTATAGGTAGGTATGCCATAATGATATGAAAATTAAAAAGAAATCGTTTCATTGAGAAAGTTGTTTATAAACCCTATATAAAGTTACAAACTTAATATATACAAAAAATACAATTAAAATAAAACAAAATTACACCTAAAAATTCCTCTGCATCGTTGTCAACAGGGGGGCAATTCTCCCAACTTTAAAAAACGCAATTTAATCTGTCTCAATCTATCAAAAATAATTTGGTCCTGAGATGAGATTGCGACTAGTTAAAGAACATTTTTAATTAATAAAATTGGCCTTCTAATAATGTGTTATAGACACTGGCATAAAACTACTAGGTACCTACGTAAAACTATTCACTAAAACCTACACATTTTACTGTTTAATTATTTAAATATTTAAACAACTGCAGTTTTCCGTGTTTCACTTACTGGTGTCGTTACGTGGTTATAACATGCACACATTAAAGTTTATCGTATTTAAAATATTGTATTACTGTGCATTAGAATGTTTAGTAAATATTCAAGTTCAAAGTTTTTTAGTCCGTTCCCAACATTCCCAAGGTTGACTTAGTAATTAATAGTTTTACTATTAACAAGTGCACAGCAGTACAGATAAGTAGAATTTATTTAAATGTCAAACTAATAACTTTTAGCACCAATATAAATTTTTAACGCTCTATTTTCTATTACGATTTAAATTTGATTTAATTTTTGTTATTTTTATAGCCTTTCGCCAGGTGATTAAGCCTCGCTATCCAGTATAACCAGATTATCAACAAATGCAGTAGGTTTTTCTTACAAGTAGGTACCTAACGCTAAATAATATGAACTTAAAATTATTATATAATCCGACCTCTGACGTAGTGACGTAACTGGCCTATAGGTAACGACAGAATGACCGCAGGCGCAAACGCGCTACTGCAAGGCCATATCGAACGCTGTCAATTGTCACATGTGTCATTCTTATGATAATCGATATGCAATATCAACACTATCCCTTCGACTTAAGTTTGAAAGTGGATTAACATACAAAGTTGCATTTGAAGACTAAACGCACTGACCTTGTCAAGAGGTATCAGAATTAATATTTTTAATTACTAAATCGTGACATGTCTGTCATATAGCTAGTGGACTAGTGTCAAGGTTACATCGACTGCATTAAAATGTTTATTTTGATGTTATAACTGCTCTTCCTTATTGGTGCTATCATTTTTAATGGGTTCTATTTACTTTGCAATATTTTGACCTACAAAATGAATGGTATTTGATGGTCAATTAGAGACGCACAGATTGCGCACAGCGGAATTCTTAAATAAATTATCGATGTCAACGAATTAATAAGATTGTGCAAAGAAAAGGTGTGTTGAAATTACTGACTTGAGACATTCAGTGAATAAAATGTAATACTGTGTGTCAACATTACCTACGCGATTATAATTATGAGTCAATAGGAAACACAAGATGGCGGGTGGGTGGGAAGTAACACTGAAATGTCATTATTATTGATCTTGCGAGATTTTTTATGCCTCTGATTAAGCGACAATAGCTCTCAATCACTCAAGCGTTGAACGAGCGACCAAAAAAAAAACTTTGGTAGGTATTTCTGGTTATCTTCTTTACTGAACAATTCAACAGAAAATTATTGTTATACTTAAATAATAGTTATTTACTGCATTTTTTTTAATCTGGTTTAAATCTTATATTAATTTGAACGTAGATTGTTGAACGTACGTTGTTTATTTATTTTTCTTTTATTATAACGGTTACGGTTGTAACAACTAACATTAATTAAGAAAAATGAAAGAAATATTAAACACTTTAAGAAAAAACACACAAAACACAGTACCTACTTCAGACTCGGACATAAGAATAAAATCTTCGTTTCACCAACAGATATTAATACTTATAATAAAAATATTTTGAATACCTGTATCTTAGGGGCCATTACAGCAACATACTAATTAAAATTAACTGACAAAGCCGATGCAGGCCTAAGGTAAAACACCCAGTGTTCGACAGAGCCCCAGTGTTCGACACTTAAAAAGTTAACGAAAAAAAACAAGAGTTGAGTCTCGCTTCGGAACGTATTTGAACCATAAACATAGTTGAGGATTATCTAGCTATCATTGCGAAAGATATTTCATAGATTCGGCTGTTTTAAAGAAAATGGCGTAGCTGAACATACCAACCGGCAGAGATCTCTAAATAAATTCCCGTTTCATTAGCGAAATCGCTAAGGAGGTGAGCAAGATATAATGGCCATAACTTTTAATTGTTTTGCTTGACCGAGCATGTAAATTATTTATTAAGTTAGAACCCAAATTCTTTAGTTTTTAGTAATGTCTTTGCAATTGTAAGTTTATAATATAATATGAAAACACGCTTGTCGATAACTGGAGTTTTTTTTTTCGCATGTTCCTATAATCGACATAAATGTTTTTGATGGCACCAAAAAAAATATTCCACACTTTTTCAAATAATACAGGCAATAGAAGTTGTCAGAAAGGTGAAAAAATTAGAAATTAAATCCAAGGAAAGAGAAAAAAGAAAACGATTAAAATTGAGGAAGATAGAAAAACAAAAAACAGGAAAAACTAACAGATAAAAAAATAAAAAAACAAGAAAAGGGGGATACTAAACCGAAACCAAATGACACATCTTCTACATTTATTGTTTAACATTTAAGAGATGTATTATATTGCAAAAGTGTATTTTTTTAGAAACCTACGAATTACTAGCCACTATTTGTTTATTATAAGATTGTTTGTTGATTAAAATGATCAAAATACTGATTAAGACTAAGTTTTTATTTCGTCACATATAATACTAGATTATCTCGGCTTTTCTATTGGGATTTATTGTTTAGAAGTGTTAGGAATATGTCGATTATTGGATGTCGATTACTGGAACATGTCGATTACCGGGTGTCGAAAAATAGAATTCTGCTGTCGATCACTAGACCAAAAAACGTTAATTTATTTCGATATATTATTACTTTATTTATTTATATGAAACTTATGTTTGCTTTCAAATATTACGCAACGAAGTCTGAAGCGTTACCCAATGCTCCAAAATACCTTAAAATATCATAAAGTAAGAAAATATTTTAAAAAATGCTTGTTTGCGCACCTTAAAGTGTCGATTATTGGGGGTGTTACCTTAATTTGTCTTGATCAAAATCAGGAATCGCGGAGTGCTAATGACTAATGACTGCTAATATTGAATGATAATTAGATCACAAGAACGATCTACAAAGGTCATAGCGTTCAGATACCTAGTGTTGCATTGCAGCCTTCAAAGTGACGCGGACGGCGCCGGCGCACCCGGGCCAATTAGACCCTCTATCGACTTTGCTGAGTGATTACTTTTTGTACCACAACATCTTAAAAAGGTTAATACTCCGAATATGGAAACCGGCGCTGCAAATCTGTGAAAAATGCCACATCCTGTCATCTACGTATACTAAAATTATAAAGTCTGAAGAGTTTGTTTGTTTTAATGCATTAAGCTCCGAAAATACTGGTCCGATTCTGAAAATTTAATCGCTTATACATAGAAAGCTTCGTTTACCCTGAGTGCTTTAGGCTATTATACATTAAAAAAACCGTAAAGCTATGTAACATGTTATGCCCCAATGAAGTAAATTAAAAAAAAAAACTATAAATGCTGATTTGCTACAGGGGTTATCACAAACATAGAAAGGATTTACACACTAATAATACTTGCTGGTTTGCAGTTTGCAGTAAAGTTAGTCATCTTCAAAAATTCTTTTTAGAGTTCATGAACCTCTCGCAAAATTAAAAATCCTTCTTCACACGATTGTCATTGTTTTGCAAAATAACAGCCTTTTAGATTTAAATGATTGTTAATTTATTAAGTAAAGACATTTATCAATAGAACGTAGAACACGTAGGTACATCATCATGTAAATATAAATACCTCTGAATGGTCCTTATTACGTATTTATCACAGTCGTATCTAATTACGATTCTGCAGCGATCGTGTCACATTTAAATGCGTGCGTGCGCCGGAGGCCATTGAGCCGAGTGCGATGTGATTGTGACAGTTGATACTTGTCATTACTTATGAGACCCTGGTAGATCGTTGTTACTGATGAATACACTGCTAATGACACAATTGACCTAAACAAATTACCAACCTTAGTGGCTATAGTGGTCATAAAAAGAAAGACTGAGACAACAAGAAACTTCGTACAGACTTAACAGAAATTAACCTGTAATCCCCGGAGAGTTAGGCAGAGGTGTACCAGTACACCCACATTTCGCCAGTTATGTTTAAGTTCCGTGTAATAGGAGGCGAGCCTATCGCCATCATCCGGGCACAGATCCAGACTCCGAGGTTACTACTGAGAAATTCTTAATGGAAAATGCAATAACAATTTGCCCGACCTGGGAATCGAAGCCAAGACCTCTTGCTCAGCAGTCGCGCTTTGCAACCACTAGACCAACGAGGCAGTCAGGCTATACAGGGTGGTCCAGGCCAGATGGATTTAAATTTTTTTTAGGTAGTCGGTTTAGGGACCTTTTTGTAAGTACCCGCCAGGAAAAAAATAGCTCGATTAAATTTATTTTGAGTTTATGAAAAATAGGTCGATTTTGAGAAGAGTAATTTTTCTTACATTGGTTTGAAATTAAATGCACTTATTTGCAGGTCAGTCTGTTTTTTTTTTTGAAAGAGTACATTGTCTAATTAAGCACCTAAAATAAAAATAAAATTGAATTTTTCATTATAAAAGTAAAAAAAAAATATTAAAACATTAAAAGTGGTGATATTACTAAAATTTAAAAAAAATCATATCTTGTAAGGGGCTGACAAGCGATTTTTTTCCTGGCGGGTACAAATAGGTCCCTAAAAAAAATTTATATCCATCTGGCCTGGACCACCCTGTATAATATTAGTAATAGATAGACCCCATCATTCTGTACACCTACTTACAGCTACAATACTTTAATCCAGGAACAAACAGTCGCTACCACAAAAGGCGCCAACACACGTCCACATAATCACAATGCCGTTTCGGAATCCTTCATTAACTTGTGTGAACTGACAGTCATACATATTCATACAGGGTCATACATATGTAAGGACTTGCTAATCTTTGTTCGTATAAGTGTGGGACCAGCTTTATCCGGTTCTGGGTAAGAGTTGTAGATTTTCGTAATTCAGGATATCTACTGGATTTGGTTTGAGAAAATATTCATCAGCCTATTTTTTTTTCTCTTTTCGGATCATTTAGTTTCCTTCAAGAAGGTTGAGCTAAATGGTCCTTTTTATGTCATGCTTCCCTGGTCATGAGGCCATTAAGTATCAAAAATGTTCTGATATATTAGTCTCATAACCGCGGTGCTGTCACATAATTTGATAGGAGCCCTTTTTTAATCAAAACTTAAATAATCTTCTATCTAGAATTAATATAAGTTTAAATATTTTTTCCGTCCGTTGGTCCGATTACAATAAAACTTCAATGAATGCTACACTACTGCCTTTGACGTTAAAAAAAACACGTAAGTACTGAAGCTGATAATTCGCCCTCATCAGAAATACTTGGTCCTTTATACCAGTGATCCCACACGTAGCGCCATAGTTCACGTTTAATGCGGCAGGTGGCGCCTGGTCCTTTGCACCACGTTTCTACACGTACTGAATATAATTACATACGTGTGGGCTTCTTCACAATGCTGCATATTGCATATACCTACTTGAAATAATAGGATATTGAATGTATACTGTCTATTTGTGTGTTTGTCTGCTCGTTGGTACCGTGGTCGCAAGACTGTTGAGCGTGAGGTCCTGGCTTCGATTCCTAGGTCGGCCATAGAGTATTGTCAGGTTTATTTATTAGGAATTTCTCAGCATTGCCATTAACCGGGCACCAGTCCATACTCCGAGACTGCTACTGAATTCGCGATGGAAAAACCCAATAACACTGCCCGACCTGGGAATCGAACCCAAGACCTCATGCTTAGCAGTCGCGCTTTGCGACCACTAGACCAACGAGGCAGTCAAAGTGGCAGTCAACAACAGAATATCGTTTTGGTACAATAACACATCAATTCCAATAACACTCCACAAGAAACAATACGAATACCATAAATTAATAGCATAGACAATAACTTCAATACATTAAACTGTGATCAACTTGTGCTAAGTACAGTCGCATGCGCAGGTTGCGGTGACGTCACTGTGTCACCTTGCCGCGCCCACGCTCCCCTGCAATAATTATTTATAACAACAACACTTTACAAATACACTTAAAACAAAGCACATTCAACTTTATCTCAAAGACATAAAGCATGTTAAATACAGCACAATCATAATTTATTACCGAACCATATTTGTATTACTAGTGTGACATTCGATTTTCGGTCTTATGGTACGGTAATAAGAGTTTTGGTGTGTGTGTTTTAAGTTTGGAAATAGTGAGGTGTAGGAAGACGATCTATGAGGCATCTTCAGTTTTAAGATCGCAACTTAAGTATTTAAGTAATACATTGACCAACACTTGAGAAATAATTATGAATTATTTGCTTTTGCATGCGACTTCGAGCGCGTGAAAGTCAAAGACCCTTCTGTTGCAAAATATGTCCTTTTTTTTTTAGGTGGTAAAAGTCATCAAATGACTCCTTCCGCCCTGGGTGGGGCAGAAGGGACTGTCAGACTTTTACTGACTAAAAAACCACCCTGTTCCTTCTGTTGTCCTTTACGTTCCGGGGCCACGGTATCCTGTT
The DNA here is from genome assembly GCA_949316365.1 of Hoplodrina blanda. Lineage (NCBI taxonomy): Eukaryota > Metazoa > Arthropoda > Insecta > Lepidoptera > Noctuidae > Hoplodrina > Hoplodrina blanda. The sequence goes on along the minus strand of OX438568.1, from coordinate 1,800,456 downwards.
AAGACGTCCCGCAACCCCGGAAAATTTGTCCTTACTAGCTGACTCGGCCACGCGTTGCTAAGTAAAGATATCGAGGTCAATAATCGAGATAAAAACTAAGTATCCTATCTTTTAAGTTTGGCCAAATTACACACAGTAAGCCATATTTCATAAAAAAAATGGTTGAGTAGTTTAGGAGTCCATCCCGGACAAACAACGTGACGCGTAATTTATATACAGGGTAATTGAAAATTTACCCGAAACCTGAAAAGGGGTCATTGTACTCATCATTATGAACAACTTTTACCTATTGGACCAACCCTGAAATCATAAAAAAAAAGCTGATCCATACATTACGATCTTGACAAGTAGCATTTTTGTAGGGAACAGCTGATTTTTTTTCATGATTTCAGGGTTGGTCCCATAGTAAAAGTTGTTCATAATGATGAGTACAATGACCCCTTTTCAGGTTTCGGG